>JAESUZ010001598.1:2890000-3328613 GCA_017311185.1 Proteles cristata cristata
TAATGTCCTCAAGTTTCATTCATATTGTCGCCCATGACAGAATTTTCTTCTTTTTTGAAGGCTGAATAATATTTCATTGCATGTACTTACCACATTTTCTCTGTCTAGTCGTCTGTCAGTGGACTGGTAGATCGCTTCCACATTTTGGCTACTGTGAATACTGCTGCAGCGCATCTGGGAGCGAGAGTAGCTTTACGAGATCGTGTGTTCAGTTCTTTGAGATAAAATACTTTAAGTGGGGTTTCTGGAGAGGAAAGCAACACAGGCAGCTGATGAATAGGTTCTGAAGTGATTTTAATTTCCGCTTCCTATAAGTAGTTTCTGATTCAAATGCTACTGCTCAGTAGAAAAGGATTCAAAAGGAATTTATATAATAGCATGGAAGAGAGGTGGAAAGGTCTTGGCGTGTTAAATATCAGGCGATTTCCTTTCCTTCCTCCCCTGCCTTGTCCAGAGGGAGGCACCCTAGCAGTGTGGAAAGCGGAAAGAAAGCTCTGAGGCCTTGATTTCTACAGTCTATGGGCAAGTCGTCAAGGGGTGCCCGGCTTCTGAATTTGTTTGTGAAATGTGTGCATGGAGCAGTCTGTGGCTGTCACCAGATGCTCAGAGAAGTCTGTGGCTCAGGAGGAGCTGAGAACCATTGCTTTAGAGTCTGGCTGTCTTGCTCTGTCTGGTACATGCTGTGTGGCCTTAGATAAATTGCTTGACCTTGGGGACTCAGTTTCCTCATCTCACCATGTCTTTGAGTGGATGATGATGAACATCTCCCTGGTGTGGTATAAAGGCTAAGTAAGATGAGAACATAAAGTATTCTGGCATTTAGAGGCTTAATAATGGTTTCTTTACTTTTTATTTTTTTCTTTCCTTCCCAAGCTTGTCAGAGCAGAGCCTCTCTCTGGAGAATTAGAGACCAGTGGGTTCTGCTCTGAGCTCATCCTAAGAAATGTTTAGGCGAAGTAATTTCAAAGTTACAGGAAGAAGAATCCCCAATAATTTAAAATTTAATACCCTTTGCTGTTACAGTCACTTACCAGAAGCAGCAACAAAAGCCCCAGAGAAGTGCACTCAGCTGAGATTCATTCTGGGAAGCGTTCCCTAAATTTAGGGCAGCGCAGGGAAGACACCCAGCTCAAGGTCACACAGGCCCGACCTCGAAGACCCTCAGAGTGTGGCATGCCTCACATTTGCTAGTGAGGGACATTGGGGACTGCAAGAGTCCAGTGAGCCTCCTGGGGGAGGCAGAAACCAACTACTGGTTAGTTTAGACTCCAAGCAAATTTTATCTGCTCATTTTATGGTCATGAGCTCAGTTTTGTTGTTGTGTCTCAGAGGGGAGCTAATTAAAGATGTTAAGTGAAAGAGCAGTATGGACCTTCGTTAACAGTTGAATGGGGTGTGGGAGTCGTTCCCACTTGGGAAGAAAGGACTCTTAAATCCACACTAGGACCCTCTTACTTCCCTTTTTAGCAAAATCACTGTTTAGGTAAAACTGTAAGTATGAAATTATAAAGAGATGATCCGGCAGTTGGTTTGACTTTTTTCTTTCCCTCTCATTTATTTTGCATTTCAGATACCCAACTAGTGCATGAGGATGAAAAGGATGCCATGTCCTTTACCTCCTGTCTGCCGTGGAGGATGTGTGAAATGAAGTGCTAACATGAGGGCACTGGAGAAACTTCCGGAGAAATGTAAGTGCAAACTCAGCTGGTGGAAAGGCACAGTGAGCATTTTGTGTTAGATTCTTCCTTGCTCAAAATTTAACTATTTCTATATACTCTATAAATACTATATTATAAATTATAAATATTATACATTCTATATATTTTCTATATGTAGTATATATTATAAATATATTGATATCGATATTATTTTGTTTATATATTTATATTAAATATAAATTAATTATAAATGTGTATTTCCCATCGATTTTATGTATCATATATTACATATAGTTTTAACTTAAAAATATTTTTTAATGTTTATTTTTGAGAGAGAGAAAGAGCATGAATGGGAGAGGGGCAGAGAGAGATCAGAGAGACATAGAATTTGAAGCAGGCTCCAGGCTCTAAGCTGTCAGCACAGAGCCTAAGGCAGGCTTGCACTCACGAACCTTGAGATCTTAACCTGAGCCAAAGTTGGACACTTAACTGACTGAGTGAGCCACCCAGGTGCCTCAGTTTTAACTTGGATCATGTATTCAATATTATAGAATATATAGATTTGTTGCATATACATAATAAAATTAAAACTGCTGTCTTCTCCCATCAAGCCATGTACCTGGTTTGAAGCCTTTGGAAGTCACCCCCTCAAAGATCTGGAAGGAAGCTAATTTGCACATGGTCACAGAATCAGTCAGGGTTATTCTCTAAACATGCTCGCAATTTGACATGTATTTTTTCTATCTCGACTGCCAGCAGGTGTTTCTTAAGGAAAAATGCTTTCACGTGACAAATTTCCTTGCATAGGTTTGAGTCACATTGTGTTATCTTAAATTGCCCTTGTGAGTTAAATAATGTGTTGTCACTGAGTAGAATTTTCTGTTTCTTCGGGAGCTGGATATCTTCCAGGTGCTCACTGAATAGAGATATTTGGGATGATCTTACCTTGTTATTAGAATGACAATGAATCCATCTTAGGTTCTCATCTGAAAAGGTGAGGTCTCTCAACTAATGATTTTTTTCTGAGATAGTAGACATGAGTTAAAATTTTAGGTACCTCTTAGAACTGAAATATTATTTAGGTTTTTCTTAACAAAGAGTATTCAATTATAAATAAGTTATCTGTTAATCTCGTAACGGTAGTATTTAATTCTATGTGGAAACATCCTGTGGCAACTCATTTGTGTTTGATGTTCTCACAGGAGTTCCATAGATTCTGATCACGGGCTGTGTTTATGAACCTTCTTTACAAAATACAGCCTAGAGCTCAGCAATTAAGATTTTAATTTTATGCAACTTGATTGCTCTCCTTTAAAGAAGTGAATAAATGCCTACATTGAAAAGAAATGTTATTAACCTTTTCTTTGTTTATCAGGCTTGTATAGCTTGCATCAAAATACTCATGTAATGTTACAGATTGGCTTCTTGTTATGCACTGGGAATTTCCTCTGTAATTTTATCGATAGTGCTTTGAATAAAGCAGGTGATCACTGTTTCCTATAAACTTATACCATACATACAAAAATTGCCTTGCTGATCTTGTGCCAGCACCACACTGATTTTTCATTAATTTTTTATAACACTTGTACTAACAATTGATTCACACGCTATAAAGTTTACCTATTTAAAGTGTACAAGTCAGTGGTTTTTAGTATATTCACCCTCGTGAAACAATCAACAATATCTAATTTTAGACCATTTTTGTCAAACCCTGTACTCATCAGCAGTCACTACTCATTTCCCTCCAAACTTCTAAGCCAACGGCAACCACTCATCTACTCTGTCTCTTTAGATTTGCCTATTCTGGATATTTCTTATAAATGAACTCATACAATAAGTGGTTGGCTTATATCACTTAGCATAATGTTTTCAAGATTTATCCATTTTGTAGCTTGTGTCAGTACTTCATTTCTTTTTATTGTGAACTACTACTCCATTTTATACATATATCATATTCTGTAGATCCATTCATCCATTTGATGGACATTTAATTTGCTTTCACTTTTTGACTATTATGAATAATGCTGCTATGAACACTTGTATACAGGTTTTTGTATGGACATATTTTTCATTTCTCTTAGGTTCCTATCTAGCAGTGGAATTGTTGGGTCATATGGTAATGCTATGTATAACTTTTTGAGGAAATGCCAGATGGTTTCTAAAGTGACTGCACCATTTACAATATCAGTGACAGTGTAGGAGAGTTCCAATTTCTCCACATGCTCACTAACACTTGTTACTATCTGCCTTTTTGATCATAGCTATGTTAATGGATATGGAATGATATCTCACTGATTTTTTAATTTGTATTTCCTTGATGGCTAATATATGTTGAACATCATTTCGTGTACTTATTGGTCATTTGTGTATCTGCTTTGAAGAAATGTTTACTCAAATCCTTTGCCCAATTATTAATAGGTTGCCTGTCTCTTGTTATTATGGAATTATAGGAGCTCTTTATTATAATCTATATATAAGTCTCATCATATATATGATTTACATATAGTTTCTCCCACTCAGTGGGTTGTCTTTCTGCTTTCTGGTTGGGGTCCTTTGAAGCACAAAAGTTCTGGGGGTGCCTACGTAGCTCACTCAGTTAAGGGTCTGTTGTCGGCTCAGGTCATTATCTCATGGTTCATGGGTTTCAGCCCCGTGTCGGTCTCTGTGCTGACAGCTCAGAGCCTGGAGACTGCTTCCAATTCTGTCTCTGTCTCTCTCTCTCTGCTCCTTCCTTGCTCATACTCTGGCTCTCTCTCTCCCAAAAATAAGCATTAAAAAAAGAATTAAAAAAATGAAGCACAAAAGTTCTGAATTTTGACTAAGTCCAATTTCTTAATGTTTTCTTTTGTTTCCTGTGCTTTTGATACTTCATTTTAATACACCATTGAGATTATGCTATGGGGGATCATCCTGGAAGGAATACTTCTTGGTCGTGTAATAATTAACTCCCACTTTCATGGGAGTTCAAAATAGAGCTATCTTTAGCACTGAGCCTAAGTAAAAATGTGATGTAGATGATGCTTGTTTTCAACATCTTCTTTCTGCCCCTCACTGGTGCACACTTTCTGTACCTGCCCCTTAGTAGATATCTCTGGTGTCCCACATCACCTCCCCTCACTCACTGTTGATGGCTGCCAGGGACAGTTCCATGTGAGGTCAGGTGCCCCTAGAATACAAAATACTCACTTAGGGTGAGGCCAGCCTGTCTTTCCACTTTTGGCTCTAGGGTCTTCGCTGATGAGTGCAGAAGCCCACACTACAATTAGAAGAACAGATTTGTTGCCCTAGAGGAGTCCTTGTCCAATGGGGGAAGGAAGAATATGGATAATTTTTTAATCTTCCTTCCTTTAGGCAGAAACAATTCTGGGAGGTGAGAAGACCCCAGTAGAACAGAAACCTTTGCTTGTGTTTTCTGCTTCATTATTCTGCTCCCTTTTTGCCTGCACCCTGGGAGAGTCTCTTGAATAGGCTCCCTGCTATCATGTTCTTCCTGCTTTTGAGAGAACCCAGACTAAAGCATCCATGATGGATCTCCCTTATCCTGCCTCTGGTATCTGGTGATCTCCCCCAACTCCTGAACTATTTTTGCAGAATCTTGTGGGAACTTAATCCATGCCATTCCTGAGTTTCTATGTCTCAATAAATCTTTTGTATATTGTATCTCATTTCTTCTGAGTCCAGTTAGGTAGCTGTATAGCTAACCTGATAGAGAGCAATTTTAGTCAAGGAGTTGTGTGCTACTAATAGTTCCGCCTTTGAATCTTCTGGGAACACTTGAAATTTAAAGAGTAACTTTGAATTTCTTCTAAGTAGGAACTCCTGAGAATAGATGGAGGGAGTTGTTCTACTAACAGCAACGTTTCTCTTCTTCCCAAATCACATCCTGAAGGTGACTGTCTTCAGTCACATTTGAGACAATCTTGTGTTGACTCTTTCCCCAACTAATATTGTATTATATCTTTGCTCAGACAATGGTTAAATTATAAATGTTATATCTAAGTGTAGACTTAAGATACTGCTTTGTAATGAGTTAAGCTGGCCTGAAAGAAGCATAAATGTAGGGATGGTTTGAGTGCCAGAGGAGAGATGCTATTGCAAGGATCTTGGAAGAGATTGGAACAGATATACTAAGGAAAAAAATAAAGCTAGAAACAAGAAACAGTAAGGGATAAAATGCACAAAGGATTGGACAAAAGAGTCACTTGGAACACATTTTTGGGTAGGTAAAATCAGCAATAATGGTTTGTTGAATGAATAAATGTGTGACCAAACAATTTTTTCATTTTATACCAGAAGAGAGTATACATGTATCAAGTTCACCATGGTCCTTGTAACATGATGTGATGGTTTTAAAAATATGTCTACAAATTTTTTGATACTCCTCCCTTTAAGAGCTGGAGACTAATTCCCCTCCCCTTGAGTGTGTACTGTATTTAGTGACTTTAATGGAATAGATTGAAGTGGAAGTGATAGTGTGTAACTTTGGGGACCCAGTCATGCAAAGGCACTGTGGCTTCTGTCTTGGTCATTCCCTTTCAAATCGTTCACTTGGGGGAAGCCCATGGCCATGTTGTTCTATGGAAAGGCTCACACAGTGAGGAACTAAACCTCCAGACAATGGCCACGTGAGTGATCTTGGAAGTTTATCTTCAGCTTTAGTTAAGCTTTCAGATTACTGTAGTCTGCATCTTTCTCCGCCAGAAGATTGATTGAAACCCCAAAATAGCTATCAAGCCAGAGGAACCTAACGAAACCATGTCTGGATTCATGACCCTTTGACACTGTGAGATAATATTTGTTGTTTTAAACTGTTGAACTGTAAGTTTTAGGATAATTTATACACAACAATAGGTAAATAATATATATGGAAAAGTATCGATGAGTTGTGGTTTTGATCATAAAGATGATGATGGAGATAATGATGAAGATGATAGTAGAAGAGGAGGAGGAAGGTGGGTGGTATTAACCCCAAAATCTCCTGTTTAGGAGGAGAGAAAAACACCTTTCTTATAAACCCCTTTTATATTTTTTGCTTCTTCTTTGGCCAGTTATTTGTTGTCTGAACTATGAGATAAAGAGTGCTGTGATGTTGCTTCAGAGGTGAGGCTCTTGCTGGTAAGTGGAGGAGTTCTAGTTGTGTATGTTGGATTCTCTCACAGCATCTTGACTCTGAGATACTCCATGAGCAGATACACATGAGTGATATTCTGTTCATACCAAACTCTATCTAGGTGTTAAGAGACATGATTTTTCACTCTCTTTGTGAAAGTACAATACTGAGCAGTGAGTCAGTCTCAACAAAATTACACATTTAGGACAAAATTGAGGTACAAGCTAGAAATATATGCTTGCTCATGCACAAGTGACTCCTATGACTTCCATCCTCTTCATGGTTTAAAATAGAGATGAGTACAATTTGGGTTCTGCTCATCACTAATCTTGGATAGATGAGCCGTGGAGGATTGTGTAATGATAAAATGACAATGATAATGATAGTAATGGCCTGTATGTATAGAGCAGATATTTTACATAACCATGTACATCATCTGTTATGCTCATCACAACTCTGATTACTGAGAAGAAGATTGCATTTCAAAGATGTTAATGAACCCATGGCTACTAGTAGTGTTGAGTCTGAGCTTCAAACTTGGTTCTGATGATCTCCAAAGAATGAGTTCTCTCTACTGTACCACGTTGTCTCCCTTCCTTACTATAAAACCGTTGCCAAAGGCTTAAGAGGGTAAACACTTGTATCCAATTTATGGAACTGTTTGAATTTGATGGGTACACATAAAAGTTTGAGTTTTCTCAATACCTCTTTTTCATTTATGCTCTGTTAAGTCTCTTTCTCCCCATCCATAAGTGAAATACTTGGCAGTACTGTAGCTTTTTTTTAAAAGTTTTATTTATTTTGAGAGAGCATGAGCAGGGGAAGGACAGAGAGAGAGGGGGGCAGAGAATCTGAAGCAGGCTTTGTGCTGACAGCAGTGAGCCTCATATGGAGCTCAAACTCATGAACTGTGAGATCATGTCCTGAGCTCAAGTCAGATGCTTAACTGACTAAACCACCTAGGTGCCCCAGTACTGTAGCTTTTTGATCACTCTCAGTTACTAAGTCAATTCAGTCTGTGGTAGAAAGTTCTGAAAATGGCTCTCGTGTTAGAGAAAGCCATGTGGCAAGGAGTTGAGATGGTCTCTGACCTATAGACAGGGAAGAGCTAAGACCTTCAGTCTAAGAGCTTGTAAGGAACTGAATGAATGAGTAAGCTTGAAGTCAGATCTTACCTCAGCTGAGCCTCGAGATTGTTGTAACCCCAGCCACCATCTTGATTATAGCCTGAAGCTGTACACAGATTCACGTCCTACACAAACTGTGAGATCATAAATATTTGTTGTTTTAAGCCACTAAATTTGTTTCACAGCAGTAGATAATACAGTTTGACCCAGTTTAAAAATTTAATGTAACATCCAGTGTTTATTTCCTCTCCTTTCTGCCCTCTTCTGGATGTGGTTTAGTAGACTTAAGCACTTGTTCTTTCATTTCTCCCCCACCTTTGCCATTTTGGGGCCCTGTCTTCCCTGGTGGGCTGGGGCTGGGTGTAGGGACATGGAAAGACATGAGTATCTCTTACTTGACTGGTACCTTTGTTCTCTCTGCTGTTACTGTTTCTCTGGCTTTGACTGAATGTCTATGGACAAGTGTTCACGTTCTGGCTCCCTCTGGGGCGTATGTATGGGAGAGTTCTCTGTAGAACCCTTCAAAACTTCCTAGTGTCTTGGTCCTTCCTGATTCTCCCTACACAGTTTCCACCCCAGATATTCAGGTTCAGGTTCTTATTGTTGGAATCTCCTTACTGTCAGTGAGATCTCGAATGGGCATCTGCAAGATGGTGCAGGTCCAGATACATTCAGGTGTGTCCCATTTCTACTGTCCCTCTGTCACTGGCTCTTTCTGCCTTGTTGTTCCATCCAAATAGGATTGCCAGATTTCTTAAACAAAGACAGGATATCCAGTTAATTGAATTTCAGATAAACAATGAATAATTTTTTAGTGTAAATAAGTCTCATCCATCTGTATTTTATCTGGCAACCCCATTCCATACTCCTGTGTTTTTCTCAAATAGCACACAGAAGAGAGATCAGAAGGACCAACAAGGGAATGAACTGCTAATATCTCTCTGATGGTCAAGTACAATGATTCTCTTGTCTCATTGCTTGACTTGAGATGGGGAGCACAGAGAAAGGAGGGACAAGCTCATCACAAATACTAAATTCTCTTGACTTGTGTGTCTAGTGATTTATTTGATTCTCAGGTAAGCATTTGTAGACTAACAGGGGTGGACAGTGAATTTTGGGGGGAAAGGTATTCTACGGGAGTGCCTGGCCCCAATTATGTATTATGATGCTTTCTTGGATTCAGTATGGTATGGCAGGCCCTGAATATGGGAAAACAGGACAAGTTCACCCCCATTTCTGTGCAAGTTACAGCACAGCTGAATTAGAGCAATCGGAGATTTTCTCTTCTAAAGATGTGATTTAAGTTGCTTTTGTTACCCTAAGCCATCATTTATATTTCAATAGCATGTGGGCTTGAAATTTGTCAGAGTTTCCAGTTGGTGAAAACGAATAAAACTACCTTGTTTAGCCTCTATCCCTTTTCTGTGTTTAAATATTTTGAAACACTGTTTCCTTGATTTTATTCTTTTTTGAGAACTTGTATCTTCATTAAGGCATCTTTTCTTGAGTTGACATTGGTAGCACTGATGTACCTAAAGTTCTCTATTAGGTGGTCCCACATTTTTTCCCCTAAATTTACCACTTGTGTTCTTTGCCAATAGTGCTGCCAAGCACTTACCCAGGACCCCCAAAGGGACCTAGGTACTCATTCCCCAGACTGCCGACAGCTCACAGCTCAGACCCTTCCAGGGAATCACCTTGAACTATAGAAACTGCCTCACTACAAAATTACACCCCACTCTTGGAGAAGGGAAGCAACCATGCCTGGTCATTGTGGAATGCTGAAGAGTGGTTTGGAGAGGGATGTGTGATACAAAGGTCTTGTCATTTTTTGGCATGTTTGAGACAATTTCTTTTTTTCTTTTTCTTTTTTTTTTTCAAATAGTTTATTGTCAAATTAGTTTCCACATAACACCCAGTGCTCATCCCCACAAGTGCCCTCCTCCATGCCCATCCCCCTCCCCCCCACATCCATCAGTCCTCAGTTTTTGTCAGCATTCAAGAGTCTCTCATGGTTTGCCTCTCTCCCTTTCCCCCACCATTTCCCCCTTCTTCTCCTCCTTGGTCCTCTGTTAAGTTCCTCCTAATCCTCCTATACGTGCACACATATGATATTTGTCCTTCTCTGCCTGACTTATTTCGCTCAGCATAACACCCTCAAGGTCCATCCATGTTGCTACACATGGTCAGATTTCATTGTTTCTCATTGCCATGTAGTATTCCATGGTATAGATAAACCACATCTTCTTGATCTATTCATCTGTTGATGGACACTTAGGCTCTTTCCATGTTTTAGCTATTGTGGAGAGTGCTGCTATGAACATTGGGGTACATGTGCCCCTATGCCTCAGCACTCCTGTATTCCTTGAGTAAATTCCTAGCAGTGCTATTGCTGGGTCATAGGGGAGTTCTATTGTTAGTTTCCTGAGGAACCTCCACACTGTTTTCCAGAGGGGCTGTACCAGTTTACATTCCCACCAACAGTGTAGGAGCGTGCCCGTTTCTCTACATCCTTGCCAGCATCTAGAGTTCTCTGATTTGCTCATTTTAGCCACTCTGACTGGCGTGAGGTGGTATCTCAGTGTGCTTTTGATTTGTATGTTTGAGACAATTTCATATCCATTTCACAATCCTTCCTTTGCACTTGTCTGTGTCCTTTTTTTTTTTTTCAATTGTACTGCTTAAATTCTGAAATTTTTAAAATATATTTTCCATTTTATACTGAAATTTCCCTCAAAACCAGTTTGGAAAAGACAACAGGATTAAATTACATTTTCATTTAAAATGTTTTTTTCCCTAGATACATCTAAAAACTAGCTTGAAAACATATGTTTATTACAAGATGCTTGAATTTCATAATTTCTATTAAAACCATTATTTTTTACTGTATTTTTACTCAGAAGTTGCTTGGAAACTTCATTTCATTTTTATCCCAGCAGGCATTCTGTACTTTTCTGTTAAGTATTTCTTTTATTAGATTTTTCCTAAAAATTAGCTTGGAAATATGACTTTTCATCACAACAGGCTTAAATCTCCTCATTTTCAGTAGAATTTAGGCTCATTTTGATGAAAATAATTTTTCCAAGCTAAGTTTCAGGAAAAAAAAAATCTTGCGTAAAACATCATTCTCAACAGAAAAGTGTTCAGTTGAAGAACTTGATGATAATCATATTTGCAAGGTAGTCAGATATAAATCCTTTTTTACTAGCACTGAAAAGATTATTTTTTTCCCCAAAGAATTCTTTTGATAATGATTTAGAAATAGATTTGCAGCTCTTGGGTGGCTCAGTGGTTTGAGCGTCCACCTCTTGAATTCATCTCCAGTCATGATCCCAGGGTTGTGGGATTAAGCCTTATGTCTCAGCATGGAGCCTACTTGGGATATTCTCTCTCTCTCCCTCTCTTCCTCTCTCCCTCTCTTCCTCTCTCCCTCTCCCTCTCTCCCTCTCCCTCTCTCCCCCTCCCTCCCCCTGTCTCCAATCTCCTCCACTTGTACTCTCTCTCTCAAATAAAAAAAATAGATTCAGTTCAGTGCATTTTATGGGTATTAATATCTAACATTATTCATGACATCATACTGGTCTAAAGGACTGCCTGTCCTGTGATTAAATTCTTACAATCCAGGTGTACTGCCTCCAATTTTGTCTTGTCCCCCCACACCTTAAAAAACATTCTGTGTCCTACATGGATTGTCTGGGATACCATCCTCTGGTTTTAAAGTTGTCATAGGCTTCCCATCATCAAAAAGTGGTTTATAAACTATAATCTGTGAGGCTCTTGGGTTCTGTGGAGGTGGTCGGAAGCTGCTGTTAAGTCTGGGCAAGCATATGAGGAGTCTGAGTCACAGGGGCTCCAGGCCCCTAATCTCCACATTAGCCAGAACAGTTATGATGAGTTCTGCAATATAAAGTACCAGTGTTTCCTGTACATTTTCCTTGATACAAAGGATTCTAGGGCTTTTTACAAAAAAAAAAAAACAAAAAAAAAAACCAGACACCGTTTTCAGTGGTAGGAGTTGCAAATATATATATTTTTCCTGTTTGTATCATTATAGATACTAGAGGACAATTATTGCAATAAATCCTTTATTTTTCCATTTTAACAACAGCAACAACTGAAAATATCCACATGTCAAATTAGGAGGAAGTTCATATCTTCTTAGAGTACACCCTGATATTCTATGAACCCTGAAAACTAACATGATCTGAAGTTGAGGTTAGCCAGGGGAACAGAAGATGGGTCAGATGCTGCCATTACTCCTTATGGCCACATGATGTCACTGTGGACAACTGGTCATTTTGACAGATTCTTCGGGTCTGCTTCTGGCTCACATGTGTGCAAGCCTCTGAGAATCCTGGAAGCAATGTCTGTGTGGCGGGTAATCCACTGACTCTGTGTTGTGCTCAGGAAGGGTATCCCACACCTTAATACCCAGGGACATAGCCCTTGTTGCTTCTTTTTGGCCCATATAAAGCCATCTTTGAAGGTACCAGAAACCCCAAGAACACCGTTAATGAACAGACTCTGGGGTCTGCTTCTTGTGAAATAGTCTCCTATGTCTTGCAACCAATTTACATTATTGAGGGTTGGACACCTTTTCATCATTCCAGCTCTTGACCTACAAAGGGTCTTACTACACTGACTACTGGAGGATAGGACTGTATAACCCTCCCCCTCTTAATGGCTCCCCTGATGGCTTCCAGGGTCTCCAATCAATACCTTCACTATACACATTTTATTCCATGGTATTTTCTGTCTTGTGAGGACTCAAGATGACTTTCTGGCAACCTGCTACAGAAGAGGATGACTTCTCACCCTCCCCCGCCCTCTCAAGTTTTAAGCTTTAAGAGAACATCTCCAAATGATCATGGTCACTTACTTTGAAAAGTTAGTATCTGGCAAAAGAATAAAAGACATAAGCTTATAATTACTTTACATTAAAAATTTTGTTTTAAAAAAGATAGAAGCTTATGATTATTTTACATTACAATTTTTTAAATGTTTATTTATTATTGAGACAGAAACAGTGTGTGTGGGGGGGTGGGCATGCAGAGAGAGGGAGACATAGAATCTGAAACAGGCTCCAGGCTCTGAGTTGTCAGCACAGAGCCCAACGTGGGACTAGAATCCACGAACCGTGAGATCATGACCTGAGCCGAAGTTGGATGCTCAACCCACTGAGCCGCCCAGGTACCCCGATCCTTATTTTACATTTTTACAACAACAAAAGAGGAAAAGGATATGCAAGAATAGATGTTAGAAGAGTTGTTGGGGTCAAGATTGTGAAGGATCTTATATGTTGTAGTATGCAAATTCTATTCAGAAGCAATGGAAAGTCAAAAGAGACCTTTAAGCATCAGAGACAGGATCGACTTTGTTTTTAGAAAGCTAATTTCAGAGGTTGTGTGGAAGATGAACTCTGTAGGGAGAGAGCAGTGGTAGAGAACCATAGGCAATGGTCTGTTGTCAGAGGTTAGGCAAGAAATGTTAAGGCTGGGAACAGTGCAGTATTAGTGAGACTGAAGAGGAGTGTTGAATTCGGATGATTTTCTGAAGTGGAATTGATAGAAATTGATGAGATTATGAGAGTCAAAAAAGAGGAGAAGGCAAAACTGTCCTAAGAGTTTGGATGTCAAAACCATATTGCATGCTGTGAGTTTTAGAGGGAAAAAAGGTTTGTAAGGAGAGAAGGTAAGTTCTGTTTGGGGGCATTGGATTGGAAGGATATCTCACTGGGTATAGAATTCTAGGGTTGGCAGTTTTTTCTTATCATACATTATTGTGTCATCCTAGCTCTCATTGCAACTGTTGAGAAATCAGCCAACATTCTTATTGTTGTTGATCTGAATGTAATGGGTATATTAGTTTCTGACTGCTTTTCAGATTTTTCTCTTCATCTTTGTTTTTTAGCAGTTTTTTTTTTTTTTAATTTCTAGGAGAGAGAGAGAGAGACAGAGTGAATAGGGGAGGGTCAGAGAGAGAGGGAGTCACAGACTCTGAAACAGGCTCCAGGCTCTGAGCTGGCAGTCAGCACAGAGCCCGACGCGGGGCTCGAACCCACGAACCGCGAGATCATGACCTAAGCGAAAGTCGGACGCTTAACCGACTAAGCCACCCAGGCGCCCCTGTTTTTTAGCAGTTAAACTGATGTGCCTAGGTATGGTTTTCTTTGTGTTTTTATTGCTTGGCTAGATAATTATCCTGTTTTGCTGAGCTTTTTGAATTTGTGAGGTTACGTCTTTTTACCAGTTTGGGAAAATTATTGGCCATTATTTCTAAAGATATCTGTTCTGTTTCATTCTTGCTCTCATCTTCGCATGCCATTCCAGCTAATGTATGTTAGAAAACTTGGTATTGTTCCATATGCCTTTCACATTGTGCTCTGTTATTTATTTATTAATAAAAAACTTGGAAAATGTTTATTTATTTTGAGAGACAGAGACAGTGCATGAGTGGGGGAGGGGCAGAGAGAGAGAGGGAGACACAGAATCCTGAGCAGGCTCCAGGCTCTGAGCTGTCAGCACACAGCCTGACATGGGATTGAACTCAAAAACCCATGAGATCATGACCAGAGCTGAAGTCAGATGCTTACCCAACTGAGCCACCCAGACATCCCTGTTTTTTTTTTTGTTTGTTTGTTTGTTTTGTTCCTTTGTTTTTTAAATTATTTTTTCTTTATTCTCCAGTTTGGATAATTTAATGGAGTAATATTCAAGTTGATGAATTCTTCTGATGTTCAATCTGCTGTTAATTAAGCATTTTAAATTCATTCTTAATTTAAGACACTGTATTTTTCAGTTTTAGGCTATCCATTGTTTAGTTTTAAGAGATTTCACTTCTCTGTGGAGATCGTCTGTCTTTTCCTCTCATTTATTTGATCTATTTCTAATAGTTAATTTGAAATCCTTGTCATCTAATTTCAATAACTTGTTTATCTGTGAGTCTCCTTTCATTAATTTTTGATTTTTCTTATTAGTCATCTGTTAGTATTCTTCACATGTCTCATAATTTTTATGGTATGCTGAATGTTACTTAATAAACTTTTATTTTTAAAATAGTTTTAGATTTACAGAAAAATTGTGAAACAGTACAGGGAGTCGCCATATATCCCAAACCTGGTTTCTCCTCTTATAAATACCTTACATTAATATGGCACATTTGTCACAATTAATGAACCAACATCAATACATTTATTTGAGGATCCAATACTTATATTCCCTCTTTCCCCTCTTTGGAGGGAAATCCCTATGCATAGCACATACTTAAGGAGTGGGGAGTTAAACTCCACATTCTTGAGGACACAGTATCTGTACAAATTATATGGACTTCCTCTCCATGGATGATTTGTTTATTATCCCCTATTTACTTATTTATATATGTGTATATTTATTTAATCACTTGCTTAGATCAGTATGGCCTCATAGATATTTATTTTATATTTTGGATTTTAATCCAATACTGCATTATTTATTTTGGTGCTCAAATTGTTCCAGCTTTGGCTATTGGGATTTCTTTCAGTTAATTTCTTTGACAGCCCCCTCACCCCCAATATGGATGGGTTTTGTTTTGTTTTTTAGTAATTCCATACTTTCTGGCATTATAAAATACTCCAGACTCATCTTCTTTATTTCTTGCCAGCCCTAGAACCAGCTATTTCTCCAAAAATACCATCATTCTTTTTATTGGAGAGTAGTGTTAGAAACCAAGATCTGGGTTCTAGGTGTGCTTGATGCTGTTGGTGATCTTCTGTTGCTGTCAGGCCCTTGTATATATACACATGTTTATAAGTATTCTTGTATGTAACCATCCATATTTATAACAAGTCAAGCATAAGTTCATAATGAAGCCTTCAACTCCATTGCCAAATGGATAATTGTAGGCTTTACCCCTTGCTTATCTGTAGCCTTTCACTCCAGCAGTGAGAAAGCTGACTCTCACTATGTACCATCCATTTACTTGTTTAATTTCAATATGCATGTATGGTGGTTTCCAATTGTTAATCCCTCCTCCCATGGGAAATGACTTTGTCAATTAGAGTACAGTGCTTATGTATAGTTCCTTTTATCTTTAGTTTTACAGACTCTGCTTATTTCCAAAGTCACTTAGGTCAGCACATTTCCCCCCATGTATGAATCAGTGATACTGTTTCATACATTTGTAATAGTTAGACACTTTTTTTTCCTTTTGCATTCTATCCTGAGATCTCCCGCCTAAAAATTTTTAAAAATATTTGTATGTATTAAGGTTCACTCCTTATGCTTCTGGCACATGTTATTGAGGTTTGACAAATGCATAGTTTTATGTATCCACCATCACAGTGTCAGAATAGTTCACTGACTTAAAGGAAAACACCTGTGTTTCAACTATTTATTCATGCCCAAACCT
Source organism: Proteles cristata cristata (assembly GCA_017311185.1). Lineage (NCBI taxonomy): Eukaryota > Metazoa > Chordata > Mammalia > Carnivora > Hyaenidae > Proteles > Proteles cristata. The sequence continues at coordinate 2,906,281 of JAESUZ010001598.1, forward strand.
TTGGTAACCATTCCCTTGCTCGCTATTTTTATAGTTTTGCTTTTTCCAGAATGTCTTACAAATAGAATTATATAGTACGTAGTTTTTTCAGACTGGCTTCTTTCACAATGTATTTAAGATTAATCCATGTCACTGAATGACTTGATAGCTCATTCTTTATTTCTGAATAGTATTTCAATGTTCAAAATGTATTAGAGTTTTTTAACCCATTAACCTATTGAAGGATATCCTGGTTGCTTCTAGTGTTTGGCAGTTATGGATCAATGACTTTTAGGGGAAACTCTTGCCCCCAAATCAGGAGAAATAATACAAAGAGTAATAACTCATGGAGCAGTAATCTCTGGAGTGATAAAATAGTAGAAACATTTGAATGGTAGTTTTGATATATTTCTGGAGGTTGCATTTGGCCATAAGACATGACAGTGTAAATCTTCTTGGGGGTCCTCAAACCTCTGTGTGATTTACTCCCAGAAATCTTACTGATTCTCAAGATAAGAGTGCTGCAAACATTCCCTCACTGTCCTTTCAGGGGAAGAAGAAGAGTACTAACTGTAAAATACTTTATCCATAATAAAGACCTTCTCTCCAGGAGAAAAGATTTTTTGAGCTTTTTGTTAGCTGGGGGAAAGAGCTTTACTCCCATTCCAGCCAGCTCTAGCCTTCCTGTTTCACCTAAGGTAGGGAGAGGGATAGTCAACAGGGATAAGAGGTTCAAGGGGGATAGATTGGAAACACTGTAGCCAGTCAAAGGAGTAGGAAAAAGGAAGGAAATGAAGAGCTGTAGCACTGGGGGAAAAAAGTTGTCAAGTTCACAGATGAGACACACAAAGCCTACTAAAAGACTGAGATTTAACATAAGATTATAGAACGTTTACCCTCCTTTTTCCCTTAGGACCACACAAACAGGGATCCTATATAATTGGATTATAGCTGAAATAGATGCAAGATGTAGATTATCTTGGAGCAATATTTGGGAATCCTCCCCAAAGTCAACAGGTGAGACAAACAAGGACAGTAGATGAATTTGATCCCTTTGACAGATACAACTACAGCAAGCATTAAACATAGCCTAACTTCTGGCCAGATTAACATAAATTCCCATACTAAAAGGTTATTTACCTCAGTTTTTAGTATACAATACAGCATGTCTGGCTTTCACACACAAAAAAATTCAAGTTATGTCAAAAAGCAAGAAAAAAAAATCACAGTTTGAAAAGACAAAGCTATTCACAGAACCAGAATAAGATATGACACAGATGTTGAAATTACCAGCCAGGGAATTGAGAATAATTATTGCTGATATGTTAAGAGTTCTAATGGAAAAAGTAGACAAGATGGAAGGACAGAGGGTAATATAAGTGTAGCAGGATTCTCACACAGAACGTCCTGACCCCGAGGCTTTTTATCCAGGAAGCAACTTGTATTCATGCTGGCACCACTCAGTTGGGTTTGTACCCAAAGAACTAAGCAGCGAACATAACATGGCATACTTTTAAAATACATCTTCTATTTGCTTGTCTCCCATATATGGTGACACACATAAACAGGCAGTCTGATTAAGTAGTCTCAGTTTACAAGGTCATGAGGGATGTTGTGATGTAGGTGCACAGCCAGGTTATCTTGAAGTTTTCTCTTCCTTTTTTCTCTCTCCTTAGGGAGGGGACCCTACCACATAAGCAGAGAGATGGAAACCCCAAAGAATAAAGGAAATGCTAAAAATTAGAGGCAGTAAGAGAAAACATATATGCTTTCAAAGGGTTCATCAGTAAGCTTGACACACCAAGGAAAGAGTCAGTGAGTTTGAATTATATGACTACAAACTTCCCAAACTGATGTTAAAACAGGAAAAAAAAAAAGAATGAAACAAAATTTAAAAATCCAAGAATCGTGAGAAATTTCAAAAAGTGTAGCATACATAGAATTGGAATACCACAAGGAAAACAGCAGGCAAAAGAAATATTTAAAGTAATAATGTATGAAAAATTTCAAAATTAGAACAGACCACAAATCACGAATCTAGAAAGCTCAAAAAACACAAAGCAAGACAAAAACCAATAATCTACACCTAGGCACATCATAATTTAACTGTAGAAAGCCCAAAGCAAAGAGAATATCTTGAAAGAAGTCAGAGGAACAATACCTTATGTGTAGAAGAACAGGGATAAGAATTAGAGTGGACTTATCATCAGAAATCATGTAAGCAAGAAGAGAGAGAACAAACTATTTAAAGTATTAAAAGAGGGGTGCCTGAGTGGCTCAGGTGGTTAAGCATCTGACTTTGGTTTAGGTCATGATCACACAGTTTGTGGGTTCAAGCCCCGTATCGGACTTTGTGCTGACTGCCAGCTCAGAGCCTGGAGCCTGTCTTTAGAATCTGTATCTCCCTCTCTCTCTGACCCTCTGCTGCTCATGCTGTCTCTCTCTCTCTCTTTCTCTCTCTCTCTCTCTCAGAAATAAATTAAAAACATTTTAAAAAATAAAAATAAAGCATTAAAAGAAAAAAAACCAACCTAAAATTCTATACTGAGGAGAAATGAAGACTTTCTTCAACAAACAGAAACTGAAGGTTTTCATTGTTAGCAGATCTGTCCTGCAAATGTTAGAACAAGCTCATCAGGCAGAAAGAAAATGATATGATATTTGCAAAATATATCTGATGAAAGGCTTGTATCCAAAATATACAAGGAACTCTTAAAATTCAACAATAAAGAAACACAGTCCAATTTTAAAAATAGGTAAATGATGTGAACAGATATTTCATCAAATAAGATAGATGGCAAAATAAGCATATAAAAATGCTCAACATCATATGTTACAAGGAAATGCAAATTAAAACAATAATGAGCTACCGCCACAAACCTATTAGGCTAAAATCCAGAAAACTGAAAATGTCAATTGCTAAGTAGGATACAAAACAACAGAATTGTCATTCATTGTTGGTAGGGATGCAAAATGGTAGAGCATTTTGGAAGACACTTTGGCAATTTCTTACAAAGCCAAATATAGTCTTTTTTAAAATAATTTTTGAACTTAAGATCCATGAGATTATGACCTGAGCCAAAGTCAGATGCTTTAGCCAACTGAGCCACCCAAGTGCCCCAAGTCTTACCATAACAATCCAGAGGTTGTGCTCCTAGGTATTGACCCAACCGACTTAAAAGCTTTTGTCCACACAAAATCCTGTACACAAATATCTATCAAGTTTATCCAGCTTTTTCTTATTATAAGGATGGGAGTGACAACTTCTAAGCTGTTTACATGTTGGAGATGAAACACTAATTCTGGATATTATCTTTCAAAAAACTACAGTGACTAGAGGAAATACTACTGGGAAATCATATATTTTCCTTTTAAGTATTCATAAAGCCTTAAGTCCACAGGACTGCCTATATGGAAAGATTTTAGAAAATTTTGCCTTCCCTTAAAAAAGTCCTACAATAACAGATCTGGTATACTGACTATTGATTTATTCTTCACCATAAAGGTGTCATTAAAGATTTTTATATCTTTCTTAAGTGAAAATAATAACTTAACCTGTTGTCTAAGATCATAAAAATGACTTTCTGATTGTTTTTTTTGTTTGTTTATTTTTTCTTTTTTAGTTTTTATTTACTTTGCAGTTAGTTAACCAACAATGTAATATTAGTTTCAGGGGTTCAATATTGTAAGTCAACAATTCCATGCAACAGCTGGTGCTCATCAGGACAGGACAGGTGCACTTCTTAATCCCCATCATCTATTTAACTCATCTCCCACCCCCCAGGCCTTTGTTAACCAGCTTCTCTATAGTGAAGGGTCTGTTTCTTGATTTGTCTCTCTTTTTTTCCCCTATGACTTTGTGATTCTTTTAAACTTGTTTTGATAGGAAAAGAATTCAAGGCTATAGTCTATGAAGTCCAAGACAGGATAGCATGGACATACAAGGAAGAAGTGATGGCAGGTGTGAAATACAGATAGGACCTGGGGGGTTGGAAAAGCACAGACAAATTTTACCTGCTAAATAGTTTTCCTGGATCATATGCTGTGAATTTCCAGCTTAACTTGTGGGTGAAGCGGAACAGTGTAGTTTTTTGCCCTAACACTCTTGTGAGACTGCAAATTTTGGTGTCTCTCACCTTTCTTCTCTGTGTTGCCACGTGATGACTGAGCTACATGCATTACTTCCTACTCCCAAGGAGCCATACCTACAGACTGTCCTGATGTGCCTCTTTTTCTCATTATTTGAGAATCTTTCTTGGAAGTCAAGGTCAAGTTGTACCCGAGAACTCTAAATGGCATGATGGGATTTTTGGGTAAAGAGGGACTAAAGAACAATTTCTTAAAACATCCTTTATTTATCACAAGTGATCCTCTGTAGAGAGGAGAATGATGAGCTTGAATGGCTGTCCAAGAAGGGGCAAAGTTAGGCTGTGAGAAAGCTAACCTCTTTTCTCTGGTGCAGAACGTGGAGGGTTGTCAAAATGCCTCTGGCGTGTGCTGTCCCTTGTAAGCCCTCAGTGACTGAATCAAGGGCTGCGGGTTTCTTCCCTCTGACTTGTCCTCAGGAAGCCTAATTTGCCTTCTGGGTATCTGTAGCAAATGTTCTTGATGCCTTCACTGACTTCTAGAATGCTTTCAGTGTTTCCCTCCTCTGAAAGGTCTGGCACTCAAAGGTTTCATAGCCCAGCCTAACCTATGCTGACTTGCACACTGCCTTGTACCTTGTACCTCCCTTTTCACCCTCTTGATCCTGGGGACTCCAGGGAGCCCTAGCCTTCAACAAGGGCCCCAATGGGGAATATGCCAGTAAGGTGGGGTTGCTGCCTGAGGGAAGATCCTGGCCTACTGGAGAGTTAGGCTCTTGTCCTCTCTTATTCTTCACTTAAGAATGGTAGAAACTATAGTTGGTGTAATAGCCAGGTTTCTATCCACTCCATATTATTAACAGATTTTTTTAAATATATGGTATACACTGGAGATCAGCTTAGTCTTACAAGAAGGATTTTAGGCAGAGGGTACTTTTTGGGACTTTAAAAAGGTTTCTCAATACACTAGGTGCTAAGCAGGGAAATGGAGCCTTTTTATAAATGAGAGGGGCTACACACATGCAGAGAAATTCTCTGATCCAAACTGCAGAGCCCTGGGAAAGTTTAAGCCATTCTTTAATTATGGAAGCACTGTATTAATGGTTTTCAGTGTGTGCTTAGCATTTGGTTCAGAATAATCACGGAAAAGTTATTTAAAATGCAGATTTCTGGCTGGTTTTTTACTTAGGAAGTCAGATTCTCTGAGGTGAGGCCTGGAACATCTATGTTTTAAACTAATTTCCTTGGTGATCTTTATAAAGATAACTTCCTTTAGTTGGTTGGTTTTGTTTGTTTGTTTTTGTTTTTGGCTTTCTTTAAATTGAAGTATGATTGGCCCCACTGGGTGGCCTAGTTGGTTGGGCATCAGATTCTCGACTTCATCTCAGGGCATGATCTCAAGACTCTTGGGTTTGAGCCCCGTGTGGGGCTCTGTGCTAACAGTGTGGAGTCTGCTTGGGATTCTGTCTTCCTCTCTCTCTGCTCCTCCCTTACTTGCTCTTTCACTGTCTCTCTCAAAAATGAATAAATAAACCTAAAAAAAATAAATTGAAGTATGATTAACATACAGTGATGGGGCTCTGGGTGGCTTAGTCGGTTAAGCATCTAACCCTTGATTTCAGTTCAGGGCATGATCTAATGGTTCATGGATCTGAGTATTGCGTTGGGCTCTGTGCTGACATTGCAGAGACTACTTGGGATTCTCTCTCCTCTCTCTCTCTCTGCCCCTTCCCAGCTCATTCTCCCTCCCTTTCCCTCTCTATCAATATAAATATAAAAAACATTTAAACAAACACAATCCCCTCCGGAACCACACAGTGTTATATTTCAAGTGTACCAAACATTGATTTGACAATTCTATACATTACCCAGTGCTCTCCTGAATAAGTGTAGTCACTATACGCTGTACTTTTCATGTTTGTGTCTTAGTTATTTTATAAATGGAGGTATGTACCTCTTAATCTGTTTTATTCATCCCCCCCCAACTCCTCGCTGGCAGCCCCCCATTTGTTCTCTGTATTTAAGAGTCTGGTTTTGTTTCGTTTGTTTTGTTTTGTTTTTTGGATTCCACATATAAGTGAGATCATATAGTATTTGTCTCTCTCTGACTTACACCCTAAACTTAAAACACTCCACAATTGGGCGCTGGGATGGCTCAGTCTATTAAGTGTCTGACTCTTGATTTTGGCTCAGATCATGATCTTATGGTTCGTGGGATCGAGCCCAGCATTGGGCTCTGTGCTGACAGCATAGAGCCTGCTTGAGTTTCTCTCTTTTTCTCTCTCTCTGCCCCTCCCCCTCTTTTGTTCTCTCTCTTTCTCTGAAAATAAATAAATAAATGTTTAAAACAAATGAACAATCAAACAAAAAAACACTCCACAGTTGTCATATTTGAATGTCTAACGTTATTTTTGGCTTAAATAGAATGGTAGGCAAAATTCTAAGTGACTTCCAGTGACCCATGCCCTTGTAAAATCTTCTCTCTTTGACTGTGGGTGGGGCTTTTAACTTGCTTCTAACCAGTATATTATGGTAAAAATGATGGGATACCACTTCCTTGATTATGTTACATTAGATAGTGAAGGGATTTTACAGATGTAACTGGTTTATTTCCCATTCATGTTACTGGTGACCCTACCCCATGCTCTTTTCTGTCCAGGATCGAGGTCAAGGAGATACCACTACCTGGAATGTGGGTGTGCTCCTGGCAAAGGGGGAAGACAGATGGTGAAACATGGGGTCATTATTAAGGCTCTACCTTGGAAATGGCACCATGATTTTCATCACATTTTATGGATAAAAGCAAGCCACATAGCCAGGCCTGATATCTGTGGAACAGGAAACAAAATTCTCCCATTAGAGGGATCAGCAAATATTTGGGAACAAAATCTACAGAATTGTAGATACTAACAATAGGACAAAATGTGGCTGGGCCCAGCGGAAAAGGAAGTGAGCAAAAAAGAAAAAAAAGATGTGCCTTGGTATGAAAATAGAGGCACCAGGACACCAGTTACGATGCTGTCAAGTGAAATAAGGGTTTCACTTATTTGGACTGACCAGTTTTTTTTTTTTCTAACTTCTTTCAAATGATATCAGTTACAGTCATTTAAATCTTTCATGGACCAGAGCTTTTAGGTGGCTGACACATATGTGGATCAAGTCCAGCCAATAGTGGATTTTTTACCAAACACTTGTGAAATTTGATGTTTTCAGTTGGAAGGTTTGTTTCATTTTTATCTTTCCAATAAGTACAACCCCTTCGCCATTTGCCATTTGTAAAATGATTTGTTTGTCTATTTGGAAACAGCATGCAAGAACATTGTCAGGGAAATTGATGAGACAAGAAATTGTTTTGAAATCCTAAAAGTTTCTCAGCATAGGAAACTTCATAGAAACCTTCTGGAACCCTGGATGAGAACTTTAGGATCAGTCAGTCACCCAAGTTTTAATGCCAATCTGTAACATAAATGCTTCCAATATTCAAAGCTGTTCTGTCACTTGATATATTTTAATGTGGAATCTCACCTCCTACAACTGTATTGGGAGATTTTGCCACATGAAAATTTCATATGAAGTTCCCAAAATTATTATGTGTTTAACATATTTAAACATTTTTTTTCTTTAAGTCTGGCGTAGTAGAAAGATTGATAGATTATGGTTTAAAGAAAGTTTAGGGAAAAAATATGATTATAAACCACTATCTCTTTATTCTCTTATTCTCTCAATAAACTTAATCTTAGCCACCAAAGCACAATGTCCTGCTTGATACAGTGAATATAAATGACTTTTCCCCTTGGGAATCCTGCATAGACAGTACTTAATATTGTGCCAGCTATCCAGTAGGCACTCAATAAGTGTTGCCTAACAAAAACAAGAAAACCAGTCCCAATGCTTAATGAAGTAAGGGGGATGGTTAGGCAATTGAGGGCCACAGGGAATAATTTAAACTTTATTTTGAAAAGTTAATTTTTACTAATTTACTAATTATTAAAGTTACTTTGCTTACTAAAACAATAGGAGTAGTGATTTCAGAAAGTTTCTTCAGCCAGTGAGTCTAATCAGAAAGGTGATGTGGGCAGCAGGATTCTGACGATGATTTGTGTTGGACATTCTTCTCTGAAAGTTTCTCAGAACTTTTTCTGGTAGTCTGAGTACAATCTTGAAGTATTACATTTCATCCTGGAAATTTTGCACATGGAACTAGAATCAGGAACATTTTAATTGTCCTGATTTATAATGGTAGTTAAATAATTGTGTCTATGAACCATCCTCTACTTCTTAAAATGTTCCCCTTGAGTTTTCGAGAAATGTCGTGGACTCTGGGTCTGGAGTTCTCTCTTGTCCAGGAAGAGAGAGGACATAGGATTGAAACGTACGAGAGGCTGATGTCCGGGAAGAGATAAGAACCCTGAGTAAGGGACCTTGCTCCATTTTTATTAGGTCAGAAGGCTTACAAGCATGATGCGCATGCACGAAGAGACAATGAATCTGTGAATACTAACTCATGGGTGGGAGGGAAAGGTGGTTTCAAAGATAAGCAGTGTTAGGGGTTTGGGTCTATATAAAAGAAAATCCTGGCACTGGGTGGAAGGTTGTTTACAGCAGACATTAAGGGCCATCTCTGTTTACCTAAACTGGCCTAGGGGACAAGAAAGACAGAGCATGCTACCTCAGGGTCAACAAGGCACATTTATTTTGCTAATTAGCTCTGCTCTGGGCACTTTGCCCTGCTGTGGTCTAAAGTCCTGTTTTCTGTTTTTGTCCTTCCTTCCTGTGAGAGCAGCTCTCTGCTATAGTACTAAATTGGGGGGGCATTTCTGCTCTGAATACCTAATCTTGTTTACCTAATTTTGGATGGTTCCATTCTGAGATTTCCTATTCCTATACTTTTGTCCTATATTGGAGACCTTTGCCCTGTTTATGTAATCTTACTTACCTAATCTTGTTTACCCACACTTGGGTCTGGTCATCCTGTGGCTTCCTAATTCCTTATACCTTGTTAGCCCATCTGTGCAAGCTCAGGGAATTTCTAAGCTTATTCCCCAGAGAAAAACAGTGATGATTCCAAGATCACCCAGCCAAAAGTGACGGAATTGGACCAAGAAACCAAGCCTGACTACATATCTAGACTTCTTTCTACTGAACTTTGTTGTGCTAATGAAAGGTGATCAAAATCTCACTTTTGGAGAATGACAATATGGCTTGTCTCCATATTAAAAACAATTGCTACGATTTTAAGTCTTCTACTAAGATGTTCCCAGTAGATTCTTAGACAGCTATTTGTCCTATTTTCCCCACTAATTAGTAAATACAATCTAAATGGATGTCCATCTAAATTAAACCTTAAGGGATTTTGACTACTTGTGTTTACAGGATTACTAGGTTGGGCTCAAGACTTTTTGGCACTATTCTGAAAACAAATTGGGCTCTTTCCCTTTCTGTAAAAGGCAATCAGTGTAGTCATTACAAGATCAGTATTTCCTTCCTGAAACAAGCAGTTAATTGCAAAGTTTATAAGTGTTTTGTCTTAAACTGTTAGCATAGAACCATTGAAAGGGAATGGTATAAATTTGAGAAGTAGAAAGAGAACACCTAATATGTTTTGACATTTTTTTGATGGCCATCATCCAAATTTTCCCCATTTAATCCTAGTATGTACTAACTTGTATTCCAATGTTCTCAGTGTGTGTGGGGGGGTGGGGGGCTGGTAGTAAGAAACAATGTTTAATCGGATTGTCATTAAATCCAATTTAATGACATGACTTGTCATTAAATCAGTGAAGAATCAGCCAAACCAGTTTGGTGTCTTGAAGGCAAAACAACTTCTTGATTAACTAAATTTCTCACTTTTTAAATTGAGTGGCTTTCTTGTTGCATGGATACAGCATCAAATAAAACTAGAAATTAGAGATTTTCTGCAAACCATAGGCGACATTGAGCAGCTGAACATTGTGAAAAGGCACAATCAGCTGTGGGTGAACAGAACTCTACCTGGAGCTCCCTCCCTCTCTACTCCTGGTGATGCAGCTCCAGGTACCGGGCCCATCTGCTATGGAGACCCTTACTCAGTGTTGCATTCTCAGAGTGTTCTGTATTCCTACCTGAGAAATTAACTAATAATGACTTGTAGCTCTCAGCTTCCAGGGACTATTTGAGTTGTAATGAGAGATTATAAGGAATAGCATCTCTAACGATTATATTTCAAGTAGATGATGGGTGAAATTTTGGGGGTTAGGGAAATTATCACAGGTGTTTGTGTTGCTATGGAGACTGTTCCATGCAATGAATACAGCTTACAAAACAGAGCCAAGGTCAGAAAGTGAAGATTTTAGTCTCATTCTTTATCTGGACACCTGTTGTTATTCCTAACTGACTTGGAAGCACTGAGAATGAGTTTGAGAATTTGCTACCTATAAATGACAAGCTAGGAAAAGGAGGCATGAAGATATACAACCACAAACATTTACTGAGAACAAAGATACTAAACACAACCAGGAACGCAGGTGAGCAAAACAAGTAGGTCTATGTCTTCATGTTACTTGATAGGATAGTGGTGGGAGCTAGAAAGTGGTCAGATGTGTATATATACTATGAATTTCAATAAATACTGTGAGGGAAAATCAAAGGAGGCTTTTACCCAGAGAAAGATTATCTCATTGGTAAAGTTCACAGACTCTGGAGCCCAAATGTCTGGATTCAAATCCCACCTCAGCTATGTGATCTTGGGCACATTACTTAAGTTTCGGTGCTCACTTTCCTCAGCTGCAAAATGGGGATACTAACAATTTCTACTTTATGGAGTTGTTGTGAGGATGAAGTGAATTAGTATATGCAAGGTGATTAGAACAGACTGGCACCAAGCAGACCTTTGGCTATTATTATTATTTCTGGGGTCCAGGGAGAGAGCCTCCCTGAGGAAATGCCAGTTGAGGAGGATTTAGAGGAAGCTCCATGAAGAGGGGTTGGGAGTGGGCTCTAGGCAGAGGGAAAAGCTTCCGATAAGAAGGAGCATAGTACATTTGAGTGACTGAGGGGAGAAAGAGACCATCTAGAGATTGAGACAGGGCTCAAGAGGACAGAGATTAGATTATATTGAGATTTGAGGAGTATTTTAAGAATTCTGATTTTTTTTCTAAGTGCAATGTGAATCCATAGCTGTGTTTTATATTGAAAAATTACATGATATAGTATAGTATGTGCCTTAAGAAAGAATGGACAGGAAATTGGGGTGAAGAAACTACCTGAGGGCTATGTTAGTCTAGTTGGGGTTCTCTAGAGAGACAGAAGCAATACAATATGAATGTATCTATCTGGACACACACATAGATTTATTTTTAGGAATAGATCATGTGATTGTTTGAGCTAATAAGCCTGACACTTGCAGGGCAGACCAGCAGATTGGAAATTCCAGTAAGAATTTATGTTGAGTATGATGGGGCACCTGGGTGGCTCAGTTGATTAGGCGTCCAACTTTGGCTCAGGTCATGATCTCAAGGTTCATGTGTTTGAGCCCCATGTTGGGGTCTCTGCTGACAGCTCAGAGTCTGGAGCCTGTTTCAGATTCTGTGTGTGTGTGTGTGTGTGTGTGTGTGTGTGTGTGTGTGTCTGCCCCTCCACAACTCACACTCTGTCTCTGTCTGTCTCTCTCTCTCTCTCAAAACTAAATAAACATGAAAAAAAAAAAAAGAATTGATGTTGAGTCTAAATTCCTTCCTCTTTGGGGACCTCATCCTTTTCCTTGAAGGTCTTTAATTAACAGGAAAGACCCACCTACACTGGGGAGGATAATCTGCTTTAGGCAAAGTCTAGTGATTTAAATATTAATTATGTGTAGAAAATATCTTCACAGCAACATTTAGACCAGAGTTTGACTAAACAAATGGGCACTATAGCTTACTCAGTTGACACATAACATTAGCCATCACTATCACATGGAGCTGTTTCCATGGTTCATGAGAAATGATGGTGAACTAGGGGGTGGCTGTGGGGATCAAGAGGGGTAGTTTAGACTTCCTTAACTGAGAGTCAAGATTAGTATAAAAAAAGAATGAGCACAAATTGGTGTTGACTGATTGTGGCCTGGATAAAAATCAGGAATCAAGGTTATTGCCTTGATTTCTGGCTTTAGCAAAATTTAAAAAGAACAACAATGCAGTCCTACCTCAATCATCCAGTCAAATGTAGGAAGCAGAGGAGAGAAAAAGTATCAGGATAAGTGGAGGGAAGAGGAAAGAAGAGCAAGGAAGAATCATTGGTGGGCATCTTTCCTGTGTAGAGGCCCTTCCCAGTGGTGGAGGTGGGGGTGATAGGCTCAGCACACGGGCTCTGGTGTTGGGAAACATATGCTAACCGAAGGGGACTGTGGTATGCATGAGCCCTTACTTCGTAGTAAGTGTGGTTCGATGGAAGTAATACACTTACAGGAAATACTGGTTCATCCCACTGGGAACCAAAGTAGGAATATGGAGAGAGGATAATGCCTCCTTTCTACAAAGCTTGGGAAGAATTGTTCGCAAAAGGAAACAGTATTAGCTGTGTTGAACGAGGCCAAGAGATCCATCATGGAAAAGTGCCCATCTAATTTGGTTACATGGATATCTTGGGTATTAGAGTAGTTTTGCCGGTGGTTCCATTTTGCAGATGAACAAATAGAGATTTGAAGATAAACTAACTAGGCTTGGAGCACCCAGGTGCCTCAGTTGGTTCAGTGTCCAACTCTTGATTTTGGCTCAGGCCATGAACTTATGATTTGTGAGTTTGAGCCCCGTGTTGGGCTCTATGCTGACAATACAGGGCCTGCTTGGGTCTCTCTCTCTCCCTCTCTGTCTGCCCCTGTCCCACTCATGTGTGTGCACTCTCTATCTCTCTTTCTCTCTCTCTCTCTCTCAAAAATAATTTAATTTGAAAAACAAAAGATTAACTAGTCGTAGTGTAAGCTGGCAGCTTGCAGTTTATCTTCCTTAAAAGACCATGCTCTTAATTTCTGTGCATGTTCCCTCCCTCTGGGAATGTACATAGTGTGGGGTCCTGCTGCCTTCATGCTGATTTTGTACCTTTCTTTATGTGCCTGGTGGAGAGTGGTGCTCTGGTTCTGGACGTTAGCCTAGATCTAAACTGGGTCTTCTGAAAACACCTCAAAGTTCTAATACTTAAGACCTTCTCACCAAACTCATCACATTCGGTAACATTTTCTTGAAGATCTAGTGTAGGTAAATTGTCAGTTTATTGTACCAATTCTATAAATTCCTCTAGGTTAAGAGACCCATGCAATTAAAGCAAATGTATTAAAACAGATTTTATACTTAGTCTTATAACAAAATTTCATCCCAAACCAAGATCAACCACTTAACCATATTGAAGAGCTAATTTAGTTTCAGCTCAGCAATTTTGAAATAAGCACTCGTATAATAAAATTCAAATTATAGTAGCTATTTTCTAGAAATTACTGTGTATATATTTATAACTATATAATACATCCTATTATGGTTGATTTAATATTCTGTTATTTGCAATTGATATTACATTCCTCCTGTTTATTTGACTTCTGAATTCATAAGTGTTGGTGACTCTTTGCTCATGTTTCATGTTCTTTCTTTTATATACTGAGTGAAGGGAGTGGCTTTGAGTCTCATTTGCAGCTGTGGTGATGATGTCTTTTTAACCCCCAGAATATTTTAGAAAGGTGCACATGTAAATCATAGTCATATCTGAGGAATAAAAACACTAAAAAGAACAATGTTGCTTGTGGTTGAAATGCAAAAGGCTGACTAATGTGGGAGAGAGATCAGAAAGTTCTTTATTAGTACCTCTATTGGGTCACAACCAGATGGTGAGTCATCTTTGGTTTAATCTTCAAACCTGTCTGTTTCCTATGTTACCCTCTGTGTTCCACCTTTTTGTGCCTTTCTCTGCTTAGAGTGGAATTTTATTTTTGGATTCAGTTAACAGATTGCCTCTAAACTAGATTTCTGAACTTATTTTGTCCTTTTACCTATACCTGCTGGTTTGGGACAGTATTGCCTTAGCTTGATGAAAATCTTTGCTATTGGTTGAGGATGCAGTAGGTATTTTTGCTGTGTGTAGCAAAATGACACAGGGTTAGTTTTCATTTGTCTGTCATGGACTGGCAGTGCATAAGCATTTCAGTCTTGATTACTGGACAGAAGATTCCTAATTTTCACATTGGAGTGAATCTGAAACAGAGTGTGTATGGGGCGCCTGTGTGGCTCAGTAGATTGAGCGCTGACCTCGCCTCAGGTCATGATCTCATGGTTGGTGAGTTTGGGCCCCACATAGGGCTCTGTGCTGACAGCTCAGAGCCTGGGGCCTGCTTCAGATTCTGTGTCTCCATCTCTGCCTGTCCCTCCCCCGCTTGTGCTCCGTTTCTGTCTCTTGAAAATAAATAAATGTTAAAACAAAACAACAACAACAAAAAGAAACAGAGTGTGTATGTGGCTAGAGGATTGTGAGCACCAGGACAGCCTGTTTTCCAGTCTTTTCCCTTCTACCCAACTAGTCCCCCTGTAGCCCTCTCTGGGGAGTTCTGGGTGTATTCATGTTTCCCTGTGTATCTGATTTGATTAAAAAAAAATAGCCCACAAAATCTTAGCAGTAAAAAGCTTATCTTTTCATGTTTAAAGCATTGGGATTATAACGTTTCCCCATTTCATGACTGATGGTTTTGCTGTATGACCTTAAATGATCCCAACCACTGGTAAGGGCATGCTAATATTCTCCTGTGGCTTTACCTAATTTCCACGTTCCAAACAACACCATCCATCACACATCTCTCCTGGTTCTTTTGGGAAATTACATAATGAGTACATCAGTCAGGAGATAGAAACCATACAACTTGCATTATTTTAACAGAGAGAATTTGGTATAGAGAATGGTTAATGATATAAATGAAAGGCAAACTATGCTACATTATCATGGAGATATCACCAAACAAAGAGGTTGGAATTCTGGAAATTTAGAACTATGGAAAAGATGTCGCATGGAGCTAAAACTCAATTCTGAATAGGAGCCATTGCCTCATTTTGTCTGCTGTCTCTGAGCTTGGAGAAGGTGCCTTGACTTCTTTAAAAAAATTTTTTTTTAATAGAGAGAGAATGAACAAGGGAGGGGCATATAGAGAGGGGAAGACAGAGGGTGCAGAGCAGGCTCCACTCTGTCAGCGTAGAGCCCAATGTGGGGATCGATGCCAGCCTTGAACTCCCACCAGGTGATCATAACCTGAGCCAAAGTCAGACACTTAACTGACCGAGCCACCCAGGTGCCCCAAGGTGCCCTGACTTCTAAGGCAAGGACACTGGCTAGTAAGTGCTGGCATCTCTGCACATGCAGTGTGTCTGGATCCACAGCGCTGGGTCCCCTTGCTACTCAGAGGGAGTTGCTGCTGGGGTGACACAGGCAGGGGTAACACAGAAAGCAAACAGAAAATGCAAAAGAAGCAAGCAGAAAGGAGCAAATACCTTCTCCCTCCTTGAGCTTTGCAATCTCCCCATCACCCCGGTACTGGCAGGACCTGACAAGGAGAAACAGGCAAAGAAGATGAGGTGGCAGAATCACACCTCAGCATCACACAACCCAGGATGCAAGGTGGGTTTGAAGTTGAGAGGCAACAGCCTGATGTCTGTCATGTTGAGCTATCGTTGTACAATTCCTTTCGTTTGTAAAGGACTTCCGTATGAGTTCCGTATTTTGAAAGCAATAAGCATGCCACACATGAAGAATGACTGTGACCAAGGTATTTTATCACTTTTAAGGCATGCCTATAAAATGCTCCATAGATGTGCATTTTTAAAAAGGTGACATCATTTTGCTAAACACAAGAAGCTCCATTTGTGGGCTATTTATGTAACTTTATGTTGCGGTTTAAAAATATGTCCATGAATTTCAACATTCCTCCTTTCAAGAGGTGCTGCCTAATTCCCCTACTGTCTTTTTTTTTTTTTTTAATTTTTTTAATGTTTTTTATTTATTTCCAGGAGAGAGAGACAGCGTGAGCAGGGGAGGGTCAGAGAGAGAGGAGTCACAGACTGAAACAGGCTCCAGGCTCTGAGCTGGCAGTCAGCACAGAGCCCGACACGGGGCTCGAACCCACGAACCGCGAGATCATGACCTAAGCGAAAGTCGGACGCTTAACCGACTAAGCCACCCAGGCGCCCCCTAATTCCCCTACTGTCTTAACTCACCCTCCCCTTGCATGTGGGTGGACTTAGTTATTGGCTTCTAATACATGGGATGTTCCAGAAGTGAACATTCTTCACTTGGGTGACTTCTGAGCTGAGATATAATAGGCATTGCTGTTCCATCTTGTTCTCTTGGATGGCTCCCGACAAGGGGATAGCTCATCACCGTGATGTGAGGACACTCAAGGTGCCTGAGGAGAGGTTCATGTGGGGAGAACCTGAGGATTCCTGCTCACAGTCAGCATCAGCTTCCAGGTATGTGTGAGTGAGCCAGCTGGGCAGCAGGTCCTATAGCTCCATGAAAACCTTTAGATGACACCAGCGTTAGCTGCCATTTTGACTGTAACTCATGAGAGACTCTGAGGCAGAAATACCTGTTTAAGCTGCATATACATTCCTGAAGCTGAAAAATGTTATTGTTTAAAACCACTAAGGTTTTTTTTTTTTTAAGTTTATTTATTTTTGAGAGAGACAGAGAGAGCAGGGGAAGAGCAGAGAAAGAGAGAGAGAGAAAATCCCAGGGAGGCTCCACACCATCAGCATGGAGCCTACATGTGGGGCTTGAGCCCACAAACCATAAGATCATGACCTAAGCCAAAACCAAGAGTTGGACACTTAACTGACTGAATCACCTGGTGCCCCTAACACCACTAAGTTTTGAGATAATTTGTTATGTAGCAATAGATCACTAATACACTTCAGTTTTTGGAAAACAATGAGAATGATCAATGTTTTAAAAAGATTTGGAGTCCTCATTTGGGTGGTCACCAGCATTCTTGTTCAGGGGGTCTGACTCTCATGACCTTGTCTTTTCTAGGGAGTGCCATGTAAATTCAGCACTGCCATATATGTTTAGAAGCTAGCTTGTGAATTCCACACCAAAGTTACAGGATATCTGGCACCAACAATTAGCCTAAGAGAAAAAGAAGTATTTTCCAAGTGAAGCCATATGTTGCTGCTATCAGATGGTCATCACCATCACCATTATCATTGTTATTAAACATTCAGCTGAAGAGTCGCCATTTATTTATTTATTTTTTAAATATTTTTAAATTTATTTCTAGGAGAGAGAGAGAGAGAGAGAGAGACAGTACGAGCAGGGGAGGGTCAGAGAGAGAGGGAGACACAGACTCCGAAACAGGCTTCAGGCTCTGGGCTAGCTGTCAGCACAGAGCCCGATGCGGGGCTCGAACCCACGAACCGCGAGATCCTGACCTAAGCGAAAGCCGGACGCTTAACCGACTAAGCCACCCAGGTGCACCCAGAGTCGTCATTTAAATGTGAGAAGTCCACCACAGTTCCCCAAAGTCAACTGCACACACTCTCAATTATTTATTTTAAAAATTATTTTCCTCTTGTCTTAAGTCCTTAATATCTGTAAGAGTGACAATGCTTATGTTTGGATGATGTAGCCAGTGTTCTATGGGAACAGATACCAAGTACAAGGCCACAGCACTTTCTACGTCAGCCTTCCATTGAAAATGCTTCTGTCGACTCAGCCATAAGCTTCATTTTGCAAACTGATTCTGTTTGTAGTTACCCATGTTGGATGACAGAGTTTCGAAAGGAAAGAAGTGGAAGAAAGAAGTATGCCTGCTGAGATAATTGCACTCGTCCGTCTCCACAGGAAATAAAATATCTCCTTTATCTGCTCATTCCTCTAAGCATGCTACTTCAAAGTGCAGTTCAGGGAAGAACTCAAATGTTAAAAAGCCCAGATGACATTTCCAGAGCAATACATTACCTAACTTTTGAGCTAGTACAGACAAGGTGACTGATGGCTGGTGGGCTGGTCATATGCCCCGGGAAGTGTATAGTCATGCTTGAAAGGAATTCCTCTCAGGGAGTCAGTGTGGGGATTTTGAAACTGTGATTTGTTTGCTACAGAACAAGCCAACCATGGTCCCTTCACGCAACGCTTGTGTTCCATGCAGCTAGAGGTGAAGCAAGGATGTGTTTTCTTCTTTCTCATCTTCAAGTTTGAGTAGTGCTTAGCTTGCTGTTTGAGCAGGAATATTAGTTCCTCTTTCAGATGTGGGTGTCAGGAGATGAGGACTCTTACTTTCCCAACTCTTCCTTACAGAGGAATCTTGATGCTACCTTTTGTGATACAACTCCTCCTTTTGCCTATAGGGATTTTGTTGGAAGGTAATATGGACAGTTATTTTCAGTTTAATATAATATCAGGATAGGAAGGATGCAGGAGAGGACAGGGAGAAGAAAAAGAGGCAAGGTAAGAAAGGAAGAAATGAGAGATTTGTAATTGCAGATCTGGGGTTAAAACAACAGTTATGGAGGGACCAGTGTTTTCAAGGGCTGTATAGTGAACAGAGGTCAGTGGAACCCTCTCCTACCATTCTGCATGCCATCATACCTGAATCTTCCCCCTGCCTTCCATTTTGGAAATACCAGTGAGAAAAAGTTTGATTATATGTCCAGATTAGCATGAAAATGAGGAAAGTTTTCTTTAAGAAAATTAAAAAAAAAAGAAATAAAATAGCCTTTGATTGTTGGGTAGGAGTCTCCCCTCAGGGCAGGGCCAAGCTCCCTCTGTTTTCATGATCCTTCAGTGTCTACTGTTTTAAGATACCTCATAAACCTGGCCTCATGGGAAGGGGTTGGAGATACTAGACATGATTTTAAAAAGTGGGGAGTGTTAAACAGTTTAATTCTCTATTGTAAATATTAATATTATGCTTAAAAATGCTTTTCTCAAAGAGACTAGACTTTTGAGGAACAATTTCTGTGGAGTTTGGATAAGCAGGAGAGATGTCCTAAACAGGGTCCTGGAGGCTACTAGGGAAACATTTTTATTAAAATTATGATGGTAGTAATGCGGGCTTCAATTTTAAAAGGTAGAGGGTATGTTAGAAGGAAGAAGGCCAGTCATTCCTTATTCCCTAGTAAGGAGCTAAGCATTTCATATGCCTGAATATATTTGTCTAATTGAAAAAAAATCATTTTGGAAATAGGACTTTTTATTTCAGAGTTTTCTTATATCCAGGCTAGTAAGATTTAGTTTTAATGATGGCTCTTCTGTGAGTTCTGGAAGTATTCTTGAAGTATGGATTTGTACTAATTTGCAAGCTATTGCTAGATAATTCTTCCACCTGGTGTCCTCCTTCCTTGAGGCCTTTCCAACTTTAAAGTCACTCTTTTTCCTTTCCATCAACTAGATGTGTTTGGTATAATTGCTGAGATTCTAGCCTTCTTTCTAACTACTCAGGTGGGTGGTAACCTACAGACGTCCTTGTGTGTAATTTTTATTGGGATTGAGGGTTATAATGAGCTTCTGAAATTTCCTCCTATGCACTATAGGTAATACTTTTAGAAATATTTTCACCATTTTTTTTTGATCCAAATGGAACATATACTACCATAACTACTAAAGAGCTTAGAATAAGTCCTGGTGAAACAGATATATATGTTCCTGAATTTATTATCCTAGTACCTTGTGTAAAATACCTACTCTGGCAGAGACTTCTAATAGGCTCCCAGACCCGGTGCCCTCCTCTTCCCAGGCACATGGGAGGATTGTACTTTCCTGCTGTGCTGCAGTTAGTTAAGTAGTTGTTGCCACTGAGTTGTGAGTGGAAGTAACACGTGTCACTTTAGGGTTCAAGCACTTACTTGCTGGTGTGTGACCCTCGAGGTCTGTTCATTCCTTGCAGTAGTGCACCCTGAAGCATGGTGGAGAAATGGTGGCATCTCTCAATGCAATGACCACATGAAACAAAACTGATCTGCCAATCTATACTGGGCATCTGGTATGAGTGACAAATAAACTTTGGTGGTTTTAAGCCACTGAAATTTCTGGGATTCTTTGTTAGTGCAGTGTAGCCTAACCTATTGTAACTACCATGTGCTTCTTCATAAATATACACCAGTGATGGCCTAGTGACAAGTCTGGCATGCTGCCTATCTCTTACCAATTTAGTTTTTTTGTATTTATTTTATTATGGTAAGATATATCTGATCTAAATTTTACCATTTTAAGTATGTTTACATGTACATTCAGTGGTGTTAAGTACATTCCCATTGTTGTGCGGTCATCACCATCTTACATTTTTAGAACTCTTTCATCCTCCCAATCTGAAAATTAGTAGCTGTTCAATGAAACTTCCACTTCTCCTTCCTCCTAGTCCTAGGAATCACTGTTCTACTTTCTATCTCTTTGAATTTGTCTTTTCTAGGTACCTTATGTAAGTGGATAATACAATATTTATCCTTTTGTAGTTGGCTTATTTCACTTAGCATAATATCCTTAAAGTTCATCCATGTTGTAGCATGGTGTAATCTCCTTTTTTTTTTTTAAAAGACTGAATAATATTTCATTGTGGACAAATAATACATTTGTTTATCCATTCATATATTGATGGACATTTGGGTTGTTCCTACTTTTTGGCTCTTGCAAATAATGCTCCTTGATTTAATTTGGGGGTGGGGGGTTTATACCCAGAAGGAGAATTGCTCATATGGTAGTTGTATGTTTAAGTGTTTTGAGGAGTCACCATACTGTTTTCCACAGTGGCTGCATTATTTTACACTCCTGCAAGCAATGCATGAGGGTTTTCCACCTCTTTGCCGACACTTGCTATTTTACATTTCTTTACCTTAAATTATAAATTAATAGCTATACTAATGGGTGTGAAGTGGTATCGTGTGGCTTTGATTTGCATTTTCCTAATGATTAGTTTTGCTGAGAATCATTTTATGGCCATTTGTATATTTCCTTTGGAGAAATGTCTATTCAAGTCCTTTGCCCACTTTTGGATCAGGTTGTTTATCTTTCTGTTGAGTTGTTGTGCCTATTTTTGTACATAAAGTCTTATTGGAACACAGCCATCCATTTACACACTTTTTATGGGTGCCGTTGCGCTATAGCAGCAGAGCTGAATAGATGTGATAGAAGCTGAATGGCCCACAAAGCCTAAAACGTTTACTATGTGACCTTTTACAGAAAATTTTTGCCAACTGTAGAACAGGAGGGCTTCTATTTCCACTTTCCCCAGGAAACCTGGCAAGTGTACTCTCCTTTTTATTCTTCCTTTCTCCTCCTCCTCACCCTTGACCTCAAGATGTAAACTTATTTCATTGGTCAAAGCTGTGAAAAAAGATAAATTTAGGAGTTGGGAAGGAAAATTATGGGAAGGACAATATTTCAAGTTTGTGAGGTGAAAATGTGAAAGTGGAACTCTACAATGTTTATTTTTTATATTAATATTTATTCATGACCTTTAGTGTGTTAGGTACTTTGCATGCATAATAAATTTAATTATCAGAACATATCTCTGAGATAGGTGTTCTTATTAACCTTTTTTTATTTTATTTTGTTTTTTTATAGTTTATTGTCAAGTTGATTTCCATATAACACCCAGTGCTCATCCCAACAAGTGCCCTCCTTCATGCCTGTCACCCATTTTCCCCTCTCCCTCACCCCCATTAGCCCTCAGTTCTCAATATTTAAGAGTCTCTTATGGTTTGCCTCCCTCCTCTCCTTAACTATTTTTTTCCCCTTCTGGTCCCCCATGGTCCTCTGTTAAGTTTATCCCGTTCCACATATGAATGAAAACATATGGTATCTGTCTTTCTCTGCCTGACTTATTTCACTTAGCATAATACCCTAGAGTTCCATCCACATTGCTACAAATATTAACCTTATTTTAAAAATGAAGGCATTTTGAGTTTATTTCCCCCAAAAGTTATATTGTAAGTTATTGAGTCAAGATTTGAACTCAGAACAACCTAGCTCTAGAGTCTCAGCTTAGCCACTCAGTCACTATGCTAAGCAGAAACAAGTTACATGTGGAAACAGGGAGCTGACTAAGTAGGTTGGTGAAGAGACTGTTTGTTGGAAAGTGGTGGTGAGGAAGGTAAATGTTATAGATTGGAACTAAATTTTAGGTGGACTTGAATGCCAGGCTATGGATTTTGGACTTTATCTGAGAACTTTGGGTAGCTTAGATGATAGAAATCATCTGGACTTGTGAAGAAGTGAAGGCATGAAGTGAGATAAGGCAGAGGGAGTACTTGGCAGGCTGTGGCAGTATAATCTAGCACGATGACAAAGGGTTCAACTAGGATGCTATAAATTTTAAAGTGGATAATAAAAAGTCATGAATCTGTTTTCTTAGAGTAATGACCTCTAAAGGAATTTCTAGGTGAAATTTAGAGGAGACTGTAGGTCTCCCCTCTCCTTTCTCTCTGTAATCTTGGCTGAATTTTTCATCTTCCATGGAGAATGCTTGGAGATATACCATAATAAAATAGGGAAATGGGAAATATCATCTGCTGAAGTGCCTTTCTTGAGGCTTGTGGGGACTTTCTTAATCCACATAGGGACTAAGAACTTTAATTTGATCTTCTTCTAGTTACTAATAAATTATAATCTTCCTTTATTCTTTATGACAGATAAGAATCTGTTTATAATAGTACTATCAGTTTTGCTAGATAAACAGAAGAGAAGAGGTCTTAATTTATTCTGAAGGGGTCTAGAGCAGGAATAAATCAAACCTTTTGTTACCACAGAAACATATTTGAGATTTGAAGACCTGTCTACATTCAGAAAGTACCAGAAGTGGTACTATGAATGCTCCAGGAACAGGGTAAATATTTAAGGTAAGTTTAATGAAGAACCTATAGCAATTGTACCTAGCTGTTTGGATTTATCAGGGTTTCATTTAAAATATAACATTCACAATAGTCAATTCTCATGATTCACAATAGTCATGTTCTCTGTGAATACAGAGAGCAAATAATGAACAATTGCTCCTGAGGGAAAGCAAGGTAAGTTGTTGTGAGCCTCTGGTCACAATATTTTCATTAACAGATCAATACATAACCTTGTTTGATGTGTGCGTCTGTTTAAAGACACCTTATTTAATATATATGGTTGATTCATTAGTATTGAACTATGGCCAACAGCACTATAACTCATGCCTGAATGAAGCTTATCTAACACATGTGTTTTCTCCATAAGGTATATCACAGCCTTCTGTACTTAGGAACACTAGACAGCATTTCAGCACCCCAATGATTGGGAGCCATTTTTACACAAAAATCTGAAAGGGTGACACTAAGTAGAGTGTATAAAGCACATCTACTTCCAGCTTGTTCTACCTTGGCTAGGAACATGTGAATCAGGTGACTTGAAGTTTTTACCACTCTGCACACTTTTATAAAGGACCATAAAAGCCCCACAAATAATGATTTTGGGGTTACAAATAATTTGCAAGCAGGAAATCCATGAATGATGAAGATTGACTGTATGTGATTAATGAGTGGAATTATTTTTATAACCAAAATTTAATTTGGTTAACCATGGCTAACCTATGCTCAGTTAACCCCTGTCTGAGGAAATTCTTGATCCCACTCAGCTCTGCTCACATTTGTAGGGAGAAAGCAGCAACTGAACCAGGTGCTTGCCTTGCAAATCCTAAACCTGGCATGACAGCAAAGACCCTTTCACCAGTCCAAGTGTGAAAACACCAGCCAGTCGATGGCTAACCCATATTCTCCCTCTTTGTAGTGAGAACTCACAACAGACTTAATCTTCTTTTGCCTCCCATGAATCACTTAAAACAGCACGTGAAACACAGGGTTTTAATCTTGAGACAGGCCTCCTACCCTAGGAGAATCAAAAACACAAGGAATTGCCAAAGCTAACCTTGGATGCCTCCCAAGACAAAGCCATCAATCAAATAGCTTGTAAAGGAGGATGTTGTTTGATGCAGCCAGGGAATTAAGCCCAGGCACAGAGAAGCCAGAAAGTCTAATCTGGGTCCTGCTTATATGCCTCTGTGAATTAAATTCATAGGTGAAAGCCAGAGAGGTAGGAAGAATAAGTTAGCTGATTAATTATAAAGTTTGATTCATCTCTGCAAGCTATCCAAGCTGCCCCCACTTGAATAGAGAGGACACCAAGGTCATTTCAAACTTTGAAAGCAATGCTAAACAAGGAAGTGAGTCCCCAAAACCCCTAGGTCCAAGATGTCCTGTCCAACACCATGGAGAGACCTTGAATTCAAGGTCCCATCTCAGACCTCCTGCACTCCCCTGGCACCCAGGGGTCAGTGGTGACATCCCTTCCCACCAACTCAGACCCGTCCTCCATTGCATGCCTCATGCCCCATCTAGTAGGCTTCCCCCTGATTGCTGCTTCCCTGCAGGGAAGCCTGACTCTTTTGGCTTTCTCCTGGTCTTTTTCCATGCTGCCCTAAGTCTCGATTAAAGTGCAGTAGCAGATACTATCATTAGAAGTTCTGATGAGTTGGAAGTGGCAACAGAAAACAAGGCAGGGGGTACTTCCACAGAAGCCACAGATATGTGAGGTGCAGTGTATACCACCTAGAGCAGGCTGAGCAAGATAGGGGCATTTAATGTTGAAGCAGAGGGAGCCTCCTGGGACATGGAAGCATTATACTTGGTGCAATAATTGATACCTGTAATGGTTCTGCCATTCAGTAAGTCTAAAATTATTTTTTAAATATTTTTTAGAGTTTATTTATTTTGAGAGACAGAGAGAGAGCACGAGTGAGCAATCAGGGGAGGGGCAGAGAGAGAGGGAGAGAAAGAGAATCTAAAGCAGGCCCTGTGCTGCCAACACACGGCCCGATGCAGGGCTCGAACCCACGAACGATGAGATCAAGACCTGAGCTGAAACCAAGAGTTGGTCCCTTAAAGATTGAGCCACCCAGTTAGTGTGAAAATTATGTTCAGACATACCCCCAAATAGGACATAGAGGTAAAGCATTTCAGTAAAAACTGTCATAAGAGTGGTAAAAATACAGTAAGCTTTAGCACTTCTTGAGAAAGCTTATCTGCAAAATTCAGTTCTGTGCAATACTTTACTTTTGGATCATGTTAGGCAAATAAGACTTAGTCAATTTCAGATTAGTTGCTTGTCTCACAGTCTTCCGGGTTCATGCGTATTTCTATTCTAGGTAGAAAGAATGATAGCAAAGTTTCTCAAATGAGAGAACCTACATGAAGGGGCATGACAGAGTCTTTTGGTTAGTGCTCCAACAGCCAGGTCCCACCTTGTTCAGATGGTTTTGATGATGCCACCATCTCAGAAGATATCAGATAATTTTCTGGTTTTCCTTGCAGCTAGGGGTCAGCGTATGACTGACATATGGCTAATGAGATGCAAGGGAAAGTCCATGGGGAAGTTTCTGGAAAAAGCTTTCCTCCTGGATTAAAAATTTTTTTGGGGAAAAAAAAAAGAACAATATAGAGACGTATCAGGAAATTTCTCTAACTGCGCATGTGAACCAAGTCCCCTCCCTTCCTACCTTTGCACTGGGTTGTGATTAAGTCTGCTATTGCCCTCTTGCTGTCACAAAGGGATCTACCACTCATGCACCAAAAATGGCAGGTGAGAGAGATGGAGAAGTCCTGAATCCTTGATGTGATATTGAGTCCCTAAGCCAACCTTGGCACCACCTTTATTCAGATTTCTTATTATATGAAAGAATTAAAACTCTTAAAGAATTCTTTTGGGTATTCTGATATGTCCATCTGTAAACCTTCCAACTGACCAGGGGAGGAGGGAATTTCCTTTTAAGGTTTGTTTGCTAGGTTTGATCCTTGGAACACACTTGAAAATCAAAGAAACTGAAGAGCAAGTTGCAGGAAAAGTCATGTATGTAGACCGGTTATATCAAGTTGTTAATGAGGTCAGGGCTGGAGTTGATTTTCTGGGCAATTTGGTTCATGTTGACATTTCATAGCCACCAACTGAACCCTGAATGCTCTCCACAACAGCACCTCCACCACCACCACCACAATGGTGAGAGCTAACAGTTTACTGAGTACTTATGCTGAATACTGAGACTGTTCTAAGACCTTTACACATACAAACTTACTAATTTTGCCAGTAACCCTATCAGGTCTCCAAGGTGGCTCCCAATGGTCTCCAGTTCCTGGTGTTTACACCCTCATGATGCCCCTTATTGTACCTGGGTTGGTTTGTGTGACCAACACCATAGGGCAAGAGGGTTGGTGTCCCTCTTCTGAGATTAGATGGTAAAACACCGCTTTCTTCTTGAGGAAGAACTGAGGACTCCTGATTGTTTCTTGGTATTTGATCACTTGGGTGGGGTGGTCCCCAGTGGGAGGAAGTATAAATCCATCACTTCTACAAGAAGATTAAGCTGCCTACCCACAGTGGGTTTGCAGGATCACCTTTCTGCGTCAAGGACTCTGTGTACATAGAACTCAGCCCACTCAGATTCATTCCCTTATTAAATCGGTGACTTCAAAGACAAGCATTGATCCAAAGCCTGAGCTCAGTAGCTCCCTCCGTCTGATATCTGGTGACTGTCAAGGATTTGGACTTGTGCAGAAGACAAAGAAAATTTGTTAAAAAATAAGGGGTGACACCCTTGGGAGGGATTTAATTTGTCACAGATTGGTTTCTGCTCCAAGCGGTGGGTTAACTTAGAGTTTGCATTCTTTTCAAATTTGTATTAATTGATTCCTCTTCCCAATGACCTTTGGATGTATTAGAACAAAAGCTCTTGGCAGGTTGAGGTCCTGGAGGAGATGTCAGACATTTAGAGAAATCATAGAATGTTCATTCCAGAGACAATGCACACAGAGGCTCTCATTTACCAAATAGACGTGTGGCACAAAATTAAAAATCTCTTTTGTAATACTAAAAATGGTATCATTTCACAGGCTTACCTACCTCCTTTAATTTTTCAGGATACGTCCACATACATTGGTTTCACTCTTAGAATGTTATTCTGTTACAGCTGAGGAAAAGGGACTCAGAAAGGTCAATTGATTTGTTAAGGTCACACAATAATAAGAGCTTGTTTATTTGGTGCTTACTGTTGTCTATTTACTATTCTAAGCACTTTACAGTTATTAACCCATTTAATCCTAACAACCATCCTATGAGGTAGTTTCTATCATTAGCCTCATTTTTATGAGTAAGGGAAGTCAGGCACAGAAAAGTGCATTAACTTGTCTAAGATCACACAACTAGAAAGAAACTGAGTCAGGATGTGGACTCCTGTTGTCTGACTCATGAGGACTGCCTACCTCCAAATCTCTGCAGGCTACCAGGTCATGCTGCTAATCACTGGGTTTTACTGTAATTAGCTAGCAATATAGGCTGGAATTGAACCCAGTTTCACATTTTCTACTCTAATATTGATTCTTTTGCTCAAGATGGTATCCACTTTGTTACAATACCAAATATATAATTTCATCTCAGATGCCCACCTTTTGTTCTAGAAAACTATTTACCTGTAAATTAGGCCTATCTTTTCTGCTAGGTGGCCTGCCATGTTTGATGGAAAGACCTTCAAATGATAGTAATGGGAACCATCATATAAACCCTGAGAAATCTATTGATCTGTTACTTCTGATTCCCAAGTGTCCCACGTGGATCACAGGGCAGCTCTGAAGGTGCCAAATCACATTTGCATGTGGGTACCTGTCCTTCCCTCCCCTGCCCCCCCCCGCCGCCCCCCACTTTAGACCTAAATGGAGATCAGACAGACAGTCTTCCTGTGTTTCTTTTCCCAGGCCCCAACCTGAATTTATCTCTCAAGGTCTTATCCCTCTGAGAGTGAGACCTCAGATCTGGGGCCAGCCCCTTATTGCCTTCAGTATCTGTTACCATTGTGCTTCAGCCCACTATTCCAGTGTGACTTACAGGAAGCAACATGGTGCAGGGGATATATGGACTGAAGGTTGGGTCAGCCGGCCAGGGTTTTTAACTCTCCTCTGCAGTTTTCTCTCCTAAAGGCTCTCCTCCTCCTCTTTCATGAACTTATGCATGCATGGTAGAGGCAGCATATAAAATGGCTTGTATCTGTTTCTCCCACCAGACATCAAGGTTGATCTGCATTACCCTCTGTGCCTCCTGACATCACAGACACCAGCAGTTTGACATCCTGGAGGTTGGTGTAGGGATAGTAGCTGGAGAATGTTTATACTTGGACAGAGAATCAGACCACCTTCTACCTTCCACATGCAGTAACTGAAGTGCTTACTTTAAAAAACTTTCCCATATGTTGTTATCTTGGATTCTCACAACAGTTCCATCGACTAATTCTATTATTATCTTCAATGATCTTATGAGGTTTCAAGACTTGCCCAAAGGATAACACCAGGATTCAAATCCAGATATTTTTACCTTAACTCCAATCCTTTTTTCATTACACCACACTGCTCTGCCTGGTACCATGTTCTTTCAAGAACTTTTCAGGACATTATAAAGAAGATTTTATAGAATATCCAACCATTAATTTTGAGCCACCCAATAATTTAGAGCTGACAATAATAGTAATATCAGCTAATAGTTATTGAATGCTTACTATGTGCCAGGCACTGCACTGAGAACTTATTTTTTTATTTTTTAAAAGTTTTTATTTATTTGAGAAAGAGAGAGAGCAAGAGTGAGTGCTAGCAGCAGGAGGGACAGAGAGAGGGAGACAGAGAATCCCAAACTAGTTCCACACTATCAACGCAGGGCTTGATGCAGGGCTTGAACTCATGAACCATGATCATGACCTGAGCTGAATCAAGAGTCGATCACTTAACTGACTGAGCAACCCATGTGCCCCTGTGCTGAGAACTTTATGTGCATTTAAGTCTTAAAAATCCTATATATCTCTTCTCAAAATGTGGTTTGCAGATCAGTCACGTGGGCATTACTAGGAACCTGTGAGAAATTCAGCCTTTAGAACCTGCCTTAGATCCCCTGAATCAGAGACTGCATTTTACTAAGATTGTATGTAACTTGTATCATCATGGATGTCTGAGATGTTCCACTCTGAGGAACTGCCCTGGCCCATTTCACGGAGGACAAAGGTAAGGCTTGAGATTTAAGGAATGCACTGGCTAAATGGGCACATTTAGCCAGTGCATTCATTCAAACTAGGCTGCTTGCCTCCAAAGCCTTGCACATCCCCAATGGCTTCTTTCCTTATTCAGGCCTCAGCCTGCATGCCTGTCACATGAGGATAAAGGTGCCTAAGGATTTTGGTGTCATTGGAGATAGTCATGCAAACTAGCAGGCTGAGCTTCTTGCCCACAGCTAAAGGACAGCTCAGTTTATTTTCTGTAAAATGTGTTAATAATGCCCACTTTCAACAATCTGAGACTCTCCACCATCATGTCTGCAAAGAGCTTATACAGAATTTAGCAAACGGTGATTATATTTTATTTATAATGATCAAAACTCATGATTAAGAACTAGATTCTAAGCAAATGTTTCTTCATAAATTGCCAGGCAAAACATGATTTCTGCTTGTTTGGAAGGACAAAAACTCTCTTATGTGGCAACGCACACCCCCTATTCCTATAGCAAGAACCCTAAAAGTGAAATAAGCAGGGAAGGAGACATTTTATCTCCCCAGAGGCCTCCAGCTTCTCCTGTACCTATTTTCTTAATAGGGAGAAAGCTGGACATGGTCATGAGCAAATGTCAGTTTCTGTATTTTATAGCAATATCTCCCTGCTATGGATGTGATTCTAAAAGTATTTCAGCCTATGAATGAATGCCACTTTTTTGTATTCCTGTGTCACAGGGCCCTTTCCCTTTCTCAGCAGAGGAGACATCATGGGTCTTTCTGAAGTAACTCATGCCAGGAGGTCATCTGGGCTTGGTGTCCAGGGATCTGGCCATTTGGAACTTCACTGATGTCACAGATGTGATCTGACCTCCGGCTGATAGGCTGTCAGAGTCTCATTCCACTGTGAGCCTTCATGCCCTGATCATGGGTTGCACCGGGAACATCTTTCTTGTGGAGTGACAGATGCAATTCCTTTTTCACTGACCACCTTGCATTGTGTTGCTTCTAAGTCTCGGTTTCTTTTTGCATAGTTCCCATTTCCACGAAATGGTGCAGGGCAGTGGCTTATGAGCCCCAGTCTCTGGTGACTGCCTGCATTCAAATCCTGGCTCTGCAGGTTACTTCACCTCTTTTGTGCCTTGATTTCCTTCGCTGGAAGTGAATAGTGAGAGTACTTACCTGCTTGCAAGAGTTGTAAGAATTTAGACAGAACATTGCTTACTATATAGTAAGTATTCAGTGATGGCTATTATCTTTGTTTTTCCCAGAAAATCTGTGACCCAGATAGGATAGTTTTGTTTCCCACTTAACGGATGAGCGCATAAGGATCACCCAGGCATAGTTTCATAATCACTTGTATCCAAAAGCATTGAAACAAAGAGATTTTTATTTAAAAGTAATTATTTGGTAGTAAAACTTGACCAGAACTGACATGATGGTATCTATGATCTTTATCTCACCTAGTGTAGATATTCATGTTTCACTGAAATAATAATGTGTTTGGTTTTGGGTGTGGCTATGTGACCCTTTGAGGAGTTGATGAAACTTTCTCAGCTTCAGATTGTTTGCCTGAAAAACAGGGTTTGTGATATCCTCATCATTGGGTTACTGGGAGATTAGATAAGGGATGCATATTGAGAAGACTATATTGAGAAGACAGGCCATCCTGTTTCTCTTATCCCAGATGGAGACTGATTAGAGTCAAATCTTCTGAGAAGAATATAATAGGGCCCCTAGAATGAGCCATTTAATAAGTCTCTTGAGAAAGCTATTGAAATGTGCCATTAAGGTATATTAAGATCCCATTCTTGATTCTGTAGGCTCTGGGGGAAGAGCCAGACTCTACCTTGCCCACCAGTGCCTTACAGGGTCCCAAGGTCAGAGGGACTATATTGATAATTATGATGCAGAAAGGGCAAATGTCAACTCTGAGCCAAGTTTAGATGCTACTGCCCATCACCCCAGCCCTGACCCCACCTGTGCTGACTGCACGTTCCTGATCTCACAAGCCACCCAGGCTCTGGTGCTGCCTCTGGCTCATGTCTTCCCCTCCCTTCAGATACCAGCCACGCATAGGTTGTCCTTTCATTTGATGAACTCTGAATTCCGTCCTGGCTCTGTGATTTGACATTTGTGGTCCCCTCTGCCTGTAACATTCCTCTCCCAGATTTCCTCTCATCATCTAAGTCCTAGGTAGGTCTATTGTCATCTCTTAAGAGAGAGGACCTGGCTACCCCTCCTAGCTAAATGACTCTTTTTGCTTCTCATAACTCTCTATCCTACAATCTGGTTCCCCCCCCCGCTTTCTACTAAGCATTTACCCATTATCTGATGTTATCTGATCTATTGGTATATGTATATATATCATATATATATGTGTGTAATTTTATTATACTTTATTTTATTTTATATATATAAAGAGAGCACACAACTGGGGGAGAGGGACAGAGAAAGAGAGAATCCTAACCAAGCTCCACACTCTACAAGGAGCCCAATGTGGGGCTCAATCCCATGACCCTGGGATCCTGACCTGAGCCAAAAGCAAATCAAGAATCACATGCTCAACTGACTGAGCCATGTAGGTGCCTGTCATATGTGTGTGTGTCTGTGTGTACACAGACACACACACATATATATTTAATATATAGATAATATTTATATTATATATTATTTATTATATATAATATTTATTATATTTAATATTTAAATATTAAATATAAATGTTTAAATATTATATAATATTTATATATTATATATTTAATATTTAAATGTTTAATTTGAGGGAGAGAGGGAGAGGGAAGGGCAGAGAGAGAGAGAGAGAGAGAGAGAGAGATCTCAAGTAGGCTCTGTGCTGTCAGCACAGAGCCTGCTGTGGGGCTCTTTACCACAAACTGTGAAATCATGACCTGAGAAGAAATCAAGCATCAGATGCTCAACCTACTGAGCCACCCAGACACCCTATGATCCTTGGTTTACATTTTTATTGTCTCTCTTCCTGCATTGGAATGCAAGTTCTTTAGGTGTGATGGTTTTGCCAGTTTTGTTCATTATTGTGTTCCCAAACTATAGAACTGTGCCTGGCACATATGCTTAGTTCCCATGACCATGACTATTAACAGGCTACCAGCCATCTTGAGGGGATCCTCCCCCAAAAGGCCACCTGCAAGGGGGAGGGAGACAGCAGCAATTAGAAGCCAAAGTCAGATTGCTGAGGATAGAAGATGGGGGGCGGGGGGGAGTATTGGAAGAGGCTATCCAGAGAGCCCAGGGCCCAGATCAGAGAACTAGGCAGTGCTGAATTCAACATGACTCTGAAGGATGGGCCTGTATATAACTTGAGGGCTTGCTGTCTAGCTACAGTGATCTCGGGGATTTTCTGTAGTTTGCTTTCCTTCATCCTCCCTGCCTCCCTGAGTGTGGAAGAGGGCAGAGATGGAAAGTGAAAGGTAGAAATGGTGTGAGAGACCAGATGTACCTATGACATGTGTTTGGCCCATGGACCAGAACTGAATTAGGGAGAAAGGAAGAAATTGTAAATAAGATATGATATTGCTGTTTTTACACACTACTCCTGAATTTTTTAATACTTGGGAGTGGGTCTTAAAGTGCACTAAAGTGGTGGGAACAGCCTGGAATGTTGTCTGGGGGGCACAGTAAGCTTTTATGTAGCATGCCAGTAACAGGAGAAAAATAGAGCTGTTTCCTGGTTGTGCCTTATTGTAGTCAACTCATAAAATAAACCACAAAGAACTTGGTACAGTGTCTCGTAGATGGCAAAATTCTTGGTAAATGCCAAAAGGCATTATTATGACCATCATTTTTATCCTCTTCTTTATAGCAGGTGAGTCAATTCCAAATCACCACTCTGCAGACTTAAGAGGACGGAGGGTAACTGAGTGAAGCAATGCCTCACAACCAGTATAAAAATCCTGTAACTGAATCACACTTTAAAGTTCACCCTCAGATCTACTTGCCTGGAAAATGCCAGAAAGAAACAGGAAAGATGAAATCTCTTAAATTAGTGTTGAATCATTGTGCTGTCCTTCCCAAGAAAGAGGGAGGAGGTAGACCCACTGTGGGTAACATTTCCTAGATGCTGTTCCAGGAAAGGTCTCTTGATTGAAGCTTTCAGGGAATTTCAGCATTGGAATGGGGGTACATGTTGAGTGTGGTTTTTATACAATCTGTGGGGCATGAGAATTACAAGTCATGGATCCTTTCTTGTTCTTCTGGCTTTCATGTGGAATTAGCACAACTATCTTTTTGCATACCGAGTCATGTCATTTCACCATGGCCTCACCACTAGATGTAGAGAAGAGCCTTAGGTATAAGTATTCTTTGTGGAGAATCTGAGAGGCTTACTATGCTTGTGAACACAGGTAAACACAGGGAAAGCATGAATGGTAGAAATATGCTAATCCCAAACTGCCAATTGCTTTAATCCTTACCAACCATCTTCTTTGACACCCTAAGTTCTTCACAGACTAGTTTGAATTTTTTTTTTTGTTTCTTGCTAATATAATATTTGGTGATGATGGGAAGCACTGAAATGGAAAGAAAATAGGTAAAGTAATGAGGCAGGAGAGTCTAATCCATAAACTGGATTGAATACTTCAGTGTTAGCTATAAATACTGTTTTGTAATTATGTGTCATCGTCTGGGTGATTTATACTGACACTCTGTGAATTATGAGAGGAGAGATGTCCCCTGAACCTGTTTTGCTTCCCCTTTGGATTTGGCTCTGTTAATAATAAAGCTTATAACACTTAAGAAAATTACCACTGACACAGAATCACAGAAGGTACTAGGGCATTCGGTCGGTATAAATTTTAGGTAATTGAGATATCTAACCTTTGTTAGACCAGAGCATTTCCTAGAATAACACACTACTGAGATTTGCCATGATTGATTTTTGGAATCTTGGGGTCACTTTCTCCACTATTGTTAGGAAAAAAAAAACCCACCGAAGAAATTGATATGGTTGAGCAGAACATGTACAGAGCAGTTTAACACATCTATCTCTTGGGAAATAGCTTATTTTTAAATCACATGAATACTTGGCTCCTTTGAGTGCTGACCCCACCTTTATCTTAGGTTACCTGAACCAATAGTTTGACAAAATTTCTTCAAATATATGAAGGAAGTTGACTCACTAATGTG
Organism: Proteles cristata cristata; assembly: GCA_017311185.1. Classification (NCBI taxonomy): domain Eukaryota; kingdom Metazoa; phylum Chordata; class Mammalia; order Carnivora; family Hyaenidae; genus Proteles; species Proteles cristata. The sequence continues at coordinate 2,940,511 of JAESUZ010001598.1, forward strand.
AAGACACACATGTAAGGAAATAAAACGCTCCAAATTCAGTGATTCTGTTATTCTGCCACAGCCCATGTACCTGCCTCTGCCTGTGTCAGCTCTGCACCCTCACTGAGACCTCCAAACTTTCCCTTCCCTGTTCCTTTTACTTGTTTGTTACACACTACCCTGCTCATTTCATTCATCTTTGAGGTAGCTCCTTTTTAATTCACTTCATTTGTTATACAGCTCCCTGTGCATCTCAGTCACTTGATATACATCTCCATTCAGTGCTGCTAGGCAGTATGTTATGAGAGGGCCAGATGGATGGGAAATAGAAAAAGTTATCAGGACAGAAGTGGCAGGTACCCTGTCTCTTGCAGCCAAGTCTGAACAAAAGTGAAAAAACCTTGATCAAACCCAAGGTGGTGTTACTACCCAAAGAACTGGACTGAACCACAAAAGGGCAAAGGCACCCCCATATTGATTGATATTTGGATCTGGCCTTCATGTGAGAAAAATCAGTAGCTGGTTACAACTCCCAAGAATACTGGTAAGAACTAGGCAAGTATGTGATGTCCCCTAGCTCAGTGGTTAAAATTCGGAACTACTGTTCTAATTCCTCCCTCTAGAACATGGCAGGTAGGTGGTGAAATGTGGGGTGGAGGTAGAGTTAGCAGAAAGACTGGGCAGCAGGTTGTGGTTGAGGTGGGAAGATCCTATGGAATGGGAACAAAATTTAAAATCTGTGGATATATTTAGGACCCCTCTACTCTAGATATTCACATTTGAGATAAGAAATAATACGAAGTTCCTAATTTGATGCTAGCCTAGCTAGACTCTTCTTGCCCCATGGCCAAGCCTCCAGATGACTGACTTAGTATATTCTCAGTTGCTTCTTGAGGGCAAGAGCTGTGCCTTACCTATTCTCTTACATGTCTCAGGACCTCTCACTATGCATTGAACATGGCCAACCTGTCACAGGTGACATCTGAATAAATACTAGAAAGAATATTTTAGACCGTGAGTTTTAATCTATAAGCCTTACCATTTATTTTTTCAATTTTCCCCCAGGCTCTCACATTTAATCCTTTATTTTAGACACCAACCAGTTTTAGATACTGATTTATATTTTCAAGTCCTTGAACTGCTTTAAATGCCCTGTGCCTTTCTTACTCTCCTCCCTGACCCAAATAAGAATTATGTTCTACCCATAACCTGGGCATGCAACTCCCATTGAATGCACAAAATGGCATTTTTACAATCTTTCTCCATCCCTAGTTTTGTTGAGATATAATTGACATAAAACATTGTGTAAGTTTAAGGTGTACACTTCAATGATCAGATATTGCAAAAATGATTACCACGATAAGGTTAGTCAACACATCCTAATCATTTATTTTTCTCATTTCAATGGACTTCGTGGTCAAAAAGATCTGCATTTGGACTCCACCTATATTAGTCAACAGCTGTGAGACTTTGGGCAAGTTATCCACCTTCTCTGCTCACCTATATATTGTGGATCACACAGCTATGTCTTAGCATTATTGTGAGGGGGTAATAAAGTCCAAAGTATAACATAGCCAAGAGTGCTAATGAGTAGATGTTAAATCTTTGTTAAATCCCCTTTCTCCCATGAACCATGACTAGGCTCTACCTCAGTGATTAGTTTGCCTCTCCATGCATCTCTCTAAACTACTGTTGTAACCACAAGATTTATTATCTTTCTTTTTTTAAAAAAATAATGAACTTAAATTAACTCGCCCATGGTCACACAACTGGAGTTCAGTATAGCTAGGATTTAAAATTTTTTAACGTTTTATTTATTTCTGAGAGAGAGAGAGAGAGAAAGAGAGAGAGTGAGTGAGCAGGGGTGAGTCAGAGAGAGGGAGATACAGAATTTGAAACAGGCTCCAGGCTCTGAGCTAGCTGTCAGCACAGAGCCCAACGTGGCCCTCAAACCTACGAACTGTGAGACTATGACCTGACCTGAAGTCAACGCTTAACCGGCTGAGCCACTGAGGCACTCCCAATATAGCTAGGATTTAAACTGTTCTTTCTAACTCATGTGCCCACATGCTCTTTCTATTCTGTGTATTAGGAGGCTTCTAGCATCAAGTGTATTTTATTCTATTCTAACATTTTGAAAATTGAACCAACTTTTAAAATTTCTGTATTTTCACAGAATCACACATGATGAGCACAAAGCAGACATCAAAAAGTGCTAACCTGCTGTGGTTGTACTCTACTAATCCAATATCCCATTATTCAGCCAGCACCAGAAATAGGTTCCCCTGAGTGTATGTCCCTACCTTTATCCATATACTCATGTATGGGTGGCTGAAAAATGATCGTGTCAAATTCCTGGAACCTATAAATGTTACTTTACCTGAGAAAAGGGCCTTTGCCGATATAATTAAGGACCTTGAGATTAGGAGATCGCCCTGGATTACCCAGATGGGCCCTAAATCTATTGCAAGACAAAGGGGATATTTCAGACAGATAGAAGAGGAGAAGATACATAAAAGTGAAGGAGACAATGGGGCCACAGAGACAGGTATTGGAATGATGTATCCACAAGCCAAGGAATACCTTGAGCCATCGAAAGCAGGAGGAGGCAGGAAGGATGTTCCTGCACAAACTTCTAAGACACCTTGATGTCAGACCTCTGTCCTCTATAGCTATGAAAGAATAAATTTCTGTTGTTTGGTATCTCCAACATTGGAGTAATTTGTTCCTACATACTCAGAGTGAATATACCATGTATTTATATGCATAAGCTAAATAAAATGGTAAGAAATTACATTTCTTGAGTGCTTTCCCTCTCCTATGATTCCTATCTCAGACATTTTTCCAAATTTTGAACCAATGTTGTTAGCTTGATATCCTATCTTAAATATTAATGTTGTAGCTGCCTTAGCTGGTAGTGTAACTATAGGGCCTCTGACAACCAATCTTAAATAGAGAAAGGTCAGATGACATCGAGTGAAGTTTGGAGAGTCTGGGTCTTGGAGACCCAAGGTCAGTGTTTTGTCTTTAATCATTTGCTTCGAGGAAGACAGAAAGATGAGGTCAGAATTTCCATTAAATATAGAAAAAACTAATTAGGGAAATGGGCAAAGATGATTGTTTTATTACCTGGCAAATTGATTTTAGCTCACCAGCAACTGGTGCCCCTAGACCTGAAAATCATGCCAATGGGTACTTTAACACATTCTTTGAGGAATTGTGAAACTGCCACAGCAAAGATCATACATCATTTTAAAATTAAATTCCTATAGGATAATATTGAGGTAAAAATTACAGTGATCTCTTGACATCTGGAAGTGAATAAAGTAACCAGAGGTTATTTGCAAGTGATTTATAGTGAATAATTGCAGACCTGAGATAGAAAATGAAATAGATTAAATCTTAAAGACTTGAGATAAGGACTCTAGTTCTGGAGCTAATGTACAAGATCCGTATCTTACTTGATAGCAGAGAAAGGAGAATAAATAGCTTTATGATAAAAGAAACTTGTCCATAAAGATGATTTCTCCAAGGACCTATTTTCTTTGTTAGAAAACCAAAGAGGAAAATTATATTGCAAGGTCACAGAATTAATCTTTCTCTGAACAACAACAACAAAAATGCAATTAAAAAGACATAGATTTATACCTGGAAATAAATCCATTGAAAGTGATTGTGGTTGCTATTTGCAGGTCAGCTGACTGGGGACTGATACATGAATAAAAATTATTCCTGATTAAAAGAACTGTGGAAGTCGGGTTTGGTTTCATGTCAGAGTCCGTTGGTCACTCAGAGGTGGCTGAGCCCTATTCCACAGGAAGGGCAAATCAATTAGAGTGAGAAAGAATTAGAAGCTGAGATATTACTGTTCATCCTGATTTTGTCACAGTTTTATGAGTTCTCTATTGTAATTCCAATAGCCATTATAAATTTTCATCTTTCTTGGCTATTACTGAGTCAGAGATGTCACACAGTTGTTCCTATGGCTCTGATCCTCCACTCTTTCTTTTATTTCTATAAGTTCCTATCATCATCCTGGTGCTTTGGATAACAGGTGACAGGTAAAAGGGATGGCATTTAGATGGGAAGTTTCTCCAAACTGTCAATATCCAGATATAATCTTTTGGGGAAATAATAGAAAAGAAAGTACATTGTTTAGAAATCAGCTACTTAACTCTAGCCATGAGGCATGTTTCTATTTGTCACATAATGTAAGAATTTTTTAAAAAAGTACCAAGATAGAAAACTAAAATTAAAAAAAGCCATGAGTATATCTCTTGGAGTTCTTTACCACTATCACATTTAGGTTATCTGGGACTCCCTGGTCACAATATTTTTCACACTAGGCATACATTATCTACTATTGTGTAACAAAGTACATCAAGATTATTTTATCAGAGTCCTGTATGTTAGAAACTAGGAAGCAGCTCAGCTGGATGGTTCTATCTTGGGATTTATCATGAAGTTACTGTGAAGCTGTTGGCAAAGGCTATAATCATCTCAATGCTTGACTGTAGGAAGGTCTGCTTCCAAATCCATTCACATAGTTTTTGGCGATTTGCACATTGGGCATTCAGCAGTAGCTGAAGCCAGGTTGGCCTTGGTAAGTGGAAGTCTGTGTTGTTGAACTCATGCATAACCCCCATCCCTGCTGTCATGGCCATTTTGTTCACAAGCCTGTTGGACAATGAAAGGGGTGGCTGAGGAAACAGGCTTACAACTCTTTATGGATTGGCTATCCAAACCACCTAAATTCTAAAATCCTCTGAGATCATTCACGTGGGACAAAAATATTTTTAGCATTCTGTGTCTATTCAAAAATATCTGTCTATATACCTCTTTCCTAGATCTCATAGCCACCAGTTTTCTAATCTTGTTCCTTCCAAATCTCTGACCATCCTGTCAAGCCATTAGCCACAGCTCCTGATTTGGCATAGACCTGTACCTTTGGGCATCTTTTCCATCATTCTCTGATATTTAAATGTGTCTCCTCATGGAAATTCTCACATTGTCAAGTAACAGCCATGGCATATTGGACAACATTACTTTTTAGTGGCATAAAACAGACATAATGTCTTCATCAAAAGGGCTTTATTGTTTTTACATAACAATTAGTCTGCAGTCTAAGCTGGGTCCTCAAGGGAAACTTTAAAAACCAAGGTACCTTCTAGCCTCCCACTACTACCTCTAGGCCATGGTTTTCCTACTCTTGACAAGATGATAGCAAAGTTCTATGCCTTTTGCCCAAATACAGCTTTGTGCTTCCATTCTAGAAGAAAGGAGGAAAGAAAAAAGCAGGAGGAGAAGGATTATGCCAATAAATCCTTTTATCAGGAAAACAAGAGCTTCCCTTCTCTGCTTACATCTTACTAAGCAGAACTGTGTTCCATGGTGTTCCACAGTGGAATAGAGTCCGGGGAGGTGAATGTTTCTCACTGGTTATGTTGCCTCTCAAAACAAAATTGGGATTCTCCAAGTGAGGATGAAAGGAAAATGGATATTTGCAGTTTCTACTATTTATGATCTTTTCTATAGTTAGTATGTATTGAAGTGGTGGATAGAAATGAGTGTAGGTTGAGGATCTGGGAAAGGGATAGGAAAAGGAGGAAGGTACTGTCCGGAAGAGGAATTGGATGCTAGAGGAATGGATTCCCTTCATTTTTAGTAAATTTAGTTAATTTCTACTTCATATATGGTCCCATTGTGTTTCTAAGAGAGAAGACCTAGGAGGTAAGAATTCCTTAAATTTCATGCCACTTCTGCCTTCCTTTCCTCTTTGAAAAAAGAACCTCTTGTTCACTCATTATTGATTGATGAGTCTAACAGGGATTTGCTTTAGTCCATGATACCTGTTTGGTGGTTGTCTGTCTTCTCTGTGAACAATCAAAGTGGCTTCTTTGGGTTTCCCTATTCCTCTGGAGCCATTGGCTTATCCGTTTGCTGTCTAAAGCAAAAGAATGACTCTGAGGCCATTTTTTTTGGTTGAGTAGTTAGTAAGGGCAGAGATTATTATACCAGTGAGGCAGGCACTTTTAAGTAGGAGGGATTTGGGAAGATATACCATCTATCAAGTACATCAAGTTTTCTACTTGGCCTAACCAATGCTGTTTGGTAGTAGACATTGTCCTTTAACTCATTTTAGTGACAGTGGCTACCTAAGCTCTAGAATGCTAGATTCCTGGGGGGCAGACTTTGAACAGGGTGGCCTTCTGTGTTAAAGCTTTCTGTTTTATGTTCATGACTATATTTAATTCACAAGCCACTAACAGCACAAGTCAAATGGCAGATTTTCATACCAATGAATTATTCTTATGCCATCTTCTGAAACTGCACTGGAATAGAACATAGATTATTTGTCAGGAAGGGGGTGGTTAACACATTTGTTCTGCATGAGTCTAATGTACATGATAAATTATATATACATTGGTAAACTGAAAGCAGAATTTACTGTGCAATAAAAAGCTCTAGGTCTAAACTAATAATGAATACAGTGACATAAGCCTGGTGTCACAGCTCATAAACAATATAGAAAAAGATTTTAATTCTTCATTTGCCCTGAGATAAGTATTGCCAGTGTCAATGAAAACCTATTCAAACTATCAGTTTCTCCTTGGATTAGTAGGTTTTAATAATTTAAGTCATGTCTTTGATTTCTGGGTTGTCTCCATGGCAACCTAGTTGGAAGTCTTTTTGGCAACTAAGTGAGTGAGAACATGTCCCACAGCCACCTTGACTTATGGAAAAGTGCCACCAGCTGTTTATTTTTCATTTCTAACAAGTCATAGAACATCATATTAGATTATTGTGCCCTGAATCTCTGTCCTGAGGAGGATATAGACCCTTATATCTCATAGTTTGGGACTCTACTGATCTCCACCTGACATGACACCATCCATTCCTTTTCAGTCTATGTTTTCTATTTTATTGTGGCCGGTATCCCAGGTCATTGATTCTGTGGGAAAGCCAAACTTCTCAGAAGCAGGAGGGGCTGTGGCTGCCAATCTGGTCATTGTCTGTGACCTTGATATCCCCTCTATGATCCAAGCCCTGTCATGACTTTGATTTTCTGTCTCCTCCAACCCAGGGATATACTTTGGCAGTTGGTCCGTCATGACACTTAAATGAAGTTCTCTTCTTGTTCATGACTCACTTCTGCATAATAAGAACATGAAGTCAAAGAGGAGGGAGGGAGTTTACAGCACTCAATTCTTCATTACCTGCCATCCCATTCTCTGGCAGCTCATTACACAGGGCTGCCAAATCCCTAGGTAAGATGTCAGGCTACCTTGAAAACTACATTTACTAAAAACTTCATTTGTAACAGACACCCAAGGGAATATAAGAAAGTGGCAGAGAACAATTAGCTGACAATATCTTTTCCTGGATCTACTTCATTATTTATCCTTTTCTTGCAACTGTCAGAACATATTTGTGTGTGCATTCATTTAAAAACACTGGCAGGAGCTAGTAGAAATCCAGTTTTCAGTTTTTCTTTCATGTTGGTCTCATGGAGAGATTGCCGTTTTTCACATCCTAAAGAAATACAGCTTGTAGGAGTCCAGAGAGCAAGAGCTTCAGGTTAACTGACTAGGGAAGGTATAAGAAATCCTCTCATAAGAATTTTATAGGATTTTAACATCTCAATTCTCTATCATCTCATAATACTCTTATTTCTTCACATGAAAAATTATTTTTTTATATTTTTAATTTCTCCTTAGATTTTTCCTTTTCCTCAGATAAGCCCCAGTCCTAGGTTCCTTGGTTCATCTGGTTGTAGCAGAGACAGCTAGATGACCACCACACATGTGTACTTCCCTTTCCATAGTGGGCAACTGTCCAGCTGGAGACTACACTTCCCAGGCTCCTTGAATCAAAGCAAGATTGTGTGATTAGTTTTCCCCAAATAGAATATGAGCAGAAGTTATATGCTTCTCTTCTGGGCTGGGATTTGAGAAATGATTGTGCATTCTCAGCCCTTTCATCTCAGAACCTTTGACAAAGTTCAAAGGACTCTGAGGTCCAAGGGGATGGAGCCACAGGGCAGAACATGACCATGTCCTGAACTATCATGTGAAGACAGTTGGCAAACACTTGGACAGTGCCATTAGTTAGCAGTAAACTTCTTTTGTGTTAAGTCACTAGAATTTTATGGCTTATTTGTTAAAGCAGCTAGTGCTAGTCTATCTAACATACCATCTTTTTAAAAAAAAGTTTATTTTGAGAGAGAGAGAGCATGTACACATGAATGGGGGAGGGGCAGAGAAAGAGGGAGAGAGAGAATCCCAAGCAGGCTCTGCACTGTCAACACGGAGCCCAATGCAGGACTTGAACTCAGGAACTGTGAGATCATCACCTGAGCTGAACTTGGATGCTTAACCAACTGAGCCAGCCAGGTTCCCCTTTAATATACCATCTTTAATCCTAGATTTCATCTTTTCCATCATTGGGCCTTTATAAAATGATTGCTTCCTGCTTTCCTCTGTTTGTTCTTCCTTTCCATGATTTTCCTGAATGAACAGCTAATGGGATAGGTAAGACTAGAGGTAGAGGGAAAATGGAGAGTATATGAATTCTGCTTTATGGATATTAATTTGAATTGCCTATGGGATATCCAGGTAAATATATCAAGTAAGAATTTAGACATTTGCCTTTAATTTCAGTGAAGTGTAGGCTAGAGGTTCAAGTTTCAGAGTCAATAGCATAACACATTTGACTTCAGAAGGATAGTTGAGATTATCTAGGGAGAGATGGTAGAGAATGGAGAAATGAGTTTACGACCATACCACCCTGAATGCGCCCTATCTTATCTGATCTCGGAAGTTAAGCAGGGTCAGGCCTGGTTAGTACTTGGATGGGAGAATGGAAAAATGAGCCCAAGATTGAGCCTTAAGATTCCTCCAAATTTAGAGGATGCATAGGGAAGGTGTTTGACAGAGCAAAAGGGTAAGTGGAAGGAAAATCAGGAAAGGATGTCAAAGGAGCCAAGAGAGATGAGTTGGTCAAGAAGGAAGGAGTTGTCACTATTTCAAATACTATTGACGAGTGGGATAACCCTGGCAGCATCAATGACCTTGACAAGAGAAGTTTCCTGAGGTTGATGGTGGGAAGCCAGACTAGAATGGACAAACTGAGGGTGGCTAGAGGGGAGATGGGTGGGGGAATGGGCTAAATGGATGATGAGCATTAAAGAGGGCATTTGTTGGGATGAGCACTGGGTTCTATGTAAGTGATGAATCACTGAATTCTACTCCTGAAACCCATACTACTCTGTATGTTAACAATGAATTTAAATAAATAAATTTTAAAAAATTAAAAAAATAAACCTTGAGCATATTGACAGTAGAAATCATGCCCCATTTACCTTTGATTTCTAAGTGACTTTCACAGTCAATCACATGAGAGACATTCAAAAAATGTTTAATGAATGAGTGGATGACTGAAATAGGCAGAAGATTGGCTGTTGTTTCCTGGAGTTATTTGTCATTAACAATCTCTATTTACACAGTGTCTAAATAGCATCTTTTTGCTTATGTAGGTGGTCAGATACAGCTTGCATTTAATCATACCTCGTTATGCTGAAGGATAAAGAAATGTCCATGTCACTGCTAGAAAGTTAGTAAAATATATTCTAATAATAAGTGGTGTGACTTAAGAAACTTTAAGAAATAGAAATAGAGTGGAAATTGAGTAGAATAAACACAATCTTCTGATTAAATTGCTTGGAAAAAAGCTTTTGATTTTAAAGAAACCAAGGGGCATTACACAATGTATTTCTAGGGGTGAGAGATTTAGTTCTCATTGGGTGAGTAAAATTAATATATGATACAATGTCAGTAATAATGATCTTAAATTGATGTTGAGAAAATATCTTTCTGTTACTGTTGTTTTAATCCCCACTTGATATAGAAGGGCAGTAGGAGGCTATAACGTCTCATTTTCAGAGCAATTTACCTTAACAAATATGTCACTTTTCAGTGAGACCATTTTTTAATTACCTGTAAGTGCTTTGAAAAGCCAGGCTTACAATTCAGTCATAAGCAGCCCATTTGTTTTATGAAATCAGTCACGTTGGAGACTCTGTGATTAGAAGTTGCTCCTTGGGAACCACTGGGATCTCCCAGCTGCCTCATAATGGACGTTAAAAAATGTCCTTGAACTTTAGGGGATCAAAGTGATAACACACATTGAATGGAAGATAAGGAACTTATGTGCTTTAAGATGTCTGTAGCAATTGGAGGAAATAAAGTTTCTATGGCAAATTACCCGCTTGACTAAATATGGCTTAAAAATTCAAAACTGTAAAATGGAATATTAATCCTAAAGAAGAACTGTATTCTGTTCCCCTCCCTCATAGTTAAAAATAGACTTTCACTGATATGTGTAAGAATTTCCCAAGGAAAATGAAGGCAAAAGAAATTAACATTAGGTTATCAGAATGTATGTTAGGCCTAGACTAAGAAAACATCTTTATAAAACTCACTTAATGGTTGAGGAAAGCTGGGTTGAATGGAAAATGCTTTGGATTCTTAACACCAGAATGTAAGTACTAGATTCTTAACTCTAGAATGACTTCCAATGTCACCTCATATTTGTAAAGCACATTTGATCACAGAATTGAAATACAGAGTTCTATGAAATACAGAGTGTAGTCAACAGACTGAGAAGTAGGTACAGTGAGGAGTGATGCAAGAATAAGGATCAAGGTGGCAAACCCTAGGAACTTGTTAGAAGGGCAGAATCTGAAATGTCAGCTAATTCCTGTGCACATCAGAGCTTGAGAAGCACTGCTCTAGGCTGTCCACCCAAAGAGGTAAGTCTAGCTATTCTGCCACTCTGGGCCTCTTTTTCCATCTGTAGACTGGATGGAGTGGCATTAGTCACTAAGTTCTTACTCCTGAACTTGAAGAGAACCTGAAGTGGAGATGACCTCTGGAAGGGAGAGGGCTATGTCTGTGCAAGACACCTGGTCAGGACTGTACTGAATACCACCAACTTTGTACCATGTAAAATCCCGTATACATGCAAAACTGCTATTATTGGATGAAATGAAATGTCAGAACAGGTGACATTTTTTCTTTGGGGTGTCATGCTGTGACAGCAGGGGTCATTTGCAGTCAGTTCTGGGAGTCAGAGAATTGAAGCCCAGAGAGAGAAAGAGAGAGAGAGATAGACAGACAGACAGACAGATAGACAGACAGACTGCAAGCAAGCTCAGGGCAGATGAGCTGCAGTGATCCAAGAGGGGCAGGACCCAGTTAAGAGCAAAGATGAAGGGTCACATTAATGATGACACATTCATCTTGCTTTTTCCTCTAAGATTCTCACTGGATGTATCTGAGTACATTCTACCTAGAAACTACTGGCCTCCATATGTTAACCACCATTAAATATTTACATGGTCTTAGTGTACCTCAAATCTTTTTTCATTCAGTGTTTGTCCGAGGGCTCCAAAATCTTCCCTGTCTTTCTTCACCTCCAGATCTCCCACTCCAAAAATGTCAGTGTTGTTTTCAGGTGCTGCCTGTTGCTGACTAACAGCTGCTCAGTTAAGCTGTTTATTTTCAGTCCCATCTACTAGCAAATTTTAACAAGAGCTACAGACCTGCAGAGAAAACAGAAATGACAGAAAGGCTGGCATTCCAAATAGTGTAAAAAAGAAAAAGATCTGGATAAGTCACTGATAGTGTAATTAGCCCTTGTATTATTTGGAGGTGATTGTGTTACTTGTCATCTCTGCAGGGACCTCTGAGAAAAACTGATCCTCAGGGGCTCTTGTTGCCCATTTAGAGTGGACATGTTTCCTAGGCTGCTCATCTTTCTTTAATTGAAACAGGATTGGCTTCAGTCTCTCTAAATTGGATAGGGATGCTATTTAAGGGCTTACTAAAGTTTTCATCATGAAGATGCTCTGATGTAGTAAAGTCAACCCTAGGTCTGGAGTTGGAAGGCTGGGTTTGAGTTCTGACTCATTAACTAAGTGCCCTTAGGAAATTCAGATAGTCTTTATGAGCATCTGCTGTCCTCTAAAATCTGTTCCTTCTTTTCTTGTGGGCACATAATTGCCCAGTGAAAGACCACATTTCTAAGCCTTCTTCATAGCTGGGTATGGCATCATTACTAACTTCTCTCCAGTGGAATATAAGGAGAGGTGATATGTACTGGGGTGGGGGTGGGGGATTGTCATTCTTTCATTCTTTCTCCTTCTCCTTCTTTTAGAGGGGTCTGGATGACCCAGCTTCTCCGATGCAGATGAAGACAACACCCTTAGGGGATAGTAGGTGAATAAGATGGAGGGACCTAGATCTCACGATGTCTTATGGTATCATGATATCATGCCCTGCCAGGTTGCACCTCCAAAGCTTCATACCATAAAGTATGATAGAGACAAATGTCTACCTATTTCATCCACTGCATTTTTTTTGGTCTCTTTATTATAGCTACTTATTCTTAGCCTTAATTCAACAACTATATCTTTATTTGTAAGATTGGGGAAATCATAGCTTCTTTACAGAACTGTTGTGAGGATGTTATATGATGTATATAAATGTTTATATGTTATATGATGTATATAAATGTTTTACAAATTGTAAAGTACATACTATTATAATGTTAGCTTTTATTATTTTCGCTGTTACATCGCATTGTGCGTGAGACCACAGTTAGGCATGACAGAGGATGGGATAGAAGATGGGTGTCAGTAATAAAGGTGGGCGCATAAATGTGTAAGCAGCCTCTCCATCTCAAGATTCACCATTAGCTGAGATTACTTCGATATCCTTGTGGAGACTAACACCCAGAGTCCAAAATTCCTTTTCTTCTCAACTCCTATCACCATACTTCATTGGCTCTCAAATGTACATGTTTGCATTTCAAAAACTGGGATCAATCTTTAAATGGATGGTGTTTTACAGTTGTCATGGGCCAGGCAGGAATCGTGATATAGTTGTCATTGCTTGTCATTGCATGAACAAACTGGGCCATAGCTACTCATATTATTGTTGCTGCAGTTGAGAGTTATGTACAGTATTGGTTTGATTGTTATTTTAAATATCTTAGTAAATATTATGCTGATATTTGGCATTAAAGTGATAAATTATGGACCTAAATAGACATGGAAATAGAGCAGCAGAATGTACATTTAATATTACTTAAGGGGATATTTGTAGTTGGAGGCATGATAGCAATTCCATATTCACTTGAACAGCAAGAACCAAGATGGGACCTAAGGAAGGAAAACTCCCATGAATAGATGAAACTATGTTATGTTTTATTGCTGAGATATATATACAAGGATTGTCAGCCCTGTGCCTAGAGATGCAAATCAAAATGGAAAAATTGTCAAAGTTCTCAGAATACATGAAAAGAAATTTTAAAGCCATAGGAGGCTATGTGTTGAAGAGGATGATGCTTAAGGCATTGAACCACTGAACATCAATTTGTGGGAAACCTTTTGCTAACTTTGAATGGAAGCAGATTAATTTTCAGCAACACGTGATTCAACTGAGGAAAAATGTATAAATTAAATCAAATGGGAAAGGCTCAATAATTTTGGCATGTTTAGAAATTTTTGTTAAAGGTATGAGAGAGCTAAAGAACTTGATCATGGGTGGGGAAACGCATCATATCACTGTAATGTGAAATTTCAGTGGCCAAAAGTTGGTAACCATACTTAATTTAGTCCAGAAAATAATATCTTAGAATGAGATATTCCTCAAAGATTTAGAAAAATGGATGGATTATGATTGAGTTGATAAAAGTTTGGCTTAGGGAATCTGATATAGACTACTTGGAGCTGTGCATAAATCACCAAAAATGTTGATTCTTAATGTAATTTGAATATATGTTCAAATAATTAAAGAACAAGATCACATTTCCAGCCACAGATTGTTTAAAGACAGTATGAAGGAAATTTTTTTTTAAGGTTTACTTATTTTTGAGAGAGAGAGAGAAGAGAGAGAGAGAAGAAGGGGCAAAGAGAGAGGGGGGCAGAAGATCCAAAGTAGGTTCCACACTGACATCAGCAGTGGGGCTTGAACCCACGAACTGTGAGATCATGATCTGAGCCAAAGCTGGACACTCAACTGAGTGAGCCATCCCTGTGCTCATGTCTGGGAACTTTCTGATTATACTTTCTGGTAAGACTAAAAAAAAAAAAGTGCTAGTATTAAAATTAGAAGTTTGTGTGCTAAAGGTCTTGAAAGAAATCCTGAGAGACAAATGCTGCTTTTAATGATACAAAGGATAGTAACATGCAGAAGAACATGACCATCAATGACTTTGAGTCAAAAAGTGATTTGAACAGAGCTAGATTCATTGTGAAACAATTTAGGGAATGCCTTAAACAATTTATATGTATACATTTTCCTTTTAAATGTGAAAACAATTTAGGGAATGCCTTAAACAATTTATATGTATACATTTTCCTTTTAAATGTACAGGAGAGATATATGAAAGAAATCTGCATCTAAAATCTAAAAGGGTTTCTTGATAAAAGTTAGGGTAGGAATGTATTATGTTATACCTTAGTTATCTTCATTTTTTTCCCTTCTCAGTACCTTATAAAATGATGGTGCATAGCATATTCCAATTAATGATGTGCTAGATTCAGCCCACTTCCAAGGCTGGAAAATTGATAGCATGGGAACTGCACAGTCTCTGATGTTTTAAATGTTAGTATTTACACCCCAACCATACTTTCATGTCCTTCCTGATTTCTTCTATACCCATACAAAATATCTTCTTTATGCCAAGAAAACATTTAAATTCCTCCAATTCCTCTTTTTTATTTTCCTTTCCAATTCATCAATCCCTTCCTGTGTCCATCCTGCAATATAGTCTAGACCCTATTGAAGGAAGCCAGCTCCTCCTGCCTTTCCTTTCCTTCCTTCCAGCCACACTTCTATCACAGGTGCTTGGCTAATTGTCTGTTTGGGGTCCATACGCTTTAATCTCATTAAAAATTAATTATTTTGTTCTAAATATATACAGAAGTATAGGGATCCATGTACCCATCGTCCAAATTTCCAAATGTAACAGATATCATATTTGCTTCAGGTTTATCTTTTAACGGATTATGGTAAACCTCTGCTCCCTCAAACTGTACCCCTCTGTGCTAGCTGATAAAGTTTTGTCCCCCAGCTCCAACACCACACCTCTGCACTCTGCTGTCATGCTAGGGTTGGGACTTTGTCAACTTCCTCTCCTTTGCCAATGGAATTCCTCCTCCCTTCTGCCAATAGTGGGTAGAGGAGGGACATGGGAAGGCTGGAGGAGGGAAGAGGGACATGCTTTTCCTGCCAGCATCATCTTGGTAATGCTACTGCAAACTGACAGCTGCAATTGGTCCTGGAAGCAGTTGGCTTCATGTGCTGGTTCCTCCTCACCCCTGAAACCTTCGTGCCACCTCAGAGACATCAGCACCGGTCAGCATGTTTTCCCTTAAGTCTTAGTCCCCAAGGTCTCAGCAGCAGGTGGACAGCGAATCTCTTCAGAGATGTGGGTTCCAGGCCTGCAGGACCTCACCTGCAAATCTCCAAGTTCTAATAACTCATCTCTCCCTTCACTCGCTCACCCCGGGAGCAGGAAAGGGAGTTTCCTGCAGTTAGAATTTCTGTATGCTCTCAGGGTTCATTTCTTGCTTTCTTAATCCATTTCCTAATACTTGTTTAATTTTCTATATTAAATTTCTTTGTTAAAACAACTCTTAAAGTCTTTGTCTTTCTGGCTGAGACTTGACTGATCGTTTTCCCTTTCTCTCCAGAAGAAATGACTATTTAGAATTTGGTATATATCACTTATACACATTTTGGCTATGCAAAATTGACACAAAAAATTCATATAGGAATAATTTTGAAACTCGTTTTTTCCTGATTTTCTTAGGTTTTTTTTCAGACAGATTCAAGATAAAACAGAAAGATCTAATTGGTTTATTTAAACTTTGTTCTATGAATAAATTATAGTTTATGTATTACCCTACTGAGGAGTAGTTAGTTTAGGTCCCCTTTGTTGTTAATACAAACATTGCTGCAAGAAAGATTTTTGTTTATGTATCTTTGGGATCATGTATAAGACTCTCCGTAGGGTATAATCCTAGAAGTGGAATGGTGGGATAGTAGGAGATGTACCTATTTAAATTTATTAAGTTAAATTTGATCTCTGCATACACTGGTACTGTATTTTGCCCCTTCACCTTGCTAGCTGTTACTATTAACATTTCCCCCCCAATCTAATAGTGCAATATGGTACCTAGTTTTGGTTTAACTAATTTGCATTTTCCTGATTATTAATCAGGATGAGCATTAAAAATGTATATATTGGTTAATCTTCCACATTTTTTCCCTATTGGGTTTTTTTGTCTTATAGAGGTATGTAAATATGTGTGTGTGTGTATTCATACATATACATATGCACACATACTAATCCGTTGCCATTACGTGTATTTCCTATGTTGCCCTATACTATTGTGGCTTTTCTTTTAACTCTATGTTATTTTCTGTCACAGAGAAGCTTGAAATTTTCTGGAAGCAAAATTTATCAACTTTTTTCTTTATGAGATTTTAATTTTTTGTGTAAGAAACCTCCTCTCACAAAGTCATGAAAGTATTCCACTGTATTTTCTCTATAGTTAAGAATTTCTTATGGTTTGCTTACCTCTCTCTCTTTTTTACCCCCTTCCTCTGTGTTTTTTCTGTTTTGTTTCTTTAAGTCCACATATAAGTGAAGTAATATGGTATTTGTCTTTCTCTGGTTTATTTCACTTAGCATAATACATTGTAGTTTCATCCATGTTGCAAATGGCAAGATTTCACTCTTTTTGATGGGTGAGTAATATTCCATTGTACCTGTATGTGTGTGCATGTCCATGTGTATGAATGTAGATGTGTGTGTGTATTATATTTTCTTTCCATTCATCAGTCAATGGTGGACATTTGGGCTCTTTCTATAGTTTGGTTATTGTTGATATGCTCTTATAAACTTTGGGGGTGTGTGTGCCCCTTTGAAACAATATTTTTGTATCCTTTGGGTAAATACCCTTTAGTGCCATTGCTGGGTTGTAGGGTAGCTCTATATTTAACTTTTTGAGGAAAATCCATACTGTTTTCCAGAGTGGATGCACCAGTTTTCATTTCTACCAACAGAGCAAGAGGGCTCTCCTTTCTCCACATCCTTGCCAACATCTGTTGTTTCCTATGTTGTTAATTTTAGCCATTCTGACAGGTTTGAGGTGGTATCTCCTTGTGGTTTTGATTTGCATTTTCATGATGATGAGTGATGTTGAGCATCTTTTCACGTACTGTTAGCCATCTGGATGTCTTCTTTGAAAAATACCTGTTTATGTCTTCTACACAATTCCTAACTGGATTATTTATTTTTGGGTGTTGTGTCTGATAGGTTCTTTAGATATTTTAGATACTAACCCTTTATCTGATATGTCATTTGCAAATATCTTCTTCTATTCCATAGGTTGTCTTTTAGTTTTGTTGATTATTTCCTTTGCTATGCAAAAGCTTTTTATCATGATCAAGTGCCAATAGTTCATCTTTGCTTAAATTTCCCTTGCCTCTGGAGATATGTCTAGTAAGAAGTTGCTATAGTCAAGGTCAAAGAGGTTGCTGCCTGTGTTATTCTCTAGGATTTTGATGGTTTCCTGTCTTGCATTTAGGTCTTTCATCCATTTTTAATTTATTTTTGTGTATGGTGTAAGAAAGTGGTCTAGTTTCATTCTACTGCTTGTTGCTGTCTAGTTTTCCTAACAACATTTGTTGAAGAGATTTTCTTTTATCCATTGGATACTTTTTCCAGCTTTGTTGAAGATTAGTTGACAATGTAGTTGTGGGACCATTTCTGAGTTCTCTTTTCTGTTCCACTGAACTATGTGTGTCTGTTTTTGTGCCAGTACCATACTGTCTTGATGATTACAGTTTTGTAATACAGCTTGAAGTCTGGAATCATGATGCCTCCAGCTTTGCTTTTCTTTTTTCAGGACTGCTTTGGCTATTTGAGGTCTTTTGAGGTTTCATACAAATTTTTATGATTGTTCTAGCTCTGTGAAAAATGCTGGTGGTATTTTGATATGGATAGCATTAAGTGTGTTGACTGCTTTGGATAGTATAGATAGTTGCAGCTGAACACATGCTGCTTGATATAAACCTATTTTTTTGGTTGGTCCGAATGAAATTTTGGACTAAGTCCCATAATTGATTCCTATACATTAGAAATTTTCAAATTATCAGCAAGACAAATCAATAATATTTCTGAGGCTTTCTCTGATGTTAGCAAGATGGGATCTAACAGACATCTGGATTGCTGGAATCTGCCATTAGTATTTAATCTTTGTCTTGCCAACTAAATGATCTGATTCAATATAGCAAATCAGTCACTTGGTCAGAGTGATAGACTTGGCCTAAATGTGGTTTGAGTTTGGGAAGTTTGCTTTATCTTCACCTTGGTGAAACCGTTGTTTGCACGATGGTGCAAGTTGTTGTGGCTCTGACTTCAACCATGTTTTTGTGTAGCTTAAATAGTTGTATGAGGTGATGCTGACTTACCTGCTTTCAGATCTGAAAATATTATGTTTTTTGTTATAATGTATGCAAAATCAGCTTTTATTTTCTGATTTATTTATAGATTTATAAATTAAATTTATAATTTATAAATCAAATTATATATTATATAAATTTATATTAAATTTATATATTATATAAATAATATATAAAATTATTATACATATTATAAATTTATTTATAAATTTATAAATTATTTATAAATTCAAATTTATTTATAAATTTGAAGCAAACATATTTTTATGATTGAAAGATTTTTGCTTTTTTGTTTCTTTTCCTATGTTTCCCCCTCCCCTCTATCCCTAGTTTATTTCGTAAAGCAAATAGTTACTGATTTTTCTGCTGTGTCAGACACTCAGTGGGTGAAGGAAAGTCAGTATGAGTAAGACTCATAACCAGCCCTCAGGACTCTCATGCCTACTGGACAGTGAAAAGGCATAATCTGCATGCCACAGAGGAGAGAGCAAGTAATTCTTCTTGACCTCATGTGATATGCTTTCCAAAAGTCCTTTCATTCTGCTTTATGATTTTTTTTATTTTGACTGAAATTTCACTTATTTGGTCTTCCAGTTGATGAGTATGGAATTTTCTTTTCCATTTCTTTGTGTCTTCTTCAGTTTCTTTTATAAGTGTTTTGTAGTTTTCAAAGTACAGATGTTTTGTCTCTTTGATTAGGCTTATTCCTATGTATCTTACAGTTTTTGGTGCAACTGTAAATGCAATTGATTCCTTGATTTCTCTTTCTGCTGCTTCATTATTGGTTTATATAAATGTAACAGATTTCTGTACATTAATTTTATATCTTGTAACTTTGCTGAATTTATGTTTCAATTTTAGTAATTTTTTGATGGAATCTTTTGGGTTTTCTATGTAGTGTAGCATGTTGTTTGCAAATAGTGAAAGTTTGACTTTTTCCTTGGCCACTTGGATGCCTTTATTTCTTTTTGTTGTCTGATAGCTAAGGCTAGGACTTCGAGTACTGTTTTAAATAACAATGGTGAGAGTGGACATCCCTGTCTTGTTCATGACCATAGAGGAAAAGCTGTCAGTTTTTCCTCATTGAGGATGATACTAGCTGTGAGCCTTTTGTATGTGGCCTTTATGATGTTGAGGTATGTTCCATCTATCACTACTTTACTGAGGGCTTTTATCAAGAATGGATGCTGTATTTTGTCAAAAGCTTTTTTGCATCTTTTGAGATAATCATATGGTTCTTTTTCTTTCTCTTATTTCTTTCTCTTATTCTTTTGATTATTATTTTTTAAATTTAAATCCAAGCTAGCTAACATAGTGTAATAATGATTTCAGGAATAGAATTTGATTTATCACTTAACAAATATAACCCAGTGCTCATCCCAACAAGTGCACTCCTTAGCGCCTGTTGCTCATTTAGTCCATCCCCCACCCAACACCCTGCCAGCAACCCTGTTTGTTTTCTGCATTTAAGAGTCTCTTATGGTTTTTCTTCCTCTGTTTTTATCTTATTTTTGTTTTCCTTCCCCTATGTTCATCTGTTTTGTTTCTTAAATTCCACATATGAGTGAAATCCTATAATATTTGTCTTTCTCTGACTGACTTATTTCACTTAGCATAATACACTCTAGTTCTATCCACATTGTTGCACATGGCAAGATTTCATTCTTTTTTGATCACTGAGTAATATTCCATGTATATGTGTGTACTGTATATACACTGTTACACACACACACACACACACACACACACACACACATACACACTACATCTTCTTTACCCATTCATCAGTTAATGGACATTTGGGCTCTTTTCATACTTTGGCTATTGTTGACAGTGCTCCTATAAACATTGGGATGCATGTGCCCCTCTAAATCAGTACTCCTGTATCCTTTGTTATGTTTTCTTTTGTTAATGTTGTATATCATATTGATTGATTTGCAAGTATTAAACCATCCTTGCAACCCAGGAATAAATCCCACTTGATGGTGGTGAATAATTATTTTAATATACTTTGGGTTTGATTTGTCAATATCTTCAGAATTTTTGCATCCATGTTCATCAGGGATATTGACCTATAATTCTCATTTTTAGTGGGGTCTTTGTCTGATTTTGGAATCAAAGAAATGCTGGCCTCATAGAAAGAGTTTGGAAGTTTTCCTTCCATTTCCTCTTTTTGGAACTACTTGAGAAGATTAGATATTAATTCTTCTTTAAATGTCTGGTAGAGGGGCGCCTGGGTGGCTTAGTCAGTTAAGCGTCCGACTTTCGCTTAGGTCATGATCTCGCGGTTCGTGGGTTCGGCCCCGCGTCGGGCTCTGTGCTGACTGCCAGCTCAGAGCCTGGAGCCTGTTTCAGAGTCTGTGTCTCCCTCTCTCTCTGACCTTCCCCTGCTCACGCTGTCTCTCTCACTCTCCTAGAAATAAATTAAAAAAAAAAAACATTAAAAAAAATTAAAAGAAAAAAAGAACCAGCTCTTGGGTTCATTTATCTTTCTACATTTTTTTTGTTTCTATATTGTTTACTTCTGCTCTAATTTTTATTATATCCTTTCTTCTGATGGCTTTAGGATTTATTTCTAGCTCCCTTAGGTGTAGGGTAGGTTGTGTATTTGAGACCATTCTTGCTTCTCAAGGTAGGCTGTCTTGCTATATACTGCCCTCTTACGACCTTCTTTACTGTATTGCACAGGTTTTGGACTATCAATCATGATTTCATTTTTATTTGCTTCCCTATATTTTTATTTCTTTTTTTAAAGTTGTTTTATAATATATTTTGAGAGAGAGAGAGAGTGCAAGTGAGAAGAGGAAGGGACAGAGAGAGAGGGAAAGATAAAATCCCAAGCAGAGATGTGCTGTCAATGCAGAGCCAGATGTGGGACTAGATCTCATGAACTGTGAGATCATGACCTGAGCCAAAATCGAGAGTTGGACACTCAACCAACTGAACAATACAGGTGCCCCTATTTTTTGTTTCTTAATTTCCTGGCTAACCTATTCATTCTTTAGTAGGATGTTCTTTAACCTCCATGTATTTGTGGTCTTTCCTCATTTTTTCTTGTGGTTGGCTTCAAGTTTCAGAGTGCTGTTATCTGAAAATATGCTTGGTATGATCTCAATTTTTGGTACTCGTTGAAGGCTGATTTGTGTTTCAGTATTTAATCTATTCCAGAGAATGTTTCATGTACTTTAAAAGAGTGTGTTCTGAATATGTCTGTTAAGTCCATCCAGTCTTGTGTATCATTCGAAGTCCTTGTTTTCTTGTTGATTTTGGGGTGTTAATCTCCCCTACTATTATTGTATACAATGAGTTTCCTTATGTTTGTTATTAGTTGATTTATATATTTGGTTATCTTAAGTTTGGGGGCATAAGAATTTACAACTTTAAGATCTTATTGTTGGATAGACCCCTTAATTATGATTTAATACTCTTCATCTCTTGTTACAGTCTTTGGTTTAAAATTTAGTTTGTTGGATATAACTAGGGCTACTCTGGCTTCCTTTTGACATCCATTAGCATGATAGATGGTTCTCCATCTCCTCACTTTCAATCTGCAGCTTTAGGTCTAAAATGAGTCTTTTGTGAATAGCATATAGATGGGTCTTCTTTTTTTTTTAAATCTATTCTGATACTCTATATCCTTTGATTGGAGCATTTAGTCTATTTACATTCATAGTAATTATTGATAGACAATAATTTTGTGCCATTGTGTTACTGTCAAGTCACTGTTTCTAGAGATTTTCTCTATTCTATTCTAGTTTTTTTGTTGTTATTTGGTGTTTCTTCACCTCTTAAAGGGACCCCTTCAATATTTCTTGTAGGGTTGGTTTAGTGGTTACAAACTCCTTCAGTTTTTGTCTGGGAAGTTCTTCGTATCCCCTACTCAGAATGACAACCATACTGTATAATGTATTCTTGGCTGCATATTTTTCCCCTTCAGCATGTTGAATATATTCTGCCATTCTTTTCTGGTTTGCCAGGTTTTTGTGAGAGATCTGCTGCTAACCTGACTCATCTTTCCTTGTTGGTTAGGATGTTGTTAAGGTTAGTTTTCAAGATTCTTTCTTTATCTCTATATTTTGCAAATTGTACTATCAGACTATGTGTCTTGGTTTTGGCTGGCCTTGTTGAATTTGATGAGAGTTCTCTGTGCTTCCTGGTTTGGATGACTGTTTCCTTTACCAGATTAGGGAGGTTTTCAGCTATAATTTACTCAAATAAGCCTTCTGCCTTTTCCCTCTCTTCTTCTGGGACTGCTATGATACAAATGTTATTATGCTTTATGGAACCGTTGAGTTCCCTAAGGAGCTCCCTAAGGCTACATTTGTGATCTATAGTTTTCTTTCCTTCTTCTTTTTAGCTTCACTATTTTCCGTATTTTTATCTTCTATATCACTGGTTTGTTCCTCTGCTTTGTCCATCCTCATTGTTATCACACCCATTCAGTTTTGCATCTGGGTTATAATATTTTTTACTTCTGGCTGACTAGAATTTAATTCTTTTATCTCTACATAAAGGGATTATCGAGTGTCTTCTATGCTTTTCTCAATCCCAGTTACCTTATGATTGTTATTTTAAATTCTGATTCAGGCATATTATTTATACCTCTTTTGATTAGATCCCTGGCTGTGACCTCTTCCTCTTCTTTCTTTTGGGTTGAATTCCTCCGTTTTGTCATTTTGTCTAGGTTACTGGTGTGTGTGTGTGTGTGTGTGTGTGTGTGTGTGTGTGTGTGTCTAAATTTGTTATGTATACTTCTCCTGAGAGTGATGGCTATATTAAGAAGAGGTCCTGTACTGTCCAGGGCTTGATGCTTCAGGAAGTATTTCAGAATGTGCACTCTGCTGTTATATTTTGGCTGCTTTTTCCCTCAGGGGAGTCCTCTACAGATTTTGTCCTTGCCTGTCAGAGACTGGCTCCAGCCGGGGTCCAGGGGTCCCTGAAGGATGGATGGTGTCGGCAGGGGAGGGATGAGAGAGCCAGGAGAATCTTTCTGATCACCAGGTAGGCATCTCTGCCCTAACTGGGGCTTAACTTTATAAGTGTTTGGGGGATGGCACAGAAGTGGCATTTGCCTTAGACAATGATTTCTGATAACAGACTTCTTTGATATGTAAGAATTTCCCAGAACATAGATTTGTAGAAGACTTCTGCATAACCTTTATCAATAGTGAGATAGATGATTTAGATGCTTATCCTATGGGGAAGAAGGTATCTTTAGCATATCAGACAATGTTTTTAGCATAAAAGGGTGAAGCTACTTCTCTGTGAGCAGGGGTCAAACAGGTTTTTCGGGAAATACCTCTGCTCACATAATCACAAAAGAAGAAGTTCCTCAATAGGTTCCTTCAGAGGGAGCAATCAGCATATTCAAGGCCAGAATAAGTTACTCCAAATACTTGATAACAAATGCCTTGGGTGGGTGGGGGGGTGGCCAGTGCTCCAAGCAGAAACAATTGGGTGGGGGTGAATATCTGCCCTTAACTCTAAATTAGGCTCTTTGTCTCAGGGCGAGACTCAAGCCCCCTTTATTATGTAAGTCTTGGATCTGCAGGGCCCTTAGGAAGAGCATTTTAACAATCATCCACAGTGTTTTCATCTGAAATTTCTTTGGAAAAGGCAGGGATATGCTTTTCCTATGAGCAATCTGTGTAGGGAATATCAGCCTGATCTGGAATATTGTGAGGTCTGGCCAATACCAGCAGCCTCATTTCCAACATGAGCCAGTAGTAGCAGAAGGAGATACCAGTTTTCGTTTCTCATGGCAGAAGCTGTGCAAATGCTACCATTTCCTAGCTGTGACTGTCATCCAGCGAGGCCAGTGTGGCTCCCAGCACTTGCTTGCAATGGGGAGTGCTTGGACCTTGCCCACAGTGCGGCAAATTTTAAATAGGTGTGGTTTTGTCTGCTTTTTAAGAGGCTAGATCCTATTTCCACTAGAGCTGGAGATTTGTGGCTCTCCACCATGATCAGTAGACTTGGTGTGTGTGAAGGGTTGTGCTGGTTTTCTGGCTGATGGGCCTGCTGCACTGGTCCTCAGGCTGACTTGCCTAGGAAAAATGCACCTGAAGGGCAAAATGGGCCTGGGGTTGGTGGAAGTAGCTCCAGCCTCCACGAGGGACACCGTGTTGTTCACTGAGGTCTGTCAGTGCTGAGGGGCAGGGGGGTAGGGAGAAATGGCGTCACCCCACATTTTGTCCTTTGAGCAGGGAGTTTGCACCTGTCACGGTTTAGGAAACTCTCAGAGAAGAGTGAACACTCTCCCCTCTTGTGTCCCTGCCTTCCCCCTGTGCCAGAGCTGTCTGCCTGCCAGGCAGCGCAGTACTCCTGTGTTTTTTCTCAGGCACATGGCTGGGTTTCAAAACTCCAAATTTTAGGGACCTGGCATGGTGACCTTTGCTGATCCTCTGGGGGTGGATCTCCTCACACTGCAGTTGTGCCAGTTAGTCCCAGAGAAGCAGTCACATGATCATACAGCAGCTTGGAGTTTATGGCAAAGTGTAGCAAAAAGCCAACACCAAGGTTTGCTGACCTCAAAGGTGTCTCTGTTCCTATGGGGTAGCATGTTGGCTCCCACCATCTCTTTTCTCCCCTGGGAGACCATCCCCCTCTACAAAATTCACTCCAAGAAGGGGAATTGTCTCTCCTAGTGTGACCCAGGGGATTCTTAGACTACGCTGTCTGCTCCCACGCCTCTGTCCTCCTTTCCCACAGGAGTACTGCTATGCCTACCAGGGTCCACCCAGAGGTGGTGTGGAATTCTAAAACTTCAAAGTTTGGGCTCTGCTGCTTATAAAAACTTGCAATAATCAGCCCCTCCCATTTCCCAGTCACTGATTTTGGGGAAGTGTTTCTCTTGTGCAATGTCATGTACTGCTTTCTCTCTGTTTCTCTCTCTCCCTCTCTCTCCTTTCTGAGATCAAGGATTCCTCCCCTCCATAGCACTAGCTATTCTTTTCTCCCTGGAATCATGTCTTTACACCTCCTACCTGCCACATTGTGGCTTCTTTTCTCTCTCAAGTTCTTCAGTTTGTTCTTTCGGCATTCAGATAGATTTCTTGGGTGTTTGGAATGATTTAATATTTATCTGTGCTTTAGGGATGTGTCAAGCCGAAGGACCCCTACTGCTCTGCCATCTTCAACTATATTTTCCTTAAGTTTAAGTTTGATTTAAAAAAAAGAAACTTTATTCTTTAGCCTACTTGCATTGACCTTTTTGTATGGTATAAAATTAGAATATATTTTTTTCACTGTGCACATGGAGGACCTTTCATCTGAGCACATTTTATTCTATTGGTCTATGTGATTGTCTTTGTTCCCACACTATACTTCAACTTTTATAGCTTTACAGTTCTTCTTAATATCTACAGGGTATCAAGGGTGAGTGACTCATTGTTATTTATTTTTTTCAAGTTGTCTTGACTATTTTTGGCCTTTTATTCTTTCAAAGTGAATTTCAGGATTAACTTTCATGGAAAATCCTGTTGGGATTTTGAGTAGAATTACTTGGAATTTATAAGTAGTTTGGGGAGAATTTTTATCTTTATGATATTGAAGGACCCTCTTATTAACTAAGGTCTTGCTCATATGTAATTTTTAGACCAATAACACTGACATCACTTTGGTCTTGTTAGAAATGTGGAATCCCATACTTGTTGAAACAGAATCTTCATTTTTTTTTAATTTTTTTTTTAATGTTTTATTTATTTCTAGGAGGGAGAGAGAGAGAGACAGCGTGAGCAGGGGAGGGTCAGAGAGAGAGGGAGTCACAGACTGAAACAGGCTCCAGGCTCTGAGCTGGCAGTCAGCATAGAGCCCGACGCAGAGCTCGAACCCACGAACCGCGAGATCATGACCTAAGCGAAAGTCGGACGCTTAACCGACTAAGCCACCCAGGCGCCCCAGAATCTTCATTTTAACAAGAGCCACAGAGTTGTATGCACATTCTTAAAGTTTTACAGGTGTGGGTTTAAAGTCATTCCTTTCCTCTTTATAAATAGAGCTAGAGATTTAGGAGTTTGATTTCATATTTTAAACCTTTCTCTCAAGAGATGCTAAAATATCTATCATCTTAATAAATTCACTCCAACCCGTATAGAAGAGGAGCACAAACCCTTCACATGCACCAAGTCTACTAATCAGAGTGCTATCTATAAAGCTTCAGCTGTAGAAGAAATAGGACCTTCTTTTTCATATTTTAAATTAAAACTTTAAAAATTTTTATTTTTCTTCTTTTTCTTTTTAAATACACACACACACACGCACACACACACACACATACACACACACACACTGTTATTTTTGGATCTAGTTCTTTTAACAAGCAGACAAAAACACACCTAGGATCTAGCGCTTTTTTTCCTTTTTTCTCTTTTCTTATCTTTTTTTTCTGGAAAAATGACTAGACAGAGAAATTCACCCCAAAACAAAGAATGGGAAGTAAAAGTAATGGTCTGGGATTTAATACAAATATAACTAAGATGTCTGAACTAGAATTTAAAACAATTATAGGGATGCCTGGGTGGCTCAGTTGGTTGAACATCCGACTTTGGCTTAGGTCATGATCTCACAGTTCGTAGGTTCGAGTCCTGTGTCAGGCTCTGTGCTGACAGCTAGCTCAGAGCCTGGAGCCTGTCTTCAGATTCTGTCTCCCTCTCTCTCTGACCCTCCCCTGCTCACGCTGTCTCTATCTCTCTCTCAAAAGTGAATAAAACATTTAAAAATTTTTAATTAAAATAAATAAATAAAACACTTATAAGAATACTAGTTGGGTTTGAAAAAACATAGGTAACACTAGAAAATCCCTGACTGCAGAGATAAAAGAACTAAAATCTAGTTAGGCCAAAATTTAAAATGCCACAACTGAGATGCAAACTTGAATGGATACCATGACAATGAGGATGGATGATGCAGAAGTTATAGACTCTGTGATATAGAAGATAATATTATATAAAATAATGAAGCTGAAAAGGAGAGAAAGAATGGTATTGGATTATAAGGTAGACTTAGAGAACTCAGTTACTTCTTAAATGTAATAATATTTGTATCATAGGAGTCCTAGAAGATGAAGAGATAGAAAAAGGAGCATAAGGTTTAAAGTTTATTTGAGCAAGTTATGTCTGAAAACTTCCCTAATTTGGGAAGACACAGATATCAAAATCTGAGAAGCACAGAGAACTCTCACTAAATTCAACAAAAGCTGGCTATTGCCAAGACCTCTAGTCAAATTCACAAAATACACACACAAGGAAAGAATCCCGAAACCATCAAGAGAAAGAACTCCTTCCCCTACAGGGAAAGAAAAATCCGTTTCACAGCAGATCTCTCCACAGAAACTCGGCAGGCCAGAAGGGAATGGCAGGATATATTCAGCGTGCTAAATGGGAAAAATATACAGCCAAGAATACTTTATCCGGCAAGGTTGTCGTTAGATTAGAAGGAGAGATGAAGAGTTTCCTAGACAAACAAAAACTAAAGGACTAGACCAGTCCTGCAACAATATTAAAGACAACTTTTTGGGGAAAAAGAACAAAGCAACAAAGACTAGAAAGGAACAGAGAACATCACCAGAAACCCCAATTTACTGGTAACACAATGACACTAAATTAGTATCTTTCAATAATCATCCCAAATGTAAATAGACTAAATGCTCCAATGAAAAGATATAGGGTGTCAGAATAAAAAACCCCCACAAGATCCATCTATATGCTGCTTACAAGAGACTCACTTTAGATGTAAAGACATCAGCAGATTGAAAGTGAGGAGATGGAGAAACATTTATCATGCTAATAGACATCAAAAGAAAGCTAGAGTAGCCATACATATATCAAACTAAATTTTAAACCAAAGACTGTCACAGGAGATGGGGGGGGGGATGATTAAGGGGTCTATCAAGAAGATCTAATAATTGTAAATATTTATGCCCCAAATATGTAAATTTATATATCTGGGAGTACCGAAAGGTATAATAAGGGTATAATGCTAAGTGAAATAAGTCAGAGAAAGACAAGTGCCATAATGATTTCTCTTACATGTGGAATTTACAAAACAAAACAAATGAACAAAGGAAAAAGGAGACAAAAAAACATGCTCTTAAGTATAGAGAAGAAACTGGTGGTTACCAGAGGGGAGGTGTGTGGGCAGATGGGTGAAATAGATAAAGGGGATTAAGAGTACTCTTATTTTGGTGAGCACTGAGTAATTTATAGACTTGTTGAATCCCTATATTGTACACCTGAAAGTAATATAATATTGTATGTTAATTATACTTCAAATCAAAAATAAATAAGTAAACATCTTTTGAAAACGTTATAAAAAAAGAGAAGTTAATGTATAGTGTTAGAAGTAGGCTAATGATGGGGCGCCTGAGTGGCTCAGTCGGTTAAGCGCCCGACTTCAGCTTGGGCCATGATCTCACGGTTCGTGGGTTTGAGCCCCATGTCGGGCTCTAGTGCTGACAGCCAGCTCAGAGCCAGGAGCCTGTTTCATGTTCTGTATCTCCCTCTCTCTCTGAAACCCCCCCCTCGCCCCCGCTCACGCTATCTCTATCTCTCTCTCAGAAATAAATAAAATATTAAAAAAAAAAAAAAAAAAAGAGAAGTCAGGCTAATGTTGGGGCACCTGGGTGGCTCAGTCAGTTAAACATCCAACTTCGGCTCAGGTCATGATCTCACAGCTGATAGGTTTGAGCCCTGCATCAGGCTTTGTGCTGACAGCGCAGAGCCTGGAGCCTGCTTCACATTCTCTCTCTCTGCCCCTCTCCCAACCCATGCTAGCTCTCTCTCGCTCTCTCTCTCAAAAATAAATAAACATTTAAAATTTTTTTAAAAAATGAGGAACTCAGGCTAAGGTTTATCTTTGGCAGGATAAGTGCAATGGGACATGTGAGGTTTTGGAGTATTGCTCTATTTCTTAATCTGGTTATGTGAATGTATTCACACTATAAACTTATGTATACTTCTTGGTATGCATGTTAAACTTTAATAAAAAGCTAAAAAATATGTTTTAAAAAGTGGGGAAAAAACCCAACCTGTTTGAGCTCAGGGTCCTAAGAATTTCCCAATTTCCAAATCCATTGGGCATCTCTGAGTGCTCACTTTACTTGACCTTCTTGAAGAATCACTGCACCTTGTTAATTTATTCTTTCCTTTGTCTATTTTCACAGCAGGTGTCCCAGCTTGGGCTCCTATCATCTCCTGCCTGAACCCATGCAGTTCTCTCCTAACCTATTCTTCCCTCTCCAGACAACACACTTTATCTTCTCTAGAGCTTCTTGTGTTCTTCTAAATGTAAATCAGATCCTGTTATTGCTTTTATTAAAACCATTCCATAAGGTTCATACCTCACAGGTAAAACCCAAAATTTCTTGGGCCATCATAGGAGGACTTTGTGGATTATGTTCATGCCTAGCCCTCTCACCTAATTTCCTTGCCATTCCCTTTCATGAAACTTGTGTTTTAGCCAGACTAGATGACTTGCAGTGTCTTGGTATCCCACGTTGTCATTTCACGTGTCCAATGTCTTTGCATTTCCTTCTGCCAGAAATGGCCTTTCCCCTTTTCCTATTTATCAAGCATGTAATCATTCTCCCAGATCCAATTCAGATTTCTTTCCCTCTTTCCCTCTCCACTTAGAGGGGATCTCTCTTGGACACAATGTGCCGAATTTCTATAATTTTGCTTGTCCCTTAGTATAGCAGCGACTGTTTACCTCCCCTTTCCTACCAGCCTATAGATTGGTAATGGAAGGACTTACTCTTACTTGTCTTTATATCCTCAGTGCAGGCATATAGTAGGCATGTCATGAATGCTTATTGCATGAACAAATGGATGCCTGAATCAGGTTAGTAGAGGAGACATTTGTTCATGATGCCAGTGTTGTCTCTTCTTGTAGTATTTTCTGTTCCTAATTTGACCACACCCTTCTGGGAACCATAGAAAATTCTCCCTCCCCTGGGAAGTCCCTTATGAGGTGCTCAAGCTGGAAGGGACCTCTTCTGTTCTTGTGCTGAAATCCCACTTCTTTGTGCGCCCTCTCTTAGGCACTTATCTCTTCCTCTGTATTTGTACCTCTCTTGCTCAACACAAGTCATTTGTAAATTTTCTAAAGCAAGGGACTGTGTCTTATTCTTTTGTGTCCTTCCCCCAAAAGCTCACCAAATGTCTTGTACATGGAAGGCACTTGATTGATGTCTGTTGAGTTGAATCAGCATAGTTTTAACTCACACAAATAAGGAACTTTTCATCTAGAACATAAAGGAAGCTTAGATTCCTGAACTGGAGAGAATGTTATGTGGGTGGAGCACACACTGAGTGATTATTAGCATCAACCAGGTGGGTCATTACAGAAATCAAAATAATTGCAAAAAAGAGAGCCTCGGGTCTGAAAAGGCCACCTCTGTGAGGAGGCTGCCTTACAGAAATGCTCTCAACCTCTATGGGGGTGCTTGGTAAACCTGTTACACTGTAGCAGAGGGTGGGGGCAAAAACTGGCCTTCCCTAAGCCTGTTTATACTTCAGATCAGATTTTGGGGCCAAGTTCTGGAAGCTTCTGAAGGCATTTTTAAGAAGATGTCAAAGGAGAAAATGTGATTAAATTTTCTTGAGCTATGGGAGACCCTCGGAGAAAACACATTCCCTTTGCCTCAGCTCCCTAGGCTCAAACATCAAGGTAGATGAGAATGCCTTTCTCATTTCCAGAGGGTTTAGACTTCTAATCTCTGGTTAAATTAAGCCGCACTAGAGAGGAAAAAGAATCTACTTGGTAAAAACAATGAGCTTAAATGGAACAAGCTGAGTTTGTGGTGCAGCATATGCCTTCAGCAATTAGATGAGCTCAGATCTCATCTTGATTCTTACCCACACTGCTGGCCTGAAGAAGGGGCCCAGCAAATATCAAATATGCTAGCAGTGAACATTTCCTTTGATTTTTTCATGAGACATCAGAAATTTCAATATTTTCTTGTAATATGTTTTCATCATGTGCTATTTTAAAACCTGTCTTGAAAACAGGCTTGCAACCTCTACTCCCTTTTTTTGCAGAGAGCAAGGATGTTCATAGTCCAGGCTGATACTGGAGCTTTGGCCACACTGGAGCAGGTACGCTGAGAACTGAGGTCCCCACCATTTCTCTGACCGCAGGACAGAAGTCCCAGCTGGATGACCTTTGGGCTCCCAGGACTTGGGAATGCTCATCAGAGTATGCAGTGTAAGCACACAGTCACTCTGTGGCCCAGAAAGGGTCACATCTAATTTACAAAAATTCTTCAGTATATTCAACCCCATTGAAACACAGATGGAGGGTTTTCATATGAAGTGGCTTCCATTTTTTTTTTCTTTTCAGAGTAGAGACAAAGGGAAAGGATGAAAGGAGGTTAGAAGAAAACTCAATTTTTATATTATGTGGTCAATGAATTTACACACACACCCTCAATTCCAACATCAAAGAGTCTGGGTCTTCTCCATCAAAGCCACGTTCAGTTGGAAAAGCCATTATACTATGTAAGTGCAATAAGTGAAATTGTTTTGGATGTTCTGTTTGCCCTTCCAGTTCTACTCTCTTCCCTTTTCCATCATGATTTGTGCCCATGACTAAACCAGAGGGTTTCTTACCCTCTGGCTCCAGGTAGGGTTTGGACAAAGGAAAGCACTAGCAAGAGATTGGAGGGAGGGAGGGAGGGCAATCAGGCTGAGGCATTCCTTGGCTTTTCTCCTGTTTACCATATGGGTTCTTTATTTTATTTCTCCTGTTTATTATATGAGTTCTTTTAGTTAAGAGCACAGCTTCTGTGGTTGGTTAACACAGCTTCTGTGTTAAGTGGTTGGTCCTCCCTTATAAGTTCACTGGTTTCTCAAGGTTTTGGTAATTGCCTCTTCCCTCTGCAGCTCCAGACCTAGGAGGAGATGACAGCTCCCTCCTGTTACTAGCCTCAGGGTGCATCACTATCTTTTGTTATCTCTGGACTCTGACCACATTTTGTAATCAGTTCCTTTATTAAGGGCCTCCCAGGGTGCCCTTACTGAATGTGTGGCTTGTTTCCTGCCAGGTGGAGGAAGCACCTTTAGAAATGCAGCACAGGGTCACTTAACACAGCATGTGGGAATCCTGGAAGATATCCTGGAGGAGGTGAGGCATGAAATAATTAAGAGTTAACCAAGTGGAGGGGAATTTAGGCAGCTGGCTCTTAAGGAGCTAAGTTGGAAACAGTTTGTAGTGGTTGAAACATATTGTTCCTGAAGGCAAAGACATTATCTATCTTGGTTATTGTTAATAGACTCAGCTCGCTGAGGTCCCAGGTAGGGCACATGGTTTATGATCAGTCTTGGTTGCTGAATGAATGGAAGAAAGGATAAAAGTGGGGAATTGCAAGAGAAGAGGCCAGAATATTATTCTACAGGGTCCTGATCACAAGGACACTATGAAATCTTGGTAAGGAGCTGGGGTAAAGGGGTAGGGGACATATTTAAAAATATGTAGGGGGTGGGTACCTGGGTGGCTCAGTTGGTTGAACATCCAACTTTGGCTTAGGTCCTGATCTCACAGTCCATGAGTTCAATCCCTGCATTGGGCTCACTGCTGTCAGAGCAGAACCCACTTTGGATCTTCTGTCCTCTTCTCTCTGTGGTCCTCCCCTGCTTGTGCTCTCTCTCTCAAAAATAAACATTTAAAAAATATATGTAGGGGTGAAAAATCAAAAGAACTTGATGAATAACTGAATGAGTAGAATATAAGAAGATTCAAGGATGACAACCAATATGGACCTAGATTATCTTTTTTTAATAAGCCATTTTCTCCTGCATTCATTTAGGCCCTTTTGTGACCTTTAATATTGACACCTTGGAATTCTTGCTAACTGGTAACCTCAACCCTGAGGCAGATTATACGCTATATGTCTAGATAAGCATTCCATCAGATGTTCTGGGGCCATCTGAGTTAAAGAGAACACAGTGCTCCATAGTCTCTTAAACCCAGGCCCTGGGAATTAGCACTAAGCTTGTGTGAAGGAGGCCGCATCTGCCCTACCAGACAGGCAGCTAGAATGTTTCTTTTGAAAGATTGGCTATTCTTCTTAAAAATGTAAATGCTTTAAGCAGGTTTTCAGATTTTTTTCAACATAAGCTTTAAGTCTTCCTTTTACCAGTATTTATTGAGAGCCTACTGTATGCCTGGTATGGATAGATTTGGGAATTATAGAGACACTATCCTTGTCTTAAAGGGCTCGTAGGAAATTTCACCTGTAAAGACAAGATACTATTCCCTCCCACACAGGATGTTCCTGAAAATATCTGTGGAGAAGTGTCTGAAGTTTGGGATCCAAACTTTAACTCCATCAAGAAAGAGCCATGCATATCGAGATTCACATGATTGCAGAAAAGTGATATAGCCACAACTTCTAGGGAGGTGGGGAGCATAGTGAGTCAGCCAGGGGTAAATGGAAGGTGCACATAAAGAGGGCACATCAGCTCAGCTTTCTGAGATCAGGGTCAACTGATAAAATGAGGTTGCATCTGTGCATAGAGCCTTAAAGGGATGGTTAGGTCTGGGTGGAGAGCTGATGTTTCTGGAGAGGATGTTTCTGTCCCAGCAGGTGGTGTTTGTAGGGAGAACATTTAGGATTCATTCTCATAGCAACTTTTAAGTATATCATACAGTATTGTCAATTATAATAATGATGCAATACGTTGGATCCTCAGAACTTATTCATCTTATAACTGGAAGTTTATATCCTATGACCAACATCTCCGTATTTCTCCCCCGCACCCCCCAAGTCCCTGGCAACCACCATCCTACTGTTTCTATGAGTTTGGCTTTTTTAGGTTTTACATATAAGTGAGATGATACAGTATTTGTCTTTCTCTATGTGATTTATTTCACTTAGCATAATGCCCTCAAGTTCCACCCATGTTGTTACAAATGACAGCATTTTCTTCTTTCTTGTGGCTAAATAATATCCTATTGCAAATGTATATCACATCTCCTTTACCCATTCATCAATCACTGGATGCTAAGGTGCTTCCATGTGTTGACTATTGTGAATAATGCTGCAATGAACATAAGAGTGCAGATTTCTCTTCAAGATAGTGATTTCATTTTTTTTCAAATATATACACAGAAGTAGAATTGCAGAAAATAATTATTGAGGTGAGGTGATGGATGTGTTAACTAAGCTTATTGTGGCAGTCATTTTGCAATATATATGTATTACATAATATTGTACACCTTAAACTTACACGGTGTTATATGCCAGTAATATCTCAATAAAGCTGGAAAGAGAAGAGTGAATTGTGTGTGAATAGGTTTGTGGAGGTAGATAAAGGGCAACATAGGAACTAAGCAGGAGGCAGACCCCACACACAGTTGCCTGCTATTCTCTTTCTATTAGCTAGTATTCCATTATAA
Source organism: Proteles cristata cristata (assembly GCA_017311185.1). Taxonomy (NCBI): domain Eukaryota; kingdom Metazoa; phylum Chordata; class Mammalia; order Carnivora; family Hyaenidae; genus Proteles; species Proteles cristata. Next base: position 2,975,424 of record JAESUZ010001598.1, read on the forward strand.
AACAATGCTTATTTACAGTAAACAATTCCAAATGATGCAGAAAGATATAAGGTGAAAAGTAAAAGTTCTTTACCTCCTAGTCCTACTGCCCAGAGGAATCAAAACCTTTAAGATATTTCATGTTTTCTTTTTTTTTTTTAATATTTTTATTTATTTCTAGGAGAGAGAGCGAGACAGCGTGAGCAGGGGAGGGTCAGAGAGAGAGGGAGATACAGACTCTGAAATAGGCTCCAGGCTCTGAGCTGGCAGTCAGCACAGAGCCCGATGCAGGGCCCAAACCCACTAACTGCGAGATGATGACCTAAGCGAAAGTCAGACGCTCAACCGACTAAGCCACTCAGGCGCCCCTTCTTTCGGTTTTCTACGTGCATACATACCTGTGTATTCAATCTTTATTTTTACAAGTTACACTGAGCATATTTCTGCACACTGCTTTTATAAAACAATTTATTTCTGATATAATTCGATTCCATTTCTAATTGACCTAGTTATTGCATCTTATATAAGAAATCATCACAACTTATTAACCAAGTTAAATGATGGACCTTTTTGTTGTTTTCCACTGTCTGCTACTACAATGAATCCTGCAAGCAACTTCCTTCTTTGTGCAAATGTTTGCATTGGTGAACTAAATTCTCAACGGTGGTATTGATAGCTGTCTATTGCCATGTTAGTCTTCAAAAATTGCACCATTTTTAGCTACACTTGTGGGGAGAATAGCATAGTACAGAGTTGTTCAATCACTATGTTGTACACCTGAAACTCATGTAACATTGTGTTACAACAAAATAGTAAACTTTCTAATGGAATAGGTTCCTATACAGTTGTAAATAAACATATGCATGCATACTTGTGAATACAAAAAAAAGTTGCAACATTTTGTATTTACACTAATAAACGTATGTTGGAAGGGGTTATCAAGAGGATGTGACTGCTGGTTGACCTATGAGCTACACCTGAGCAATCAGAGGCTCCTCACCTGTTCCCCATCCTTGGAATATACCTTCCGCTCTGTTGACTATTCCCACAGTCGGAGACATTTTCAAGGACGCTTCCTTGAGAGAGCTACATGATGTTGAGACCATCTGGGCTAAATATGTGACTGAACTCAGTGCAGAGAGTTTTTAAGACTCTGGAAGGGAGGTGTGGACATCTACTCATCTCCCAGCTGTCTTACAAGACAAGTCTGGTAAGTAAGTTCCCTTGCTTATTGAGATGGCCGCCTACCAGTCTGCACTGGCTTTTCTTCTATCTCTCCTCCTTGTCCTCTGGGCCAGGAACCAGGTTCTCTTTTCACCAGGAGAACTCTCAAGGTTGTGAAGCAACTACATTTAAGATAATGAGATTTTATTCGATTTGAAAAGTCTGGATATGCACATACTTAATATTTTACCATATTGGATATAATTAAGACTTTCACCGTTGTCTAGCTGATATCTGTCTATTTTCACTTCTCCTCTCTCCCCCGTCTATATAATTTACTTAGGTAGTGGTAACTTCTTATGTATAAATTGTAAATCCCAGTTAGAATTAAAAGAAAGAAAATCTCATAGGTACTAATTAATAGCTCTCCCTTATTTGACCATTTAATTTCATCCCCTATATGTACTTCCTCCAGGACATTTCTACAGCTTCTTAATGTGTTTTCTTTTTCTGCCTTAAATAATGACTATTTTAAATTAGTGTACATACTAAGTTTTTTACTTAACCCTCATTATTTCCTTAGCCCATGCTCTCTTGGGGTATTTAACCCTCATTATTTCCTAGTTTTTCAAGGGTAATGTGGCACCTAATTTCTGCTTATGTTGTAGTCGGGAAGATAGAAAATAAGCAAAGAATTCATATAATTTCAGGTAGAGAAAATGAAGCAAAAGAGGATTGGAGAGTGTGTGAATTAGAGAAGGGAGTGGAAGCTGATGTTTGAAAATGAAGGTGTAGCAAGAGCTCTTAGAAAAACTGACATTTGGGCAGACCCCAAATGGTAAGTGAGAAGAAAGCAGGAGGTGAACCAGGCACATGGAAGAATGTGCAAAGGCTCTGAGGTCGGAAGTTTATATAGCAAGAAACCAGCTTGATGGGGGAGAGATGAGCAAGGAAGAGGAAAGGAAGGGCATTAGGAAGAGTTGAGATTTGACTGGTTGGAAGGTAGACCATTGAAGTTGTTAAGGTAGGGAATGACGTGATCTGATTTATGTTTTTAAAAGTACATCCTGTAGATACATGCTCCACTGCCTATTTTCCCCACTCTCCAACCCTCTTTGTCTCTAGCCCTCTTAGCCTTAAGATCTTCTTCCTTTGTAAAAATAGATCTCTTTTTTTCTAAACCACTTGGCATTGTGAAGTTACCAAACAGAACAAAGCAAGGATTAAACTGCTTTATGTGTGGCTTTCTATGTGGCCCTTTATCTCTCCTCTGAGTCCTTCAATTCATTTCATCAGAAATAGTTTAATTATATCAAGTCATTGTGTACTAGCTGGAGAATTTGAGGATAGATCTGTCAAAAGATTAGATGCCATTTAAAAACAACCATTGTTGTTTTAGAACACGTCCAACTACAGACTTGGGTTGCTTTAGGTGCATCCTTTAACTTGTTAGAGATGCCTGAAATGTTCCATTCCCATGAAAGTTTCAAAGAAAAGCAATTTAGCATAAATCCTTTCTTTTTTCCGCTGTCTCTAATTTTTACTGAATTTCTCCTGGTGTAAAAACATTGCCTATAAAAGTCAACTTGAATGTGAATTACAATCAGAGATACAGCCTCTGAGGTTGCCAAATGAGGTTCTTCACGGATCCATTAACATTTCCCCAGTTCTTTGTTGGCTGATGTAGATTCAGCTCCAGGAGGACTTTTGGCTACTTCTCCATTTAGCCTCTGCACATTGGCTGATGTCTATCAAGCTAATTGCTGGCTAATTCTATAATAGATGCATCCCAGGTGTTTTCCACCATCTCTTGAAGCTTGTACTCTGTTTCCTTCTGCACTTGGGCTCCTACTTACATCTTTACAAACTTACATAATGCGTAAGTATCTAATCTCTCAGAAACTCAAGACTCTGTCCTTGCTGTAAACCCTGGATTAAAGAAAAATCCTTGCTTGTGAGTTTAGTTTAGGAATTCTCATTAACAACAAAAATCAAGTCTAAAAGACTTGATTATTTTGAACTCAAATCTGGGACTGTGAAACACAATAGCCAAATCATATAGTGTGAACAGAAAGGGAGTTGTCTGGGGGTGGGTGCGGGAGGAGTAGAGGGGGGTGGGAGTGAAAGGAAGGTGTCAAAGAAGAGAAATAGGCAGTGCCCACACAACTGTGCTATCTTCTGTTTCATGTACTACTTGCTAATACAACAGCAGTGAGTGGATCTACAGCTTTAAGAGGATGCCAGCTATCCCCTTATGTTGCTTTTACTCTAGGAGCCTAAAAGTTTGGAATCTGATGTTTTCTAGAACCTCAGATGATAGATTCTTTGGCTTTGTGGGTGGATTTTTTTTTTTTTACCAGTCTTTGAAGCCACAGCTTTTACCTACGATCTGTTACTGAAATTTTGTTCAAGAAGTACCTTCCTGAAGACACCTGCCCTAAACCACTGTATTTAAAATTTCAACACTCCAGACTCCCTATACCTTTATGTTATTTCCTTTTTCCTGGCATCTGTCAGCCTCTAATAAACTCTGCTGCTTATTTATGCGGTTCACAATCTTCATCTTTTTTCCCCTACTAGAATATAAGCCACAAGACTACAGGGATATTTGTTTTAGTGATTCACATATCCCAAGCACTTAGAACAGTGCCTGGAACATCATAGGTGCTTAATAAGTATTCCTTGAGTGAATGAATGATGTCTCAAAATAAGAATGGGTCATAAATATCAGCTCATGATTCTTTCTTATTTTGGGCATCTGATTAATTCAGCTGTTCAACCAAGCTTCACTTGCAAACACTTGCATAATGTAATGTACTATATCTACATCTATCATAACTTTTAGAATATTTCAGTTGTAGGCTCAGACTATCAAAAGCCACAAAACTAGCTATTACCTTCTTGATAGACAAATTGATCTAATATAGCATAATCCCTATAATTAAGTATAAGATATCTTAAGATCTTTTCATTGCATACTACTTCCTACTTTATTTTTATGTGAACATCTCCTCTCCTTCAATTTATCATAGTATCACCGGTGGGAGAGTCTGCCTTGTGTGGATGGAGGTCTTGGTCTTTGGATTCCCCCATGGAAACATTTATGTGAGAATCCATGCTCAAATAAGACAGCCAGAAGGAAAGTAGCTAGCATAAAGCAGTTTAATAAAGCAAAAGTACACTCCCAAGGTGGGAGAAGTGCAGGTTCCTTGAAGTGGCCCCTGGGTTGCTTTGGTATTGGATATTTTTTGTACTTCTTTGGGCTTGGAGGAGACGTGGCTACAGTGGGGTGGTCTCTACTGGAGGCTGCTTCTAATCATTTTGGGGAAATCTTTTAACAGGTTGGGAGGGGGAGTTTTTGACCCTTTACAAGGTTGTACCAGGACCATCATGGAAACCATTCTCTATCAGGTGGGGCTGTCCCTCTATGCAAATGCATTACATTGAGTCTAGGGGTTACTCTGGGGCAGAGGTGAAAGAGGAGAGTGCATGCTCCACACCTGAAGCTCTTGATCTTTCAGCCCCAAGGTCTTGGAAGCCATAGGGTGTGGATATTGTGCCCCCAGGCTTCTAATGTGTAGCTTCTTTATTACCGTCCTTGCCTCCAGTTTATGTCTCTATCATTCCCCCTTTAAGGATTTGGGACTCTGCCTCCAATGTTCCTTCCACTGCTCACATCTAGCTTCTACCTAATGATAGCAGTAGGCACTTAGTGGATACCAAATAAGTACTTGATTACTAACTATAAAGTGCCGTAGGAATTTCAGTCTTATTATACTTGTAATGGTTTTAAAATGTCATTGGGTAATAGTTTTGTTATTGGTGGTGATACACCTCAGGATTTATTCTCATGAGATGTAAGTTGCATACTGGCCTGCTGCAAATGTTACCTTCTAGCTGTGCTCCCTGCCTCCAGCTCTTTCCCTTGGTTCTATCCTCTATAGCTCCATCAGACTTTCCTCCGTAGAGCCCAGCTCTGACCATCCATGCTAATCTCAGAAACTTTCAATAGCCCCCAGTATCTATGCAATTAAGCACAAATGCTTTAGCATATTTTTGAAAGTTCTCTTTGGTGGCCTCAAATCACCTTCACAGGCTGACTTCACTGTCTATTTTCATATTCCCACATAATCAAGAGAGTCCTTGCTTCCCTTCGTGCTCTAGGCATTGTGATTCCTGAACTTGTCTCATGCTTATTCCTCTGACCAGGGATGCCCCACAGCCTGGATTGTGTCAAATTCTTTTCATCTTTTAGACCTAGCTGAAAGGCCACCTTCTTTATGGAACATTTTTTTAATTCCCGCAGTTGGTTGTGTTTCTCCTTTCTCTAAAGTACTAGAATGTAAAAAAAAAAAAAAAAAAAAAAAGAAAGAAAAAAAAGAAAAAACCGACAATGTATAGATTCTAGTTCTCTTTTAAAATCTTTTGTTGTGGTAAAAACAATGAATATGGGACCTACCTTCTTTTTCCAATTTTACTGAGGAATAAAATTGACAAATAAAATTGTAATATATTTAAAGTGTACAGTGTGATGATTTGATATACATATGTATTTTGAAAGGATTCCCACATATAAGAGATACCATGTAGTATTTGTCTTTCTCCGTCTGGCTGATTTTACTTTGTGCGATACCTTCTAGATTCATCCATTTATCACACATGGCAGGATTTCCTTCCTTTTAAAGTGTATATATGCCACATTTTCTTCATTTATCTGCTGACAGACATTTAGGTTGTTTCTATACCTTTGTTATTGTGAATAATGTTGTGATGAACATGAACATAGGAAGGCTGGTATCTCTAGGAGCTCCTGATTTCAATTACTTTAGCTATATATATCCCCAAAGTAGGATTGCTGGATCATATGGTAGCGCTATTTTTAATTTTTTTTTAATGTTTATTTATTTTTGAGATACAGAGAGACAGAGCACAAGTGGGGGAGGGGCAGGGAGACAGGGAGACACAGAATCTGAAGCAGGCTTCAGGCTCTGTGCTGTCAGCACAGAGTCCCATATGAGGCTCGAGCCCACGAACTGCCAGATCATGACCTGAACTGAAGTTGGGTGCTTAACCGACTGAGACACCCAGGTGCCCCTATTTTTAATTTCATAAAGAAACTTCATAATGTTATTCATAATGATTGTACAGTTTACACTCCCACCAACAGTATACAAGAATTCCCCTTTCTCAGCCTTCTCACCAGCATTGGTTATCTCTTGTCATAGCTGTTGATAATAGATATGATAATATCTAATGGCTTGATAATAGCTATTCAAATAGATATGAAATGATATCTCATTGTGGTTCCAATTTACATTTTCCTAATGATTAATGATTTTGAGTACCTTTCCATTTACCCATTGACAACTTTAATTTCCTTTTGTGAAAATGTTTATTCAGGTATTTTGCCCATGTTAAAATTCTTTCTTTCTTTGCTATTGTATTATATGAGTTTCGTGTATATTTTGGATATTAGATATGTAGTTTGCAAATATTTTCTCTCATTCTGTAGGTTGACTTTTCATTTTGTTGATGATTTCCTTTGCTGTGCAGAAGGCTTTTAATTTGATGTAGTCCCATTTGTTTATTTAAACTTTTGTTTTTGATGTCAAATCCAAAAAATTATTGTTAAGACCAATGTCAAGGAGCTCATCCTCTATGTTTTCTTCTAGGAGTTTTATAGTTTCAGGTCTTATTTTCAAGCCTTTAATCCATTTTTGTGTATGGCATAAGATAGTGGTACAGTTTCATTCATTAGCATGTGGACATAGAATTTTCTTAGTATCATTTATTGAAGAGGCTGTCCTTTCCCCCATTGTATTTTCTTGGATACTTTGTCCAAAATTTATTGACCATATATGCATGAGTTTGTTTATGGATTCTCTGTTCCCTTCTGTTAATTTATATGTCTGTTTTTATGCTCCTCTATATTGTTTAGAGTATTATAGTTTTGTAATATAGTTTGTAATCAGGAAGTCTGATGCCTCTAGCTTTGCTTTCTTTCTCAAGATTGTTTTGGCCATTTGAGGTCCTAATGGTTCCAAATTTTAGGATGCTTTTCTATTCTATGAAATATGCCATGGAATTTTGATAGGGATTACACTGAATCTGTAGATTTCTTTGTATAGTATGGGCAGTTTTATAACATTACTTCTTCTAATCCATGAAAACAGTATCTTTCCATTTATTTATGTCTTCAATTTCTTTTATCCATATTTTATAGTTTTCAGTGTACAGAACTTTCCCTTCCTTGGTTAAGTATTTTATCTTTTTTGATGTTACTATAAATGTTGTTTTCTTAATTTCCCTTTTTTATAGCTTAGTGTTAGTATCTAGAAATATACCTGAGCTTTGTATATTCATTTAGTATCCTGTAACTTTAGAGAATTCATTTATTTGTTCTCACAGTTTTTTGGTGGTATCTTTAGACTTTCAGTGTATTAGATGATGTCATCTGTAATTTCTTTCTTCTCTGATTTGGATGCCCTTTCTTTCCTTTTTTTTTCTCCCTCTAGTTGCTGTAGCTAACACTTGTAATAAATACTATACGTTGAGTGGAAATGGTGGGAGTGGGCTTCCTTGTTTTGTCCCTGCTCCTAGAGGAAGAACTTTTAGCTTTTTACCATTGAAAAGCCCACTATGATGTTATAAGCAGGCTGGTCATATGTGAATTTTATTATTTTGAAATGCATTCCTTCTTTTCCCAATTTGTTGAGATTTTTTATCATAAAAAGGATGTTGATTTTTTTTCAAATGCTCTTTCTTCATGTATTGAGATGATGTGCTTTTTATCCTTCATTTTGTTAATGTGGTGTATCATATTGATTAATTTGCATATACTGAATTTTCCTTGTATCTGAGGAGTAAATCCCACTTAATCATGATGTATGATCTTTTTAATGTACTGTTGAATTCAGTTTACTTATATATGTGTATATATATATATTTTTTTTAATGTTTATTTATTTATTTTTGGGAAAGTGAGCAGAGCAGGGAAGGGGCAGAGAGAATCCTAACAGGCTCCACACTATCAGTGCAGAGCCTGATGTGAGACCCAAACGCATGAACTGTGAGATCATGACCTGAGCTGAAACCGAGTTGAACACTTAACCCACTTAGCCACCCAGGCACTCCAGTTTGCTTATATTTTGTTTAGGAGTTTTGCCTCTGTAGTTTTGTTTTTCTTCTTCTTCTATTGTCCTTGTCTGGTTTTGGAATCAGGGTAATGCTGGTCTCATAAAATAGTCTGGAAATTTTTTCTCTTGAATTTTTTGGAAGAGTTAGAGAATATTGGCATTCTCCTTTAAATGTTTGGTAGAAGTCATAAGTGAAGCCTCTGGTCCTGGTGAGGATAAAAAGCCTTTTGTTTATTGGCAAGTTTTTGATTTTTCGTTCAATCTCCTTAATTATAATTGATCTGCTCAGTTTTTCTATTTCTTCATGATTCAGTTTTGGTAGGTTGTAAGTTTCTAGGAATTTACTGATTTCTTCTAGTTTGTCTAATTTGTTGGCGTATAATTGTGTCTAGTAATTTTTTATGATCCTTAGTATTTCTGTGTTAACCATTGTGATGTCACCTCTTTCATTTCTAGTTTTGGTCTTCTCTCTTTTTTTCCAGTTTTTATGGAGAAAAGTTTGTCAATTTTGTTTAAAAAAATAATTCAATTTTAGAAATTGATCTTTTCTATTTTTTCTAGTCTATTTCATTTATTTTTTCTCTGCTTTGTTATTTTCTTCCTCCTATTAACATTCTTCTTTTTTCTGGTATCTTGAAGTGTAAAATCAGGTTGTTTGAGATCTTTCGTTTTTCATAACAAAGGTGTTTATTGCCATAAACTTCCTATTAGAACTGCCTTCAGTGCATTCTGTTAGTTTTGGTTTGTTGTGTTTCCATTTTCATTTGTCTCAAGATTTTTTGGTTTTCATTTTGATTTCTTCTCTGGCCTATTGGGTTTTCAAGAACGTGTTTAATCTCCACATATTCATAATGTAAATTTACTTGGAATTAAAGAGCAAAACACAATTGGGGCACCTGGGTGGATCAGCTGGTTAAGTGTCTGACTTCAGCCCATGTCATGATCTTGTGGTTTGTGAGTTCGAGCCCTGCATCAGGCTCTTTAATGACAGCTCAGAGCCTGGAGCCTGCTTCTGATTCTTTGTCTCACTTTCTCTCTGCCTCTCCCCTACTTGTGGTTCCCCCCCCGCCAAATAAATAAACATTAAAAAAATTTAAAGAGTAAAACACAATAAAAGCCTCAGATGCCTTGCATTTGTATAAGGCAATCTTACTTGCAATTATTTCCAGTTAGATCTTAGAGACTGGCCTGCCAGCTAATGTTAGTTCTCAGCCACCTTTTTTTTTTTTTTTAACCTTTTACCATGCTTAGAGGAGATAGAGCTATCTTTTCTTATTCTCTATAAACTTCCTATTCTTCTTTCCCCCCAACTTTTTGACATTTTTGTGATGTAGGCAGCTAGAATATAAGTTTTCTTGACCTCTTGCAGACTGCAATCTTATCTCAATCAGAATTGTCAAGTGGGTTGCTGAAAGCCACTATTTAGCCTGATTGGAGAATAGAGCCCTATCTGGCTGCAGACAACTCTTTGCTGGGTATTTCCCAAACCTAGGACATTTCCTGCTTGAGTACATGCTTGAATCACAGAATTCAATTCATGAATTGAATCACAGATTCAATTCAATCTGACCTCAGCATCTTTACAGTTCTATGGAGTTGGAACCAATTATCAGAAAGAAATATTCTCTATTGAGTTTAGGAATTTTCAATTACTGAGGTTTCCTTTTAGAACAGAAATGTACTTTTTATTGTGTGGGACTGCATGATTTTTTATCTCTGAATGAATGCATGGTTATTTTTTTTTGAAGTCTGATTCTGGGAAAGTAGTCTTATAGTAATTGTTTAAACATGGCAGGCTATGGGTCAGAAAATCTAAAGAGGTAATTTAAAATGCACTTTTGAGTTTGTTATATTCAAATCTTTCAGGAGAGTGATATGTTTCATTAAGCTAGGTACACAAAATTTTATATATCCCTTAATATATGAACAATAATTTTTACCAATAACATTTATAGTATTATGGAGCTAACCCATCAAACATAATTTCTCTATAAGCGCTGCCAGAAATCAGAGCTGATCTTGGCCTTAACCCAGTGATTCTGAGTCTCAAGTCTCAGGTCTCCAGACACTGGGCATTTGGCCTTCTGTCATGAAGAGAAACTGAGAATTTCCTACATTTTGCCTAAAACGAAACTCAACCAATTTTTCTCCCATTTAGCACTTAAGTTACCTCTAGTTATTTTTCATTGTTAGGCAAGAAACTACTTTTAGCAAAGAACATAGAAATTTAATTCATTTCTTTTTTTAATGTTAATTTATTTACTTTTGAGAGACAGAAACAGAGAGAGCAGGGCAGGGGCAGAGAGAAAGGGAGACAGAAGATCTGAAGTGGGCTTTGAACTGACAACAGAGAGCCCAACGTGGGGCTTGAACTCATGACTGCACGATGAAGCCGCAAAGTCAGAAGCTTAAGCAACTGAGCCACCCAGGTGCCCCTCAATTCATTTCGTGAATGCCTGTTTTTTGTGGGTACTGTGTGTCACAGGAGTCTTAAAAATGAGAAAACTGGTCTCTGCTCTTTAGAAGTTCCAATTCAGTAGTAGGGACAGGTAAAGAATAAATAGCTTGAATACAAGGTAACTCTAATCAGTGCTATAATTAGGATGTTGTGAAAATACCAGAATATGAGAGATTAATGGTTTTAAATTTTTTTTATAGTTTATTTGTTTTTGAGACACAGAGAGACAGAGCCTGAGTGGGGGAGGGGCAGAGAGGGAGGGAGACACAGAATCTGAAACAGGCTCCAGGCTCTGAGCTATCAGCACAGAGCTTGATGCAGGGCTTGAACCCACAAACCATAAGATCTGATCTGAGCCAAAGTCAGACACTTAACCGACTGAGCCACCCAGGCACCCCAAGAGAGATTAATGGTTTTAGAATACAAAAGACTTCCTTCTCCTATTTTCTTCTAGAAACTTTTTTAGGCTAACACTTCTGGCCTCTCTCCCCACTAAGTGAGGAGAAGTAATGTTGTTCAGATCTACTGTGTAATTTATTAGTTTCAGTGGTAGAAGCCCCTAACCTTGTAAGCAAAGACTGTGTTTGTCCATGTTTGCCTTAGTGGGAAGCTTAATTTTGGCATTTAATAGGTGTCTTTGCTCTTGTACCATGCTCTTCAACACTGGTAATAAATTAATGATAATGTTGCCAGAGATAAGAATGTGTGGTATAAAAACACATTTAACACTTTTATCAAAACAATTTAATTGTAGACAAATGCTAAGTTACTTCTCATTTTATTGATCGGTTACTTGAAAAATTCTGTACTATGTTAGTTAGTTTTTGCTGATGCAATGTTATATAATGAACAACTACAAAATTCAGTGGCTTATGATAACAAACATTAATTCACAGCTTATAGGTAATGGTTGGCTGGGCATGGCTCTCCTGGGCTTTGCTAAGTCTTTCATTCTGGGATCTTCTCTGGCATGAGTTATTCTCATGGTGGAGGACAGGATGCAAAAGGGGCAAAATGAATCTCGTAATACTTCTTACAGTCTCTACTCAGAGCTGGCATATTGCCATCTATGTTCACACTTGATTGGTTAAAGCAGGTCACATGACCGACTCCAAAGCAATGGGGCAAAGACATATACTGTACTCACAGTGAACCATGACAAAGATGGGGACAGAATAAAAGATTGTGATATAATTTCCCACATGTACTTCTGGCTTTCTCTTAGTTTCTTGTATATGGAATCTTTAACTAAGTCATGCTATTGGCATTATCTAACTTATTTATTCCATTTGTCTTTGATAAAACTATGAAGACATTCACAATTCTTTGATTAGTTTACTGCCACAAAGTATTTGGGTGAATATTTTAATGTAAATTATTAAATATTACTAAATATTTAATGTGAATTATTTTAGTATCTTATTCATAAAACTTTGGAAGTGCCTGTGAGGTTGTAAAAATTCTTTACCACCAGAAAATATTTTATTAATGTTCTTAGATGAACCAGGATCATAATTACTGTTTTATTTGCGGTAGGCAGATTGTAGGGTACCTCCATGATCCCTGCTACCTGATTCTCTTATTCTTGCAGTCCCCTATTCCCATGTGTGGGCAGAGCTTGTGACTTGCTTGTAACAGATAGAATATGACAAATGTGATAGGACATATGTGATTATATGTAAGTGATTACATAATATTGTAAACCCTATCCGGCAAGGATAGTCTCTCCTGCTGGCTATGTTGGGAAGGTGTACATGGCAGAGAGCTGAGAGTGAGGTTAGCAAGAAAGCTGAGGTTCTCAGTCCAACAACTTACTAGAAACCAAATGCTGATAACAACCACGTGGGCTTGGAAATTGATCCTTCCCCAGTTGACACTCAGATGAGATTGCAGCCCCCACTGACATTTAGACTGGAACCTTGTAAAATCATGAATCACAGGACCCAGCTAAGCCTTTCCCATACTCTTGGTCTGTAGAAACTGTGATAATAAATGTGTATGTTTTATGTATCGTTGAACATCATTAGAAAACTATTTAATCCATTATCCATTTTAGAGTATCAAGGATAAAATGTTTTTGTTCTGTTTCCTGCTAATTTTATTTGTTTCATTTTAGTTTTCTACTTTGTCACAGTTGGTTTTGTTTGTGTATTAACACCCAGAATTTTGGGTGGTAAGTTCTGTGTAAGCAGACATACTTGTGTGTTTACAGAAAATTAAATATACATACTTGTTAATTAATATTTATCAAACTTTTTCAATATATTAGGCACAATCCTATGTGGTGGGGCTGTAAAACAAGAGAGATAAAAATGGTCCCTGCCTTCATAAAGTTTATGTTTTATCAGAAGAATCAGAAAATAACAATAAAATACAGTTTTGAAAATAAACATTTGAATAACTGCATGAAGAAAAGGAATAAGTTACGGTTATCTATGAGTAACTAGACCTATACTAGCAAAGTCTTTTGAGGAGTTAGCATTAAACTGAGATTTAAAAGATGAGAAGATGAACCAACTGGGAGGCTCAGTTGGTTACGGCTCTTGATCTCAGCTCAGGTCTTGATCTGAGGGTTGTGAATTCAAGCCCTATGTTGGGCTCTGCACTAGGCCTGAAGCCTACATAGACAGACAGACAGACAGACAGATAGATAGATAGATAGATAGATAGATAGATAAGAAGGTGCAAATTTAATTCTCACCACTTTAGAACTGGATGAGTTCTGTTGGTGCAGAATTTTGTTTGCTTGTATGTGCATGTGTATGTGTGTATAGAAAATATGGATCAGATAGGAATTGGGTTCAGAAATGAATGCAAACAAAAATACGTTGGATTTCAGGAGATTGAAAGAAAATATAATTAACAAAAAGTATATATATATTTGGAATATAATCTTGTGATAACTTGGATGGGAATTATGTGGTATAATATTATGTCAACAATTCTTAGGTTAAGAAAAAAGATACTTAAAAATCATAAAGTGATATTGAGTCCATCTAGGACATGTTGACATATACATGCTTATTAGAGCAGAGTCAAGACATTACTGAAACTGCTTTTTATAACTATCTCCTTCTGCATCTCCTTATTTCTTTTTTTTCTGCAGTTGCTCTGCTGGCTTTCATTAAGCCATAGATATTTCATCCCACTGTGAATCCAAATCTTTTTCTTCTGTCACTTCTATGCACATGCACTGAATTTTAGAACAGAGGCCAGTATGTATTCTGGGACCGCCAAGAAGGAAATAAAGTTTTCTCTTACTTTGGCTTGAACTTTTTTCTTTCCAATTAGTTTCCAGAGTGTTTGTTTCTCAGACATTTTCTCTTGATGGCAAAAGTCTGTCTCCCAAAAGCATGTTTGGAACTGAAAGTGCATTTGTCTTGAAAGGCTGGCGCCATCTTAAGTGTAAATGTGTGCTTTGTGAACATTAGTAGTTGTTGAGAAAGACAAATGATGGAGATTGTGTGTATGAATTCTCTGTGTTTGTGTGTATGTGGGAGAGGGAGAGGGAAGTGGGGAGAAAGATGAGAAGGGAGATAGGAGGAAGAGGCAGAAGAGAAGTAAGGAGAGAAAAAGGACATTGTTTGAGACAGTTGATAAACAGAAATCAATTTGACCTGAAGTAGGTGCCAGAGTTACAATCACAATAGGACTATATTTACTGATTAGACAGGAATGGTGGGAAAAAGGGAGCCACTTAGAGAAATCTTTTCAGACAGACAGGAAGGTACCAGAGAAGAAAACTAGGAATGAGACAAGAATCCAGCTAGTCCTCCTTTTCTGGGCTAAGTTCTATAAAAAGGGGTTAATTCATGGTCCTTGTGACAATGGGTTTAATGATTCAGGAGCCAATTTTTTCAGGACTAGGCTCTAGATAAGCAGCTAGAAACCTGGAGTGTTGTTTTATTTATTTTTTTTTAATTACATTTTTATTTTAATTCTAGTATAGTTAACATATGGTGTTATATTAGTTTCAGGTGTACAATATAGTCATTCAACAATTCTATCCGTTTCTCAGTGCTCCTTATGATAAAGATACTCTTTTTTTAATTTAATATTTTTATTTATTTCTAGGAGAGAGAGAGAGAGAGACAGCATGAGCAGGGGAGGGTCAGAGAGAGAGGGAGATACAGACTCTGAAATAGGCTCCAGGCTCCGAGCTGGCAGTCAGCACAGAGCCCGACGCGGGGCTCGAACCCATGAACTGCGAGATCATGACCTAAGCGAAAGTCGGACACTTAACCGACTAAGCCAACCAGGCGCCCCATGATAAAGATAATCTTAATCTCCTTCATCTATTTCACTCATTCTCCCACCCACCTCTATTCTGATAAGCTTTATTTTAAACAAGAACCCTCAGTTAAGGTTTTTTATTTTTCAACAAGATCAGTGTTTGCTTGAAACATACGTCAGAAAACATAATTCTAAAAGATATATTTAAAATATTCCATCCAAGAAAAATGGAATACACATTTTCTTCTAGAACACCTGGAAGAATCCCCTTGTTAAAAGACATAACAAATACTACAAGTTAAGAAGACTGAAGTAGAATCATTCCAGTCACAATGACACAAAACTAAAGATCAACAGTAAAATAAAGCTGGAAAATCTACAATATAAATATTAAATATTTAATACATTAATATTAAACAACACACTACCATAAGCAATGGGCCAAATAAGAAATCAAATGGAAAATCAAAATAGGTCTCAAAAGAAAAAGAAAACACAATATTCCAAAACCTATGGGATGTAGCAAAAGCAGATGTTAGAGTGAAATTGTGCTATAAATGCTTGTATTAAGTTGTTTATTTGAACTTCTTTTAACATTACAACACAAGGAACTAGAAAAAGAAGAAACTTAGCTGAAGTTTAGCAGAGGAAGGAAATAAAAGAAAATTCAGAAATAAAATAGAGATCAGAATAAGCAAATACATAACATTGAACATAGTGACTAGTTTTTCCAAAAAGAAAAAAACTGCAAAATTGACAATACTTTAACTACATTACAAAAAGAGAGAAATGTCAAAAACCAAAATCAGAATGGAAGACAAAATACAACAGATAAACACAATGTGATAGTTACTATAAACAATTATATACTAATAAATCAGATAACTTAGGAAAAAACCCAGATAGTTCCTAAAAATGCACAAGTTGCCATGAATGTTTAATCCAAGAAATAGGAAATCTTCTTAGACAATAACAAGAGTGAAAATTGAATTAGGAATCAAAAATCTTCCAGCATAGAAAAGCCCAAGACCACACGGTTTCACTGGTGAATACTACCAAACATTTAAAAAGGTAAGAACAATCTTTATCAAAATTTTACAAATAATGAAATAGAGGATACACATTTAAAATCATTCCATGAAGCCAGTACTTCCATGATACCAAAGCAGGAAAAAAATAGAAGAACAAAAAGTATAGTTTGTCCGATAAAAGTATTGCTACTCCAACTTTCTTTTGACATAGGAAAAAAGAATTACACGGGAAATGATCCCCAGAGGTATTTGTTTTCCTAGTACCAGAGAAGTTGAACACTTTGAGGCTACCAGCAAGAGGTGAAAGAATGGATTAGAAATGGTGTATACTAGAAGCCTGATTGATATGCTAAAGTGTGTTAATGTAGTCATAAAGTGACTCTGTCTATAAATTTGTAGTGATTTCAGAGAAAGTGAAAACACAAGGCAACAGTCCTAATATTCCACTTGGTTTTGGCAAAAGAAGAAAGCTCATCACTGCTAGATCTCCTGGCAGACATCTATTCATCTTGCTACTATTCTGACCCTCACTCCTCTCTCTCTTTTTTTACTTGCTTTTTAAGACACTCTACTTCTAATCTTTCAAATACTTCTCCTTTAACTCACTACACCATTGGAGCTTTAAAGAGCAAACATATGTTAGATATTGTTATTTCATTCAACCATAATTTATTGAACACTCTGGTACGAGATGTTATCCTAAGTTTGGGGATGAAGAGATAAGGAAGCTCACCTTGTTACTTTAGATGCTATTACACCAGTAGGTTAGGAGAAATTTTCATTAAACAAGCAGACACTACACAGCATATGCATTCTGATGGAGGTGGAGTACAACAGACAGTTCTACTGGGGATGTCCAGAGTGCTTACCAGGTGGTTACATTTGAGGTGGTTTTGAAACATGGCTAGGAGCTCACTAAGTGAGAGGAGATGCGGGAAGGGCAAAGGAGTTTAGGGGAGTGGTGAGGGATATGGATTAAAAGGTGGAGAGGAAACAGTTCCTGGAGGTATGCTAGGTGAGGTAGTAGTATGGATGTTAATCCTATATTTGACAAGGAGCCATTAAAGGGTCGAGGAAAGAAGAATTATGACCAAGATTTTACTTTAAAGATGAAATTATAATACTTGTGCCAAGGACAGATTTAAGGACATGTTAGATAGATGGAGACAAATTAGTAAGCTATTGTAATTGTTGGTGTGAGACATGAAGTGGGTCTGAGGCAGGTGGTGATGATGGAGATGGACTACTTGCTCAGATCTATTTGAGAGGTAGAAAAATAGAATCAAGCAACTGGTTGGATACCTGGGGTAAGGAAGAAAGGAGATTCTGTGATTCAGGAGGAGAAAAGATGTGGGGTAAAGAAAAAGTTCAGTTTTGGTTGTGCTTGAGGGGTCATAGGACACCTAGATGGAGTCAATAGAAGTCAGTTTCATTAAGGGTGAAGCTCTTGAAGAAAATGAGGCTGCCTAGGACATTATAAAGAGAGAAAAGATCCTTGGGAACACTAAAAATTGAAAAACAGGTAAAGGAAGAAGAGAAGTCAGCCAAGGGTAAGACAGCTGTCAGAAAGGTAGGAGAACCTCTTAGAATGCAAAATACCTCTGGGTTGAAATAGATAGAATTAATTACCTTTGCAAATGAATCACCATTCAAATCAGGAGTGCTCACAAATTCAGGGTATTTTTGGTGCTCAAAAAGGTACTATATAATGCTTGTCTTAAAACTGTGTGAAAAGACTCTTCAATAGGTCTGGGGACTTAATGAAATTTATAATACTGTAGGGTGCCAATTTAATCCAGAATGTAAAGGAGTGAATTAGAAAACTTCAGTATGAAGGAGACTTTCCTTGAGCAGTTCATTTGGAAAATATGTAATTTCTCTTATATTTGTTGTGTTACCTTAAATCTCTTTTTCTTTAAGCTTAGTTCAAGAAGGGATTGGTATTCAAATTTAGATTTATGGAAGAGACATTTTAGAGATTACTAGCTGAAACATTAATATATATATTAACATATATATAATATATTATATATATCTTATTATAATATATTATATATATTATATATATATCTTATTATAATTATATATATTATATATATATATCTCTCTCTCTCAGAAAGAATTGGGGCCAGTGCTTTTCTTCCTCTTTCGTTAAAAAAAAATATTTTGGGGTGCCTGGGTGACTCAGTTAATTAAGTGTCCGACTTCGGCTCAAGTCATGATCTCACGGTTTGTGGATTTAAGCCCCGCATTGGACTCTGTACTGACAGCTCAGAGCCTGGAGCCTGCCTCAGATTCTGTCTTCCTCTCTCTGTGCCCCTCCCCAACTCATGCTCTATCTCTCTCTGTCTCAAAAATAAATAAACTATTAAAATTTTTTTAAAAATATCTTGACTATCTTTCCATATCAGTATACAAAGAGCTTCCTTCTTTTAAATTGCTGTGCAGCATTCCACTGAATGGATACATGATAATAGCTGAGTTCACATTGCTGGAAATTTAGGTAATTTCTAATCTTTTCCACGACAAACAGTGCTGCAATGAATAACCATGTACACGTGTCATTCTTACAATCTGCTGATCTGTCTGATAAATTCCTAAAAGTGGAAATGCTACATCAAATATGTGCATTTGTAATTTTAATAGATATTGCCAAATTGCCTCTATGTGAGTTGTTCCAAACTACATTCTCACCAGCAACATGGAAGAGTAGTTCATCTTTTTGCTGCTGCTTTGCCAACAAAGCTGGGTCAAAATTTTCAAAATGCTGCCAATTGCATAAATTAAAAACACAGTATATTTTAATTTGCATTTTTATTATTATAAATGTGATTGAAGGCATTTCCTATATTTAGTATATTTAGTTCCTTTTCTGTGAACTATTTATTCATTTCTTTTGCTTTTTCTATTAATTTTTTATTGGTAGGAATTCATTATGTATCAATTAAACTGATACATAAATTTCCCAAAGTTATCTTTTGTCTTTTGACTTTGCTTATGGTATTTTTGCTTTGCAGAAATTTTTACTTCAGAAGTAGTCAAATTTTTGGTTGTTTAAAAATTGTTTTAAAATTTTATAAGGTATAGTGCTCGCTTCAGCAGCACATATACTAAAATTTTATAAGGTATAATAGTTATAAAGGTTTCTGTTTTTCTGAAGTTGTACAAAAAATTCTCCTGTTTTCCCTCTAATACCATGGTTTTGTTTGTTTATTAATTTTTAAAGGTATTTGGAAATTTTCCTGATATAAAGTTGGAATCCCTGGGTAGACAATTAGCTTAGACCAGGAAAATAAGTAATTAAGAATGAGAAACTTGAAGATGTTCTTTTATCCTAAAATATTACAGTGATTGTAAAAATTTTTGGAGTAGAAGGTGGCTGCCATGATTTCAGCACTCTAAAATACTGGAAGCAATTTCATTTCCATTTTTTGTTTATTTCAGTGTGTATTAAATAGAACTTAGGTAAAGAAAGGTCTTTCCTTAGATTAGCTTGGAGGCAGACACAAAGAATTCTGAACAGTGGTAGGTATGGAATGAAGAACAGAAAATTAAAAAGCCTTAAAATATTGTGAGTTATGGACCAAAATTTTGAAGACAAATGACACAGCTGCATTTTATATATTTTTATTTTTTACTACTAACTAGATTTTATTTTTTTAAATATTTATTGTTTATTGATTCTTGAGAGAGAGAGACAGAATGTGAGCAGGGGAGGGGCAGAGAGAGGAGGAGACACAGAATCTGAAGTAAGCCCCAGGCACAGAGCTGTCAGCACAGAACCTGTCCTGGGGCTTGAACCCACAACCTGTGAGATCATGAACCAGGCCAAAGTCAGATGCTTAACTGACTAAGCCACCCAGGCATCTTACTACTAACCAGATTTTAGAGTGAAACTAGAGAAGGATTATTGGGGAAAAATTTTGTATTGAATTTTACTCCCAAGGGTATGATAAATAATGACTTTAAAATAGTCCTTGCAGGGTGCCTGGTTGGCTCAGTTCTTTAGGTGTCAGACCAGCTCAGGTCATGATCTTGTGGTTTGTGGGTTCAAGCCCTGTGCTGGTCTCTGTGCTGACAGCTTGGAGCCTAAAGTCTGCTTGGGATTATATGTCTCCCTCTCTCTCTGTCTCTGTCTGTTTCTCTCTTACTCTCAAAAATAAATGATCATCATAAAAATATTTTAAGTAACCCTTGAATTGAGGTTTTGTCATCAATTGGGTTCAGGTCAGGCCAGGTTTTGCTGTCAAATGAGTTTCTAAAACACATTTGTTTTCATAACATTCTGAATTCTCTCTCCAGAATTTTGGTTAAGAGATTGTGGACTTGCATTCTGCAAATGATCTGAGTTGTGTCACTGCAGTGATTTTTCCTGTATTTATCAGTATCAGAAGAAGATAGTTCTCTGTGGCAGGCATGGAGGGTATATTTACTCTTTGGAAAATGACTCCAAGAGTAGAAAAGAAGTCTCATGTATTAAATATGTCTTTACCTATAGTTTCATTTGATAGAATACCATGAACAAAACTCTTCCATAATACATTGTATATAGAACACTCTCAGATAAAACCAAAATCATTTTTCCCATATATTACACAGGTTTAAAAAAATTTAACATTTATTTATTTTTGAGAGACAAAGACAGAGTACAAGTTGGGGAGAGGCAGAGAGAGAGAGGGAGACACAGAATCCAAAGCAGGCTCTGAGCTGTCAGGGGCTCAAACCCACAAACTGTGAGATCATGACCTGAGCCAAAGTTGGATGCTTAACCGACTGAGCCACCCTGGCACTCCTTATTTCTTCATTTTCTGATCACTTATGTTGTGGCTTGTAGTTAATATTCCACTGGTTAAATATTATGCATATGTGTTTACACTATACATAGTTTTAGGTATTGGGGAAAGAAATGAGATGTGCTCTTACAGTCCATTTAGTGAGACAAACAAGTAAACCAGTAAGCATAGCCCAGTGTGGTGAGTGTTATGTACAAATAAAAACAGTGCTTTTGGGGCATGGAGGAAACACAGCTAAACCAAACAGAGGGAGATAAAAATCTTGAATTGAGTTCTGAACACCTAAAGACATTTGAAATTGTTCTTTTCACCTAAAAGAGTAGACTGAGAAAATTTTTTTGGAGTGGAAGGTGGCTTCCATTATTTTAATACCCCCAAATACTAAAAGTAATTTTGTTTCAATTTTTTGTTTATTTTAGCAATACATTAAATATAACTTAGATGGATAAAGAAAAAAGTTAAATGAAGACCTGGAAAAATAAATGGAGGAAAAATAAACTTGCAAGGTACATGTGTGGGGAAGTTCAACTGGTTTAGCTGGGCTGGAGTGAAAAGTGTGTAAGGGGTGGGGAAAGCACAGCCAGAAAGGCTGGAAAGAGATCATGAGGGGTCTTATGTCCTGAACAATGGCATATGACCATTGTTTTAGATGCTAGGAGGTAAGGGATAACACTGAATAATTTTAAGCAGAAATCTGACCCAACTATGTTTGCCTTTGATAACGACATTGTGATACATCTGTGGAGGGCAAATTTAGGTGGGTCAGAGGGAAGTTGGGAGACCTAGCAAGAAATGATGAAGGCCTAACCTAACAGGCTGGGTGGGAGACTCAAGAGGTATTAAAGCAGTAAAAACTATAGAGACCAATGAATGACTGCATATGGAAGAGGTAGAAGTAAAGGTGAGTCCCAGATTTCTTGGCTGAGTGGTTTGGGATCAGACGGTAATGACTTAACTGGGGAGGAGCTGGTTGGAAGAAAGGTGACTGGTTCAGTTTGCCAGTGGGATAAATTAATAAAGTTACTGTGGATATGGTTAGCAGTATTTTGGTATGTGGGAGAGAGATCAGAGCCAGAGAATAGATTTGAGCTTTATCCCAATATTCCTGGTTTTTATGCCAGAGATTTTTGTTGTGACAATTTAGGGTGGGCCTAAAGAGTAAAGAGAGATTCTGGGTCCATGCCTTAAACAGACAAATGCATCTCCTATACAAATTGGGCGGCAATTATTATTTTTAAACAATTTTTGTGATGGGGGGTGCCTCTAAATAGAGTTAACATTTCCAACTGGTTGAATCAACTGCTCAGATTGGTTAACATGTAACAGATGGCCAGGATGGAAAAGTGGCAGATGGGGCCTAACTCTGTTGCTCTTGATTTGAGATTAAAGAGTTTAAGCTCTCTTTCAAAGTAATCTCAGTGAGCACCTTTCTACCCTGGAGAAATGACCTGAGTAGCAAACGATGGTCTCCAATGGTCATCATAAAATATTATTAATTTCTTGTCTTCCTATATCTTGCCAGCGGGAGAGTGTTGGAATGTTATGGACTTACTGTACATGAGGACTTGCAATTATATTGAGGGTGGTCAGGCCAGACGTTGGAATTTATGTCTGTTATTGTTGAGTATGAGCTGTCATGTTGTTGTTCTCCAACCCTAGGGAAACCATCACATCTAAATCTTTCTATCTCAGAATGTAAGTCAAAGATAGAAAAGAAGCTTCCAGAATTTCTTTCCATTCCCATTTCATGCTACTCTCCCACTCACCTAGTATGTTACAGAGTCACTAGTCTTACTTCTCTGTCTTCAACTCACTGAGCTACTTTATCTACCACAGAATTTCAGCGCCCCTCCCCCTCCCCACCCTTACTCATGACTGGCACTTTCTTATTCTTCAAGTTTCAAATTATTTGCTATCTTTTTCCCTGATCACCAAATACAAGTTCATCTCCCTTTCCCCTTTCTCAGCAATATGTCCATTTGCCTATTCGTTTTGCATATTTCACAGGGTAGTAACCCATTTCTGTGTTGTTCAATATCATAGCCTGAAAATAATAATAATGCAAAAACATTTCAAATGCATTTTCGTTTGAATCACTAACTGTACCAAGAAGTAGTATTAACATATCTCATTGCTAAATGAGAAATTAGAGGCCCAGAAAGCTCAAGCAAGTTACCCAGTATCACACAGCTAGGAAGTGCAGAGCTGCACTCCAGTGAGGATTTCTGATTGACAGGCCATTCCTCTTTTCATTGCCATGAGTGGGTCATCACAATGTCACCTTTCAAAGGAGTAGTGTTCCTCTCAAATAAGCCAACTACTTGCAAAGGCTTCACTTGTCTGTCTTCCCTTTGAGAAAGTTTCTTGTGTACCCCCGTGAAATCTTAAGTAGATCTATGAGAACTCCATGGAGGGATGATTTTGTTTTCCCTGTGCAAGGGAAATAGCCATGCTTTCAGAACTGATTAGAAGTGATGTCTTTCCCTGGGGACACAATCAGCCCTGGAGAATAGGTTCTGATGATGTCTGAGTTTCTTTCTCTTGCTCTGCCCTGGAGGAGGTGAAGGGCTTTCAGCCTTTACTTTTTAATGACCATGTAAGGGAAAAAGAATGAGCTGATGCCAGAGAAGAGGTTGGTCACATATTAGAAACGGTAATGTGGTGTGCGAGGTTATAACCCATGTGTCATTGGCAGGGGACGGACTTTGGAGTCCTTTTCCCATACATGGTAATGATTTTAAGGAGCTAACTAATTACCAATTTCTCTCTTTAAATTACATCTCTTCCTGTCATTAAGGAGCTCTGTAACACAGATACATAAGTAAAAGTGCCAACTAATTCTCTATTTGCTTGCATAACCTCTTCCCTCAATATTTACTTCTAAACCAGGCAAGAGGGGGCCACCCTGACAAATCAGAATTTCAGAGAGTACTGAGAGCCTCCTAATTAGAATAAGATGAAATAGAAATTGCTCTGGGTGAGGTTCATCTTCCTCCTAACTCTCCAGAACTATCTTAGATTTGTTTTAAATGAACCACTTCTGACTCCTATATTTTGTTTCCATGCCACAACCTCCCTACCCCCGCCCCCATTCTGATAAATTTCTCCTTGGTTACAGTGGTGGTATAAAGGAGAACACTTAATACTGTCATCCCAGTTTGCTCTCTGAACAAAGAGAATAACACCAAGAAGTGGAAAAATCCCTTCAAGGCCCCCATGGCAGTTCTTTCCACTGTATCAAGAAAGGCCACAGAACAACCTAAAGCTTACTGTTGTGCAAACACATCATTGTATTTTGCAAAGTCCTATTGAAGCACAGTTTTAATTTCCACCTTCAACAAAACCTTGTATACCTACAACCCAGAAGATCCAGCAAATCGCCCTTCAGTTAATGAAATTTGGGTGGAGAAATTCTAATCTGTATTCTTCTGTATTTTGAAGGTCTATAATTGCATACATTAATATATTGAAAAAAATAGATACTATTCAAAATTATTGTGCATGAGCTTCTATCTACTATAGACAACGATACAGAGCAAAAAGACTAGAAAGAAATGGGGGAAGTTATTAATACTGACTATTATTTATAAGTTATTTTTACTGGATGGTGGGCCAATGAGATGTTTGTTTTACTCTCATATATTACGTAATCAGCATGTGTTACTTTCAAAATGGAAAATTAAACCAAAAAAATGGAGTTAGAGAAAGAACACATGAGTGTGGTAGGGTATACAAAGTTTACAACCTAAACATTCATGGAAGAAGCATTCTGGGCAAGAATCGTGTAGCAAAACCAGAAACTTTGTATTACAGACTGAAAGAAAAAAATCTTCCTAAAAATTTGGGTCACCTAAGGGTCAAGCTCACGAATGATGAGGGAACATGAAGCAGGCCGAGGGGCAAAGCACAGCTAGCACCCCCCACCCCCACCCCAGGCGGTATCTGTGTGATACTCCTCAGACGCTCCTGGCTACCCAAGAACAAAGGAAAGGGGTTTACGTTCTGGCCATGGTGATGTGGGAAACTAAGGCAAATGAAAAATTAAATTTTCTTACTGCCTTCAGCCCATTGACAAGTCCTTGAAACCAGCAGAGTGACCTCCCTCTAGGAGCCTCAGCTGCCTCCATGATGACACTTTGCTAGGGGCAAAAGAGAACCTTGGCTTAACACTGTCCCAACCTCCAGGATCCTGTAAGTCTTGCTCCGACTTACAGCCCCCTGAAATGCATCTGAAGGGTCTCACTACTAGGGTTTTATTAAATGGTAGTATATGGTGTTTCCCTAGCAAAGGCTAGCCCCACAGGGTCCTGGAAACCTTGCTTCCAAAATTCCTTGGAGGGTATATACCTTGAGTGTATATAATGAGTTATCCATCACAATCTTAGTGTAGCTCTTCCTGCCCATGGGCCCTGTCCATGTGCCTTAATAAAATCACCTTTTTTGCACCAAAGACGTCTTCAAGAATTCTTTTTTGGTCGTTGGCCCTAAAACTTCATCATGAGCATGGTGTTTGTTCCTAAAGCTATTTATGAAGATGATCCAAACACTTCAGTGGACATCTATGTACAGCATATGTTTTAATTGTTATTTATGGTTTTACCATACTATTCCATGAGTACCTATTTTTTAATTTTCACACTTAATATTTAAAAGCTTTTTAGAAGTATAATTTACAATATTTACCCATTTTAAGTATATGAATCAAATTTTTAAATTTATAGAGTTGGGCAGCCATGAGGGGCTTCAATTTCATTTCAAAATTTTCATTTCTTTTTTTTTTAATTAAAAAAAAATTTTTTTTAATGTTTTATTTATTTCTAGGAGAGAGAGAGAGAGAGACAGCATGAGCAGGGGAGGGTCAGAGAGAGAGGGAGTCACAAATTGAAACAGGCTCCAGGCTCTGAGCTGGCAGTCAGCACAGAGCCCGACGCGGGGCTCGAACCCACGAACCGTGAGATCATGACCTAAGCGAAAGTCAGACGCTTAACCGACTAAGCCACCCAGGCGTCCCCAAAATTTTCATTTCTATAATTAATTTTAATTTAATTTTTAATTTAATTTATTTTTCGAATTTTTTCATGTTTATTTTTTTTTGAGACAGAGACAGAGCATGAGCAGGGGAGGGGCAGAGAGAGAGGGAGACACAGAATCCAAAGCAGGCTCCAGGCTCTGAGCTCTCAGCACAGAGCCTGACGTGGGGCTCGAACACACAAACTGTGAGATCATGACCTGAGCCAAAGCTGATGCTTAACTGACTGAGCCACCCAGGTGCCCCTAACTTAATTTTTTAAAAATGATAATTCCAATATAGTTAACATATGGTGTTACATTAGTTGCAGGTGTACAACATAGTGGTTCAACAATTCCATGTATTACTCTGTGTTCATCAAGGTAAGTGTACTCTTTTTTTAAAATATAATTTATTGTCAAATTGGTTACCATTGGTTACCAGTGCTCATCCCAACAAGTGCCCTCTTCAGTGCCCATCACACACTTTCCCCTCTCTCCCACTCCCCATTCACCCTCAGTTTGTTCTCATTATTTGAGAGTCTCTTAGGGTTTGCCTCTCTCCCTCTCTGTAACGTTTTTCCCCCTTCCTGTATCCCCATGGTCTTCTGTTACTCTTAATCCCCTTCACTCGTTTCATCCATCCTCCTACCCACCTTCCCTCTGGCAACCATCAGTTTGTTCTATATAGTCAGGAGTCTGTTTTTTGGTGTGTCTCTTTTTTTGTTTGTTTGCTTATTTGTTTCTTAAATTCCACGTAGGAGTTAAATCATATGGTATTTGTCTTTCTCTCACTGGCTTATTTTGCTTAGCATTTATACTCTCTACCTCCATCCATGTCATTGCAAATGGCAAGATGTCATTCTTTTTATGGCTGAATAATATTTCATTGTGTATATATAATACACACACACACACACACACACACATACACATACATAACACCTCTTTAGTTTCCATTCATCTATCAGTGGACCACTTGGGCTGTTTCTGTATTTTGGCTCTTGTAAATAATGCTGCATTAAACATAGGGATGCATATATCCTTTTGAATTAGTGTTTCTGTGTTCTTTGGGTAAATATATGTATTGTGATTACTGAATCATAGGGTAGTTCTATTGTTAAATTTTTTTAAGTTTATTTTTTTATGAGAGCTAGAGACAGCATGAGTGGGGGAGGGGCAGAGAGAGACACAAACAGAATCTGAAGCAGGCTGTAGGCTCTGAGCCTGTCAGAACAGAGCCTGATGCGGTGCTTGTCACAAAATGCAAGATCATGACCTGAGCCGAAGTGCGATGCTCAACCAACTGAGCCACCCACGCATCTCTTGTTAAATTTTTGAGGAAACTCCATACTGTCTTCTACCATGGCTACACCAGTTGGCATTCTCACCAACAATGCATGAAGATTTATTTTTCTCCATATCCTCATCAACAATTGTTTCTTGAGATTTTGATTTTGGCCAACCTGACAGGTATGAGGAGATACCTCATTGCGGTTTTGATTTGTATTTCTCTGATGATAAGTGATGTTGAACATCCTTTCAAGTGTCAATTGGCCATCTATCTTCTTTGGAGAAATGTTTGTTCATATATTATTTCCACTTTTTAATTGGATTACTTATTTTTTGGTGTTGAGTTGTACATTTTCTTTATATATTTTGAATACTAAATCTTTGTCAGATATATCATTTGCAAATGTCTTCTCCCATTCAGTAAATTTTTTTTATTGTTTCTTTGGATGTGCAAAAGCATTTAATTTTGATTTGTCACCCTATTTCATTTTTGCTTTATTTCCCTTGCCTCAGGAGACCTATCTAGAAAAATGCTGCTGTGGCTGATGTCAGAGAAACTACTGCCTATGCTCTCTTCTAGGATTTTTATGGTTTCAGGTCTCACATTTAAGTCCATTTGGAGTTTATTTTTGTGTATAGTGTAAGCTGGAGGTCCAATTTCATTCTTTTGCATGTAGCTGTCCAGTTTTCCCAAAACCATCTGTTGAAGAGACTGTCTTTTTCCCATTGCATATTCTTGACTCCCTTGTCAAAGATTAAATGATCATACAATTATGGGTTTATTCTGGGTTCTCTATTCTGTTCCATTGATTTATGCATTTATTTTTGTGCCAGTACAATACTGTTTTGATTACTATAGCTTTGTAGTATAACTTGAAATCTGGGATTGTGGTACCTCCAGTTTTGCTTATCTTTTTCAAAATTGCTTTGGCTATTTGAGGTCTTTTGTGGTTTCACTATAGGATTATTTATACTAGCTCTGTGAAAAATGCTGATGATATTCTGGTAAGGATTGCATTAAATGTGTAGATTGCTTTGGGTAGTATATACATTTTAACAGTATTTGTTCTTTTAATCTATAAGCATGAATTATCTTTCCATTTGTTTATGTAATCTTCAATTTATTTCATCATTTGTGGTTTTCAGAATACAAGCCTTACACCTCTTTGGTTAAGTTTATTCCTAGGTATTTTATTATTTTTGGTGCGATTGTAAATGAGATTATTTTCTAATTTCTCTTTCTGCTGCTTCATTGGTGGTATATAGAAATGCAATGAATTTCTGTACATTGGCTTTTATCCTGTGATTTTACTGAATTTATTTATCAGTTCTAGTAGATTTTTGGTGGAGTGTATAGGGATTTCCATATAATATCATGTCATCTGCAAATAGTGAAAGTTTTACTTCTTGCTTATCAATATGGATGCCTTTTGTTTCTTCATGTTATCTGATTGTTGTGGCTAGGATTTCGAATACAGTGCTGAATAAAAGCAGTAAGAGTGGACATCCTTCTCTTAGGCTTGACCTTAGGTGAAAAGTTCCCTGTTTTTCCCCATTGAGAATGATGTTAGCTGTGAGGTTTTCATAGAAGTCCTTTATTATGATGAGGTGTGTTCCTTCTAAACCTACTTTGCTGAAGAATGGATTAGTATTTTGTCAAATGCTTCTCCTTCATCTTTTGAAATGATCCTATGGTTTTTTTCTTTTCTCTTATTGTTGTATCACATTGCTTGATTTGCAAATATTGTACCATGTTTGCCTATCAGGGATAAATCCCACTTGATCATGGTGGATGATTATTTTAAAATGTATTATTGCTGGAGACCTGCTCCAGCCAGTTCAGGGGTCCCTGAAGGATGGACGGTGTCAGCGAGAAAGAGTGAGAGAGCCCTGAGCTTCTTTCTGATCACCAGGCAGACATCCCTGCACTGTAGGTTTTGGTGTCTTTATTTAAAGGTCCAATGACAACACGGCATCAGAAAAAGGAATTTTTACAATGGAAAACTCTTTGTGATAAGATGCTTTGAAAAGTGTTCAAAAACAGGTTTTTCGGAAGTATTCTTGCAGAATTACCCCAGTCATAGTGAGGTTGAATAAATCTTAAAACTAAGAAAATAACAGGATGTTCTTAGTGAAAAACAGGATGATGTACATATTTGTTCTAAGTTAAATACGCTGAGATTAGGACATAGGTTAAGTTGTATACTGATAGACTAGGAGTCATTTTGTCTGGCTCACAAGAGGATGAATGTTTTCAAGCTGGTTAATAAGTTGTTTGTGGAAACTTTTTTGACTTGATGCTGAATGTGTAAACACCATGGAGGCCCTAAATGTGTCAGCCTTTGTTTTTGGGTTATGTTTTAGCTACTGTTATCTATCCTCATCCCAGCTGCCCATGTAAAGGAGGGTGTTTATGGAAAGTAGGCCTTAGGGAAGGGACTGCCATACATCACCAGTTAGAAAAGGTATAAGTATTAACTTAAGTTCTGCCCTTATCTGTTCCTTAACTCTAAATTAGGCTCTTTGTCTCAGGGCCAGGCTCAATTCTAACTCTAATGTTCTTAACCCCCTTTATTATCTAAGTCTTGGATCTGCAAGGCTCATACATTGGAAGAGCATTTTGACAATCATCCATAGTGTTTTCATCTAAAGTCTCTTTTCAAGAGGCAGGAATATGCTTTTCCTTATGAGGTATCTGTGTGGGGAATATCGGTCTGATTTTGAATATTGTGAGGCCTGGTCAATACCAGCAGGCTCAATTCTAACATGAACCAGTAGTAGCAGAAGGAGATACCAGTTTTTCATTTCTCATGGTAGGAGCTATGCAAACACTGCCATTTCCTCACTGTGACTGTCATCCAGCGAGGCCGGTGCAGCTCCCAGCATATTGTTGCACTCTGTTTGCTAATACTGTGTTGAGAAAACTTGGATCTATGTTTATCAGAGACATTGCCCTGAAAAAAAACTAGTTCTCTTTTTTGTACATTCTTGATCTAATTTTGAAATGGGGTGATGCTGGCCTCATAGAATAAATTCTGAAGATTATCTCCCTTTTCTATTTTATGGAAAAATTGAGAGAAATAGCTATTAACTCTTGTTTAAGTGTTTGGTAGGATTCAGACATGAAGCCATCTGATTCTGGACTTTTGTTTTTTTGGGAGTTTTTTATTATTAATTCAATTTTGTTGCCATTAATTGGGCTGTGCAAATTTATTTCATCCTGCTTCAGTTTTAATCAGTTATATGTTTGTTGGAATTTATTAATTTCTTTTAGGTGTTTAATTTGGCATATAATTTTCCATAATAGTCTTTCATAATCCTCTGTATTTCTGTGGTGTTAGTTATTTTTCCTCTTTCATTTGTGATTTTTTTTATTTGAGTTCTCTGTCTTTATCTTTTTATAAGTCTGCCAGAGGCTTTTCAATTTTGTTGATCTTTCAAAGAACCATTTCCTGGTTTCACTGATGTGGTTTTTTTCCTATATCACTTATTTTTGCTGTAATTTTTATTATTTCCTTCCTTCTGCTGATTTTGGGTTTTGCTTGTTCTTCTTTTTCTAGCTCTTTTAGGTGTAAGGTTAGATTGTCTGAGTTTTTTTTTTTTATTTGCTTCTTGACGTAGGCCCATATTGCTGTAAACTTCCCTCTTTGAATGGCTTTTGCTACATCCCAATGATTTTTGGACCATTGTGTTTTTATTTTTCATCTGTTTCCATGTGCTTTTTATTTCTTCTTTTCTGTTTGATTCATTCATTGTTTAGTAACCTGTTGTTTAAACTCCATATATCTGTTCCTTCCAGATATATTCTTGTGGTTTAGTTCTAGTTTCATAGCACTTAGAAGAGATGCACAGTATGACTTTGATCTTTTTGTATTTGTTGAAACTTGTTTTGTGGCTTAATATGTGACTTCTGGAGAATGTTCCCTCTGCACTTGAAAAGAAGATGGATTCTGCTGTTTTAGGATGGAATGTTCTGAATGTATCATTTAGGTCTATCTGGTTCAGAGTATCACTCAAAGCCACTGTTTTATTGTTGACTTTCTACTTGAATGATCTTTCCATTGATGTAAAAGGGGTGTTAAAGCCCCTACTATTATTTTATTACTATTGATTACTTCCTTTGTTATTAACCATTTTATGTTTTTGGGTGCTTTCATGTTGAGTGCATAAATATTTACAATTGCTAGGTCTTTTTTGTTGGATTGTTTGTTGTATTATTGTGTAGTGTCCTTCTTTGTCTCTTGTTAAGTATTTGTTTTAAAGTATACTTTGTCTGATACAGTATTGCTACCCTGGCTTTGTTTTCTCATCCTTTTGGATGATAATAATGGTTCTATCCCCTCACTTTCAATCTGCATACATCTTTAGATCTGAAATGAGTCTCTTGTAGGCAGCATATAGATGTGTTTTAGTTTGGTTGTTTGTTTTTCATTCCATTGCCCTATTTTTTTTTAATTTAAATTTATTTAAATTCAAGTCAGTTAACATACAGTGTAGTATTTGTTTCAGGAGTAGAACCTAGTAATTAATCACTTAGATGTTAGATCATTTAGTCTACTGACACTCAAAGTAATTATTGATAGGTATGCACTTATTGACAGTTTGTTACTTATAATATGGTTGTTTTTGTAGTTCTTCTCTAGTCTTTTCTTCTCTTGCTCTCTTCTCTCATAATTTGGTGGCTTTCTTTAGGGATACACATGGGTTTCTTTTTTTGTTTGTTTTGTTTTATTTGCATATCTATTACTGGTTTTTGACTTGTGGTTACCATTAGGTGTGAATATAACATCTTCTCCATATAGCAGTCTATAGTAAGTTGATGGTTTCTGAAGTTTGAACCCATTCCTTACCCTTTTCCCCACCACAGTTTAGGTATATGGGCTTCTTTCATTTTGTATACTTCATGACTGATCTTTATAGATACGTTTATTTTTTCTGCTTCTATGCTTCTTAATTTTCTTACTCTTGCTTATGGTCTTTACTTTCTACTTTAAAGTGTCCTCTAACATTTCTTGTAGGGCTGGTTTATTTGTCATGAACTCTTTTAACTTTTGTTTGTCTGGGAAACTATCTCTTTCCTTCTCTTCTGAATAATAGCCTTGCTGGATAGAGTATTCTTGGCTGAAGATTTTTTGCTTTCAGTTCTCAAAATATATCATGCAACTCTCTTGTGGCCTGCACAGTTTCTGCTGAAAAATCCACTCAGAGGCTTATGGGGTTTCTCTTATATACAACTGTTTCCTTTTCTCTTGATGCTTTAAAATATTTCTCTTAATCACTACTTTTTGCCTTTTTAATTATCATGTGTCTTTGTGTGGACTTTTTTGGGTTGATTTCATTGGAGGAATCTCTGTGTCTCTTGGATCTGTATATGTTTCCTTCCCTAGATTAGGGAAGTTTTCAGTTATTATTTCTTTGAATAAATTTTCTACCCTCTTTCCCTATAATGTGAATGGTATTATGCTTGATGGAGTCAGAGTTCCTTACGAGAAAAAAAAAAAAAGAACAAACAAACAACAACAAAACCCCCAAAACTATGAAAATGAACATAGACTTAGGGAACTTAGTGACTCTGTGTTCTTCATCTTTGATTGGTTCTTTTTTTTTAATCTCTGTGTTAAAGGTCTCACTGAGGTCCTCCACACTTTTCTCAAATCCAGTGAGTACCTTTATGATTATTATTTTAAATTCACTATGAGGCATATTCCTTACATTCCTTTGTTTAGTTTTCTTGCTGTGGTTTTGTCCTGTTCTTTCATTTGGCACATATTCCTCACTCTTCTGTTTTTGTCTAACTCTGTGTCTATTTCTGCATGTTTGGAAAGTCACATAAATTTCTAGGTCTTGAAAGGAATTGCCTTATGAACTAGAGTTCCGTTAGTGCCCTGTAGTGCAATGTCCCCTGTTCACTAGAACCTGGAGCCTCAGGGGTATCCCCTTGGGTATTGCCTGAACTCTGCTGCTATGTCTTAGCCACTTTTTCCTTTAGCCCATCATCCGCAGCGGCTCTCTTAGCTTGTTTTGGGCAATGTTTGTTCCCAGTGGTTTTAGTAGACCAGCCTCAGCCAGCCTTGGGCTTGAGTCAGATGAGGTATCTGCCAGAGATGCAGTAGCACCAAGCTGCAGTGCAGTTTTGCTGTGTTGTTCCCCCATGAAGTTTTCATGTTGGGTGGGGCCTGCCATCAGACCACCTGCTGCCCTCAGCCCACTTCTGGGGCCCCAGTCTGACTGGTGTGATGTTTACCTTACCTCGCCCTAGGATAGAGTCCCTTTGGAGTGGTGTTGGCCCCTGGTGGGGTTGTTGGCATACTATCAGGCTTTTGGCCCCAGTTTAAATGGACTTGGACCAAGATCATGTTGGAGAGGACATTGTTGCTCCTGGGATCATGCTGATTGGGGTGGGATCTGAAGATTAACAAGATGTACCCCGGTTTAATAAGATACGCCTCCACTGCCACCTTGAGCAGGGCTAGCTAGGGTGGGTCTTTTGGATGCATAATTTAACAAGTGTACATACACCTTCTATAGAGTCCACTGCTGCCACTGCTGGGACTGAGGCCCTGCAAAACGTGTGTAGTATTGGCAAAGTTTGCTCCAGTCTTCTGGGAGAGGGGACCCACAGTGCCAGAACTGAGGCAAGCATGACTGGAGAGGGTGGATCTACTGAAGACGAGTGGGTGGGACTTGGTATAAGCATGTCTGGTAGTGAATGTGGGTGTCATGTTGGTTCCCACAGGTGGCCACAGGTGACTGTGTGTTTATGCTGGGGGGAAGGGAAGGGAAATGAAGACTGCCAGCTCTTTGGTTTCTGGAGAAGTCTCTCAACCACCCCTGCCCTATTGGGACACACTCCAAGATTAATAAATAAATCTCCCTCCCCTATGCCTCAGATATTTTTCAAACTGCTGCTTCTACACTGTTATCTCCATAGGCTATTTGTAATGCTGTCTCACTAAAGGCAATTGCAGATACAACTAGACAGCGTTCCTATCTAGGAACTTAGTTATCTAGGAATGCTATCTAGTTGTATCCATGGTATGAGGTATGTTTAGGGTCCTTGTACTCCACCATTTTCTCAGCTCCCCACCCCTGCCCCAGGAATCATTTTTGCCTGAGACAGCAGAGTGAGAATAAATTTCTTTGTTACTTCCCAGAGAAGCTTGAGGTCACATAGATCCAAATTTCCCCAAGTTGATTACTATTCCTTAGCAGTTAAAAAGAAGAAAAAGGGAAAGTGGATGATCGGTGTGGAGGAGGGTACTTGTGATGAGCACTGAGTGTTACATGGAAACTAACTTGACAATAAACTATAATAAAAAAAGATTAACAATATTCACTTTCTAAAATTTACTATGGCAGTAAGATTGAAATAATACTTTTTAGAGAAATGCAAAATTAAATGACACAAGTATTCCTATTTATTTAAACATCATAAAACAAAGCAATTAGTTAACTCCTCAAGTGCATTCCAGGTAAATATGACATAAAAGTCCAAGGGTAATGTACTAAAAGAAAAATTAGGAACATGACCTTTTTTCAAAACAGATCTCTTTTCCAGTTGGTTCATTATACAATGATTATATTTTATTTCCACAAAAAAAACATACTCTATATAGAAAAACAATTATTCTGGAAGATATTTTCTGAAATATAAAAAAATGCTTTTTCCAGGAAAATATTCCACCATTTGATGCCACAAACCCAAGAGAATAAAGGTAGATTTGGGGGAAGAACTTTACTGGGAAATACACAAAAATAATCAATGAGATACAGCACTTTTATCCTATGTTGAATTATACAGTTGCTTAACATTTTTGTTGTTAATGTTGTTAATGCTTTGTTAATTGTTACTGTAATGTTAAAATATAATACTGTAAAAATGTTATTCTTCCTCCCATTTGAACAATTTACTTGAAAAATGAAAAAAAGAAAAAAAAGAAAAAGGAAGGAAAAACAAAAGCTCCTTTCTCATGTGGAATTTGAGAAACTTAACAGAAAACCATAGGGGAAGGGAAGGAAAAATAAGTTACAGAGAGGAAGTCAAACCATAAAAGTCTCTTAAATACAGAGAGCAAACTGAGGGTTGATGGGGGTGGGGATTGGGTGATGGAGGGTGGGGGTTGGGGGCAGGGGAAAATGGGAGATGGGCATTGAAGAGGGCACTTGTTGGGATGAACACTGGATGTTGTATGTAAATGATGAATCATGGGAATCTACTCCGGAGGCCAAGACTTCACTGTATACACTGTATGTTAGCTAATGTTACAATAAATTATTAAGGCAAAAAGAACAAAACAAAACAAAAAACCCCAAAACAAAACCTCTCTCAAGCATTTCAGTTATATGTGTCCCTGCTGATCCTGAAGTCCTGTTGGTTTTCTTTGTTATACAGCTGATGAATGAGTAACTTTGTCAACTTAGCAAGCCTCTCTGTCCTTTTGTTCTCTTATCTGAGAATAGGAGTAAAAACGTCTTTCATCATAGGATTGTCATGAGGATAACATTTGATTTACACCATTTCTTAAAACACTGTCTGACATAAAGGTAAATGCTCCATAAATGGTGTGAGTACTCTTAGCATTTCCCTCCAGCAGAGCATCATCATTACCATCATCATCATTTTCATCATCAGCATAACAACAGCAACAGCAGTGGCCTTAAAAATAGCCTAGTGGGGAAGCTGAAGATAATGGCAAATCTACTTGGACTAGAATTTCTCATTTACACTTTTGCTATTCCTCCTTCAGGAGCCACATTTCAAGAGTTGACACAGGCTCTGGGGATTCAGGCACAATGCATCTGTCCTGATTCAGGCCTTTATTACTTTTTAAGAAATGCTTTATTTTTGAATTCAGGAAAACTTAGAGAAAATTTAAAAAAAATCTTACCTATTTTGCGGAGGCCACTGTGATATATATGTCAAGAGTCATGTTCTAAGTTTGCTATGTGTGGGTAACTGAAAAGGAATAAAATGAGTCATCTGGTTTGTCTTCCATAATCTCTCATGAACTTTGCTAGTTCAGAGCTTTAAATGGGAAAAAAGAAAATTTTGATTCCATTGTTTAATAGCAGAGACTTTTCCCCCTCTATAAGCATTCTCTCTCTCTATATATATATTTATATAGATGACAACCCCTCATCTCTTTCATTTTATTCCTTGGTTTAATGGTAATACTGTTTTAGTGATTTGTTTCTCCGTTTTCTGTTTTAACTGGAATAGCATCAGATGTTGAGTTTGGTTCCTGCTTCACATTTCCTTGCCCTTTCCACCTACTTACTCATCAGTGTTCCTCCTCATATCTGACTGGAGCCCAGCAGGAAACAGATGTCACACTGAAATTGGGATAATTTGAGGATGGTTTAATAAACAGACTATTTACAAAGGCATTGGTGGGGGGGGTAGGAAACCCCAGGGAATAGTGGATCACCTGGTGCTAGTAACAGAGAGGGAACTGTGGGGAAAGGAAGTAGCTCCTAAAGGAGCCAGTGTGAGGAGGGAGGGGGCTGTGATGAGAGGAGCTGTGACCACTGCGTGGTGAAGGAAGCATCCAGCCAGAAGTGTCCCCATGGGGGGGATGGGACACCACTTCTCTCTCCTGCCTCTCTTCAGTCTCCTGCCAAGATTTCCCATTGGCTGATCTCAAGGGCAATCAGAAAGCATGGGAGCTTGTTGGTGCAATCACTACAGGTCAGTCTTAGCTGGGTGGAGTACGTTAGTAGGGAATATAGGTGGTATCCACATGGTACCTACCCTTTCTTTTTTCTCTTCCACATCTGAGACAGGGAGGCAATGTCTGCAGTGCATCATTGTCCGTTAATCATCTTTTATCTGCTCTGTCATCAACCTGTCCCTTTCTATCAATTAGGTACCATCACTGGATGCTTTTGTTCAGGTTTCTTCCATTTGACAACAACACTACAATAAAGAAACCTTCCTTCCTTGCCGTGTCTCTTTTTAGCTTTCTTGAAGAAATGACAGTTAAGACTTGGAGGTTTGAGCTGATGTTAGCCAGGTAAAGAGTGCATTTAAGGCAGGGAGAACAATAGCCTCAGCAAAGTTCTCAACTGTGACTAAGCAAAGGTCAGTGTGGTTGAAACCTGGTGAGCAAGACACAAAAAAAGACTGAAGGACTAACCAGGACTCAGATCATGCAGGATTTTGTATTTTATTTTGAGAACAACGGAAAGTTAACGCAATCACTATTGCTGTATAACAAATTAATACAAAATTATGTTCAGATGTTGCCTGGGGCTACTGCAACTGAAGTCTCAGCTGAGCTGGATGTGTAAGATGTTTCACTCATGGTTGGCAGTCAATGCCGGGAGCTTATCTGAGGCTCTGGATTGGAATGCCCATATATGACTTTTCTGGAATTACAGTTTTAGAGTAGTTGAATTTTTATGGTTGGCATCCCCCAAAGTAAGGGTCAGTAAAGAGTCTCAAGAAAATCAGATGGAAGCTACATGGCTGTTTTCTAGCTTCAGAGTTCACACAGTGTCATTTCCATGGCCTTCCTTTAATTATAAGTGAGTCATCAAGTTATCCCAGACTAAGTGGAGAGGGGAGTTATACTCTGCCTCTTGATGTGGAGAGTAATAATCACATGTGGTCATATGAGCTTGTATGATGGGAGTTATTGTGGCCATCTTTAAAAAATATAGTCTCTCAACCCACTGAAATATTTTGAACACAAGAGTAATGCAGGCCAATATATGTTCTATAAAGATATTATGATTTCTTTTTAGACTAAAGTTTAGGGGTGCCTGGGTGGCTCAGTCGGTTAAGCATCTGACTTCAGCTCAGGTCATGATCTCATGGTTCATAGGTTTAAGCCCTGTGTTGGGCTCTGTGCTGACAGCTAGCTTGGAGCCTGGAGCCTGCTTCACATTCTGTATCTCTCTCTCTCACCCTCTCCTGCTCATGCGCTCTCTCTCTCTCTCTCTCTCTCTCTCACTCGCTCAGAAATTAGCCTGAATTTTTAAATGTTTTTTACTTAAGTTTAGAGAGTGAACAAGGCTGTACATGACAATCTATGAAGGTAGTGCAGGCAAGAGATGACAGTGGCTTGGTACAGAGTACTTACAGCAGATATGGTAAGCAATGAGAAAAAAATGAGTTAAGTTGTAGAGTCTGTATTGCCAAAGTTTGGTGAAGGATTGGGTGTGGGGTGTGATGGAGAAGTGACGCCAAATGTGGTTCCCAGATGTTTGGGTTTGAAGTTTCTGAGTAAATGCCAGTGCCATTTACAGAGGTTAGGAAGTCAGAAAGAGGAGAAATTATGAAGGGGAAAATCAAAGCTTCACTCTAGGTTGACTGTAGGTTGTACTTGGGATAACCAAGTAAACTAGTCAAGAGGCTAACTACATACTCATGTCTGGAGCACAAATGAGAATTCCAGGCTGAAAATATAAATATGACGATTATCATTATTTTGGTGATATGTAGTAAAGCCATGAGAAGGGAGGAGATACAACTAGAGAAAGTCTGCAGAGAGATGAGAGATGGAATGTTAGGAGAGAGCACTGAGGACCTGTATCCAGCTATTGAGCAGAGGAGGAACTTTCAAAGAAAACAGAAATGGCCAGATATTGAGTGTATTTTCAGTGGAAGGATATGTATTTTTTCCAAACCCACAAAATCTCAATGTAAAAAAAAATAGAAATGTTAAATATGTTTCTCCCAATTATCTCTTAAAAAGAATCTTTCCACCTTGATCAAGCATCTTTCATACTTCATAGCCTAACAGGCAGTTTCTGATTTTCTGTGATTTCTGTGAGTGAGGTATTTCTTTAATTAGGCATTAGAAGTGAATGCTGATCTCTGTTCTTAAATAACTTGTTTTGCATATTGTGTTCTTTTTATTTAAAGCTACATGGGTATAAAAACTACCTGGGTGTAAAAATAAAGTCATAACCTAGAATTAACTTTAAAGAGTGTCACATGGCTTGCTTATTAGAAGTAGTTTGTTCAGTTTTTTAGTTGTCAGAGAAATAACAATTTTGAGGTCATTGTGATGAGAAACCAAATGGAGGCTCCAAATTAGGTAGTAGACATATTTAGGACTTCTCTCAAGCAACAACATGACGTGGGTTGAGTGGCATCAAGAATATGGTTGGGTTGTATCATTTGGTGCAATATAAAGGTAAAACCTAGAATGTTCCACTTTTTCATGTGTGCAAATTACAGGAGTGAAGTCTGGCTAGGAAGAAGTTGACAGAGGTAAGGTGAAATAATGAAGCTGAAAAGTAGGAAAGAATTGTCTAAACCATGACTAACGAGATGAGGAGCATATACGGGAGTTATATGGAGGAGATTTGGAAAACATCCTTGATGAAGAGAATATTCCAGTTTTAATATCGATCTATCTCTAGAAGTGATCACTGGAGCATCATTTAATGAGTGTGCCACCTTTTCACACTTGTAACATTGATCACATTCAACAAGTGATTGTAGAGGAATTATTTGCCTCTTCTTTACAAAGACGATTTTTGCTCAGATAATGACATTTTCACAGCATGAATTTTGATGCAATCACAGTGAAAATAATGCTTAAACAAAGAGTGTGGCATGATCTGATCTGATTTGTTTCTCAGGATGGTTGGGGGAAAGTTGGTGGGACTAGAGACAAGGTGAACAGTTAGAACACCTGTAACAATCTAGATGTGACAGGATGGGCACCTGAACTGACTCAGTAGTGGAGATGGAAGGGAGAGCCTAGATTTCAGGGCAATTTTTGAAGTGGATTATGTTTAATCTTGGTGACTGATTCAGTTGAGGCAGGTGAGATAAAGGCTGTGATGAGTCTGGTGTATGGCCATGGGTGACACAGATCTATATGAGGAACAGGTCATGGATGTGAGACCATGGATATGGAATGAGACAACTGTAGACATACATAATCTTCTGAACAGCTCTATGAGGTGGGCCATAGAGGCATCATTCTCTGAGGAAAGGCAACTCAGCCACTCTTAAAACCTAAGATCCTCCAGATATGTAGTTATTTCTTGCTTTCAACTAGCACCCAGGGGATAAGAGTAGGAGTAAGGGAAGGGATTTATCCATCTCTCCAGCACCATGCTAGCAATGACAACTTCCCAGTGGACATAGCGATGGTCCTCTTCTAGGAACACAGTTCCAATTAGTTAGCTGGTTACAACAAATGTCTTAGTGTAAACCAAGGCAATTTCATTATACATTGGTTTGTATTTTACTCATTCCAGTTCCCCTTCTAACATGCCTTTTAGTTACTGGGGAGTCTAGAAAGTTAATAGCTACAATTTCCACATTCCCTTGCAGTCAGGTTCCGTATGTGGCTCAGGTTTTATACTTACATGAGATTTGGAAGAAGTGAGTGAGTGATGTG
The DNA here is from genome assembly GCA_017311185.1 of Proteles cristata cristata. NCBI lineage: Eukaryota > Metazoa > Chordata > Mammalia > Carnivora > Hyaenidae > Proteles > Proteles cristata. The sequence goes on from JAESUZ010001598.1 coordinate 3,015,882, forward strand.
TGGCATTGTGATTGAAGCATTTAGTTCTTCTGAGGCAGCTCTGATGGAAAATCTGGGGAGGGCAGTGGCTTGTGGCAGGACTGAGGTTTGCCCTGCAATGGTCTCACACTGGTGAGGGTGTTTCTCCTGTCTGCATTTGTTCTTGGCTGTGTAGCATCTACTCTTGATTCTTGGCCCTCCTAGAGAGGTTGAATGCTACTTAATATTCCCTAATAAATGCCTCTCTGATCTAACTCTTTAGAGTAGTTTCTGCTGACTGCACGTAAGAACAATGATAATGCTCAAACTGTGTGTATCTTTTTTTCTATCACCTGTCTATCTGCTATTATAGACGTATATATATTCATGTTGAACAGTCTCTTTTGGGACAAATCACAGCTTTGATAGTGATTCCAGCCTGAAACATTTTAAAGTTGTGAAAAATTATTAAAAATTTAATTATCGGGGCGCCTGGGTGGCTTAGTCGGTTAAGCGTCAGACTTTCGCTTAGGTCATGATCTCGTGGTTCGTGGGTTCGAGCCCCGCGTCGGGCTCTGTGCTGCCAGCTCGGAGCCTGGGGCCTGTTTCAGTCTGTGACTCCCTCTCTCTCTGACCCTTCCCTGCTTATGCTGTCTCTCTCTCTCCTAGAAATAAATAAAACATTAAAAAAAACCTTAAAAAGTTTAACATTATTAACACATTTATTTAGCAGACATTAATTGAACACTTAGGATTTTTAAAGCCCTGTGCTAGACCTGGATGAATTTGACAGTCAGTTCTGGCCTTCAAAGACTCTCAGAATCTAGTGTCATTCTCCTGTTTAAAATTCCCATTGGAAATTAACCTTGGAAGGACAGATCCCATGCCTTTTTTAATTCACCACTGTATCTAGGGCCAACCACCTGTTCTCAGCACATATATGTGAGCACACATGTGCATATGCACATGTTCACATATATACACAGACATGCATTCATTATGTGAATGAATAAACTGTATGCCAAAGATACTAAGTAAAATAAAGGGGGAGAGATTCTTCTGGGATATTTAATGCCAGACTAAATTGTCTCTCAGCCACCAAACCCTAGTTTAAATATGACTCTAAGTTCTCTAACATAATTTTCTTATAGTAAACTTCTTATTTGCAGGGTAATTTCTCAGGACAGAATTAATAGACTTTGTCCTGCTTGCTGATTGCATAGTTCTCCTAAAAATTGACTTCTTTATTGTGGTGATGCAGTTGGTGAAAACATGCATTTCCAGACAGCTTTTTCTTCTAGGTATTCATCCACCAACTATTTCTTTCCAGATCAAACATTGGTTTATCTACACTCAGGCTGTTTAATTATGCTAACAATTCCAGATAACTAGTTCTACAGAGTTTTATTCACAATTCCATACATGATCCCCTCACTTGGTGTCAGTAGTGTAGGTAAACAGTGACAGATATATTTTGCCACATTGTGCCATTTTTTAATTGAGAGAATAGTGAAATAACAAAACTATGAGACTTGCCTGATTTGACTCAAATCAGGAAGCTGCAGGAAGAACCAGCTTTTGCTTGTTGGTCATTTCTTTATGATCAATGTGCTTGTTCGAGGTCACCTGAAATTTGTACTCTAAACACACTTCTAGGGCTTTGAAAGTAGGGACAACTCAGGTATAAAACAACAGTGGTGGCCTAAAAGAAATTATGGAGAGTCATCTCCAATCTGCATTCTCAGACCACAAAGCTCAAGTGGAACATAGCATGTGTTAGAGATCATACTATTTAGGAAGAGAAAGTACTTAGAGCCTAATGTGTTTTTTACAGTTACATTCTTTGCTTGAGGCTGAAATAACTATCCATAAGAACAGAGAACACTGAAGTCACTTCAAAAAAATGAACAGTTGCCCACCAGCTGTTCAACCTGAATTTCCTCCATTACAATTTAGAAGAAATTATAATGCATCAGTTTTTAATTTTATTTTTTCAAGTTTCTAGGACTATTGATTCTTTGAAAACCTCAAATTCAGTCTTAGATTACTTTAGAGTTGGCTGGGGTTGACATCATTAACCTAAGCTGGCTTCATTGAAACACTTTAGATCTAGCATGCCAGAATATCAGCCTGTGGCACGTCAGAAAACTGACTTGTGCCACCTTAAACCAAATCAATTTAATGAACATTTATTGAACATTTTCTTAGATCAAGGCTCTGAAATAAGAGCTCTGGGGTGATAGTTGGAAAAATGTCCTTCCTGTCACAGTTCTTAGACTAATTGAGAAATAGTCAAGTAAAATGAAAACAAAATCAAGCAAAACTCATCTTATCACAGAATAACATAAAATAAGCTATGATTTAGGCACCTAGAAAAATGCTCTGCAACAACTGAAGCATGAAAGAGGAGGTAACTGAACACACAGTTTCCAAGCAGGCAGTCCAATATTTCAAAGGACATTAACCCCATACACTCAGATCAATTAATCATCTTAGATGTTTAGAGTGAAAAGTAAGTGAACAGTGAAAGAAAAGAAAAAGAAGTCCAGGGATGCCTGGGTGGCTCAGTTGGTTAAACATCCAACTTCGGCTTAAGCCCTGTGTTGGGCTCTGAGCTGACAGCTCAGAGCCTGAAGCCTGCTTCGGATTCTGTGTTTCCCTCTCTCTCTGCCCTCCACCCACTCATGCTCTGTCTCTGTCTCAAAAAATAAACATTAAAAAAAAAAAGTCCAAATGAAACCTAAAGTAAGCAGAAAGGAAAAGACACAGAAGACAAAACAAAAATCACACACAAAAAAACCACCTGACCTTTGGTTAGTGAAACCAGAAGCTCTTTCTATGAGAAGGCTGAAAAAATTTATAAGCCACTAGTCAGACTAATCAGAAAATGATTAAAAAATGAGAGAAGTGACCTCATGTAAAATTCTACACTTATTAAAAGAATAATAAGGAAGATCTTCACACAAGTAAATCTGATGATTTGATAAAATGGTACAATTTCTTGAAAGAATTGTACTCAAATAGTAATCTGAATGCCTATGTCACATATAGAATTTGAATTTTTAGTTAGAACCCTACACACACACACACACACACACACACACACACCATACACAGGTGCACACATGCACATATGTGCATGTGTGTGCATGCACGCACATGTGTGCCAACTCCAGGCAATATAGATGGCTTCCTGGGTGAATTTCAACAAACATTTAAGAAATAAATAATAGAAATTCTATACAAACTCAGAAAATTGAAGGGAGAGGAGTACTACTAAGACTATTCTAGAGGTCAGCATTATTCTGTTACCAAAGGCCAACAAAAATTATAAGGAAAAAAAAAACTACAGGAGCACCTGTGTAGCTCAGTCAGTTAAGTGTCCAAGTCTTGATTTCAGATCAGGTTATCATCTCATGGTTTATGAAGATCAAGCCCTGCTTGGGGTTGCACACCGATGGCAGAGAGACTACTTCGGATTCTCTCTCCCTCCCTCTCTCTGCCCCTCTCTCATGTCCACACTCATGCTCACACTTGCTTTCAAAATATATAAACATTAAAAAAAAACTACAAACTAATATTGCTAATGATCACAGAAGTAAAATTCTAGACAAAATTTTAGAAAATTAAATCCAACAGTATATAAAATAGGAAAATATATCATAGCTACATGGGATAGTCTTGTTTATGTCATCTTGTTAAGATACCAATTTTCTTTAAATTGACTAGTAGAGTCAATGTAATTCTAAACCAAACTTAAGCAAATTTTCCCTAGAAATTGACAGGCTGATTCTAAAATTTATATAGATGTGTAAAGGTTCTGGAAGCACCAAAATAACTTTGAAAAAGAATAAAGTTAGGGGCTATCTCATTTTGATCCTAATTATAAGGGTACAGTCATGACATTGGCCTAAAAACAGACAAATAGATCAAAAGGAACTTTATAGACAGTCTAGAAATACACCCACACATGCAGAAGCAAGTGATTTTGGACTGAAATGCAAAGGCAATTCAGTGGAGAAAGTAAAGTATTAACAAGTTAGCTGAAACAAGTGAATATCCATGTGCCAAGGGAAAAAAAAAACACTTGCATTCATACCTTCTTTCATTTACAAAATTTACCTCTGAATGAATTATAGGCCTAAATGTAAGTCTTAAAATTAAAAAAACAAATAAAACCCAACAAAACAACCCCTCCTTCCTTTTTTTTTTTTTTTTTTTTTTAAGAAGGCTCCATGCCCAGGGAACCTGGGTGGCTCAGTCAGCTAATAACTGTCCAACTTCAGCTAAGGTCACGATCCTGCTGTTCATGCATTTGAGCCCCACATTGGGCTCTGTGCTGAGAGCTCAGAGCCTGGAGCCTGCTTTGGATTCTGTGGATGTCTCTCTCTGCCTCTTCCCTGCTTGCTCTCTGTCTCTCTCTCAAAAATAAACATTTAAAAAGTTAAAAAAAAAAAAAAAAAAGACTCCATGCCCAATGTGGGACTTGAACACTTACCCTGAGATTGACATATTCTACCAACCACATATTCTACCAACCACAAAATTAAACTCCAAAAAGAAAACATAGGAGAAAAATTTTTTTATACTGGGTTAGACAAAGATTTCTTTGATATGACACCAAAAGTACAACCAATAAAACAATTTTAAGTTGAACTTCATCAAAACAAAAACTTCTTTTCAAAGATATTGGTAAAAGGAGAAACTTAATGGAGGACCATGGGGGAGGAGAAGGGGAAAAATAGTCGGGGAGAGGGAGGGGGGCAAACCATGAGAGACTCTTGAATACTGAGAACAAACTGAGGGCTGATAGGGGTGGGGGAGAGGGGAACGGGGGTGATGGTCATGGAGGAGGGCACTTGTTGGGATGAGCACTGTTATATGGAAACCAACTTGACAAACTATGAAAGAAAAAAAAGAATGAAAACAACAGAGTAGGAAAAAATATGAAAATCATATTTTGTGGAATCCAGACTATATAAACACTTCCAAAACTCAGTCAGAAAACAAATATTTCAATAAGAGGATGGACAGAACATAAAAGATTCTACCTAAGTATAATCTGATGCTTTATATATTCAAAGGCTATATTGTTAGATGAATATATGTTCAAGATTGTTATAACTTACCTATATTTTTAATTGGTATTACTGTACTTTTTTGTCCCCCATGCCATTTTTGCCTTCCATTATATATTTTTCAGATATCAAAATTCCCACTTTAAGGTTTTTTTTAAAATAACTTACATCACAGCGATATATATTAACTTCACCTTTATATTCAGATGGTCACCTGAACAAACACTGAGAGCACCCTGAAATCCTCATAAAGGACAGCTTTCTCAATGACAGTAATGCAAGACAGCAGCCATATTGGACCTGAGAGTAAGAGTCCCTTGAAATTTCTGACATTGGAAGAACTTAAAAAGGAGTGGGAGGTGGCACAGTTGCCTGGTATCTAGAAAAAGATATAATATATACAAAATGAATAGGGTCAACAATTGGGCTTCCAAGAACAATTGATGAAAACCATGAACTGTATGAAATACAGTCTTAGAATGTGAACCGTAATAACCAAAAAGCACTTCTTTTAAGATTTGTAAGCAAATTTTCATAGATGGTTTTAATGCAGTAATGGACCCAGATGCTATCACTAACTGAAGGGTTTTTAGCTCAAATTTTATTTAGGGGAAAAAAACCCAGTAGTTGACCTTGATCGCTCCATCCTGACAGCTCTGAAAGGCCTTGGTAGTTAGATTTGGAGAAAGGACACAGAAGCCCTCGTAAGCACACATACATCCTGAATGAATGTTTTCTCCATAATTGCTTTTGCTTTTGAAAATTGAAAAGATGTGCTTTAAACAAATAGGGCTTGTTCTCCATTTAGTACTAATTTAGAATGTGACAAATACAGAACAAAACTAACCTTGAATTCAGTGCTTGCTTTGACTTTCTAGTTTCTGCCTCTTTACATTCCTCCCTAGGAACTAAGAAAGAACTCAGCATACCCATCAGATCCCTCAAATTGGCTATTTCAGTTCTCAGCAAATCACCACCTTTTCTGATTTCTTTTTTTGGAAATCAGAAATCAGCCTGCTAAGGGCTGGCATGTGGATGCAAAGCAAAGTAAATCAATTCATTTTGTCCTATGTTTTTTTAAATCCAATATTTCAGTAAAATCACTTTTGAAGTAGCAACTATCAACTCTGAAAAGCAGTAGTTTGATAAATTTTTTTCTTGGGAAAACTTTAGTTGCAAGACTATAGTATCTTCTTAGAAGTTAACATAACACTACTTTATAAGTAGTGTTTTTATTGTCAGATCATTTCTTGATTTTAATATAATACAAAGCATATGCTAATTTAAAAATGCCCAACTCTACCTCCATTGCTAATAAAGCCTATAAAAAGAACCAATTTTATGATCTGTAGGGAAAATTGAGCATCTGGCCCTGGGTAATAACGAGTCTGTGAACTAAGGTTTCATAGGGAGGTAGCTAGTGGCATCAGAGACTGAAAGGGTAAATGTGTTTCTTCAAATGAAACAAGGGCATTATAAGCAGAGAGAAAAGAATGCTCAGAGGCACATGGGAGACTTGCAAGACTTTCTATTCTGGTCATAGTTTAAAATACTGACATTCACCTGGGTCAAGGTGGGATTAAGATAATGCATGATGGTGACTCCAAGTCATAGGTCTGCATCTTTGTATTCATGAATATACCATTATAGAAGACTTTGTGGATGTGTATCCCATAATCCTATTATCTTAAGTCCAGTTTCCTAGAAAAGAGAGACTGAGGCAAATAACACAAGGTCATGTTTTATTAAAGAGTACAATTCTAGGGTCGCCTGGGTGGCTTAGTCGGTTAAGCGTCTGACTTTCGCTTAGGTCATGATCTCGTGGTTCGTGGGTTCGAGCCCCACGTTGGGCTCTGTGCTGACTGCCAGCTCAGAGCCTGGAGCCTATTTCAGAGTCTGTGTCTCCCTCTCTCTCTGACCCTCCCCTGCTCACACTGTCTCTCTATCTCCTAGAAATAAATAAAAAATATTTAAAAAAATTAAAAAAATAAAAAATAAAGAATACAATTCTAGGATTGTAACAGAGTGGAAGTAAGGTGGGGAAGGAGCATATGCAATTACAAGGTGATGTGTTATTATCCTGCAAGAATCATAGCTTATTGCTTTATCATGGATAGTGCCTCTGGAGAATCCACAGACAACTGCCTTGTCTGGGAACAATTCCTGGGGTAGAAGTGTGGGAGCGAGAAAGAGTAAGGAATTCACCCATTAGCTTCTTCACCTTTTTCTTAGGGGTTAAAGTCTGGATTAGTGTTTCTGATTCATTATTCATTTTATTTTATAGACATAGACATATATATCATTGCGCACTCTGTGTGTGAGATTTTGCAGTCCTCAAACCACCCCAACAATGTGGTGCCTGCTATTCTTATGTGGAGGGGCTCACTGAATGTTACCAGCTGACTGACGAGAAATATGACAATGGAATGCCTTGGCAAAATTATCCAGAAGATGATGAAGCCAACTTATAGAATTCTGAGTTGTGAATAGGTTCTGAGAACACAGGACTCTTACCCAGTTCAGTTGTGGTAACCTAACTGAAGATCACTGTGGTCAGGATTTGTGGAAGAAGTCTACCAGCCAGGATTCCGATGTGCTTGTCTGAGAGAGTAGCTGACACACATAAACCTCACAGATGGAGGGGGAAATGTTGACAGTGGAAAGTTAACTGGAGAAGAGGGTAGCAAGGTGGCAAGCTGAAGGGTAACATTTCCAGGGTGGACCAGTAGAAATGAGCTAGACAGCCAGACAGCTGATGTAAAAGAATATTTAGCCTCACAGGTAAGGCTATCCCTCCATTGCCATGTTAGTCCACACGTTTCTGAGTAAAGCCTCTTCATAACTGTATAGACAAGCCTGAGCCGAGTTTGAGCAGCTAGGTAGCCTATCTTAGTGACTATGAGCACAGGCTTGGGAATCACACAGATCTGGGCTCTAATTTTGACTCCTTTACTGTATAACTGAGCATTTTCTAAGTTTCTCTAAGCCTTTCTCAGAGGTAAGGATAAACAATTTGGTGTTTCTCCTGTTGAATGGGAGATCTCTACCTCCTAGGTCCCTGATAGCATTGTAAGTCCTAACTTCTTGTTGGTTGTCTGAGGCCATATGACATTCTGGCCAATGAATTGTGGATGGAAGCTATGGGTGTCATTTTGGGGATGGTACATAATCCTCTAAAGACCTCTTTCCCTCTGGTATATGGTAATCAAATGTTGAAGATGATGGCTGCTCTGTCAATTTGCTTCCTGAATAAGTACTAGGAACAGAATCCCACTGCTGATCTGCAGAATACCTGTAGTGTAAGCATGTCATAGACCTGCATTTTTACAAACCACTGAGATCTTTGATGGTGTTGATTACAGCAGCATGACCTATCCTTTCCTGATATAGCATTAAAGTACTTAGTAAAGCTTCTGGCACATAGCAAATACTCAAAAATATAGTTATTAAAATGGAATCTTATAGTTCAATTAGAAGTATTCTCCAAAGATCTTTTGTTTTAATGTCTTGCCGTTAGTGAAAAGGAAATAGGAAGGAAGGAAGGAGCAAAAAGGACCTGAGTATCTGTGAAATTTTTAAGTTTCTTTTTTGTGACCATTATGATCATATTGAATAAGCATTCAGTCAGGTCATTATTGCACATGCAATTCTCTTAGAAAAGTCTGAGAGTGTAGAGACAAGTAATTGATTGCATGAAAAGTTCATGTAGAAGCTGAAGTATAAATGTTGTGAATTTCCTCTTCTAATTTGATACCTGTGATCATTTCTACCTTGTTTACCTGGACAAGAACTCCAGATAATACATTGGTTATTCATTCAAGGACTATTATAAAAATAACCCTCAGAAGGTGAGAAAGCATTCCATTAGTTTTCTTAAGGTGACATTCACGCTGTTACTTCAGTGGTCTCCAAATGCCAGTCATGGTGTGCTATATCAGAATCACTGGGGAATTAAATGGAAGAATTCTAATTTGCAAATAATTTTAAATCCACACAAAAGTTGCAAGATTAATACAGAGCTCTTGCATTCCTTTTATCAGGATTTACTAATTTTTAGCATCTTCCACATTTGTTTCCTTTCTCCTGAGTCCAGGATATTCTTTTAAATTAACACTGTAGAGTTATCCAGCTGTTAAGTATTTAACAGTGATGTGCTGTTTTTATCTAGTCTATAATGTAACTTTGCTTATAGTCTAATTTTGTCAATTGTCTTAATAATGCCCTTTATAGATGATTATTCTTTCAATACAGGATCCAGTCCAGGGTTATAGAATGCAGTCATATTCTATGTCTTACTAATCTCCATCCATCTGTGATGTTTGTCTTTTTTTGGTCTTTTGTTGCACTGACAGTTTTGACAAATACAAGTAATTTATTTCATAGAATGATCTTTACATTGTACTTCATGTTTCTTCATAATTTGATTCAGGTTATATATCCCTTGCCGGAATGCTATAAAAGTAATATGTGCCTTTCTCAGGGCATCCTATCCAGAGGTGCTTAAAACCCATCTACCTCTCCTTAATGATACTAGATTTGATCACTTAGTAAAGGTTTTATCCAATTTCTCCACCTAACAGTTACCATTTTTCCTCTTGCAAATAACAAGCAATTTATGGTTAACTATTTTAAGAATGCATATATCTGACTCTTCATCAACTATTACACCTTTAGGTCTAACAATAGTTGTTGATTCTGGCCCCAGAAAAACAATCTCTACATTTATCAGTTGGTCTCTATAAGGAGTAATCCAGTATTCTATTCTATCTACATATGTTTCTGTGTGTCTATGCTCTTTCTCTGTCTATCTACATTATCAGTATGGACTCATGGAGTCCTATTTTATTCAGTGGATTATAATCTAAAAGTATCCTTAACCTGTTTAGATGCTCAGATTGTCCTAGGTTTGGCCAGTAGGAGCCCCTTCAATCTAACCTAGCTGGCTCCTATGTCTTTTTGACATGCTCCCATTGTGTGTGTGTGTGTGTGTGTGTGTGTGTGTGTGTGTGTGTGTGCGCGCGTGTGTGTGTTCTGGCAACACTTTCATAGTTTCTAGCAAGGCAGAGGTGTTCCAGGCTCATGTAGTACCTACTCTTCCCCAGACTTGGATTTAGGGATTCTAGACAGTATTTTTAAAGAAAAGTTCCTAAATAGTTCTAATATTCAGGTAGCTGCATGAATAGTGTATTATTCTAGAAAGGGGGTTATAAAATGCCTCATAATTGTGTTAATGATCAGATACCCAAGCACTAGGAAGGGTTCTTGATTTCTTAAGGACTCTGTTTTACACTTTCAGACCATTAAATAATATCCAATCACATTTGGGAAATGTCACCCTACTCTCTGGTCAAAACTGTGACAAAGTTGTTCTCTCTTTCACGCTCCCCTTCTTGACTATTTCTAGCCTTCTTTACCTCAACATCTTTTGTTCTCACCTTCAGGAACTTAGTGCTTTCTTGCCCAGTTCCTTCTTTTGACCCATCATTTGCCAACATAAAGAAGGCTTAACCTATCAGGAACTGAGCAAGTTGTTGGATATCAAGTTTTATTCATTCAGTAATCAACAGATATTTGTTGGTTAGTCTGAAACTTGAGTTTGCTGGTGTAATTTTTAAATTATTCATAAATCAAGCTCCTCTTTATTTTAACTGGCCTGAAAAGCCGAGAGCAACAGGATTTAAAATTCACTATGATTTCTCTCTCTCTTTTGCTTTTGCTTTCAATGCTCAGTTAGTTGTTCATTACTGAGAAATCTTCTAAGAAAAACAACTGGCAACTGATTATAATGTCTTGGCTAAACTGTTAGCTGTTAGTAAAATTTGAGTGTGAGCTAAAGAGCTGCTGTCCCCTGGCATTCACTTATATGCTTTTCTTTTCTTTTCTTTTCTTTTCTTTTCTTTTCTTTTCTTTTCTTTTCTTTTCTTTTCTTTTCTTTTTAATGTTTTATTTATTTCTAGGAGAGAGACAGAGAGACAGCACAAGCAGGGGAGGGTCAGAGACAGAGGGAGTCACAGACTGAAACAGGCTCCAGGCTCTGAGCTGGCAGTCAGCACAGAGCCCGATGCGGGGCTCGAACCTGCAAACCACGAGATCATGACCTAAGCGAAAGTCGGACGCTTAACCAACTAAGCCACCCCGGCGCCCCTCTTATATGCTTTTCTATTCACTTCCTCTGCAAATACTCTATGAGTAAATTTTTGTACGTCATTACTACTGACTAGAGATAAGGAGCAGACGTAAGAAAGGAGGATGACAAGATTCCAATGTGGAAGGTGGTACAGGTGAGGCAGACATTAAATGTTTAAGACAAACAAATATCAAGCTAAATCCCTGTGTCCAGGGAGAAGGTGAAACAAGAATAATAACAGGTGAAATGAATTCTCATGGAAGTCACCACTGAAAAGAATTTTTGATATGAGAAATTATAAGGCAGAGACAGCATTTCTCAGAAGCTTCATAGACCTCATAGATTCATGATGGGAGCCTGAGGAAAGCTTAGAGTGGGGTGCTACCCAGATATAAAGCTAGGGGCATCAAATAGGGGAACTTAGTGTTTTGTACACCCAAAGTGTCTGAAAGCTGTTTCCTATGGACTTCTCAGAAAGTCACTCTGGTTTCACAGTGAGAGCCTCAAAGGAAGAAAACCCCACAGTAAGATGTATTCTTTGCTCTGCCCTCTCTGAGAACAATGGGTTTCTGTAATGACTTGCCTGTTTATAGCCTGAGCAGTCCTCATAACTGGAGAGTGAAAAAGAAAAAGCTTTGCTTATGCTGAAGCCTGCACAGCCACAGTTGACAAAAGGCCACACTAGGGAAATTGCCTGCTGGCCAGGGAGTGTGCAGATCTATTTGATCTTGTTTCTTCTTTAAGCCTCTTTTCAATAGACAGCAGTAGAGTTGTCCTGAGCTGCTGCTGCTGGTACAAGGAAATGAAAGTTTCATTCACAACAGCATCGAAAGGATTGAAGGGTAGGTCCTTGAACCCCTTGTAGATCTTTTGCTTTCAATCATTTCCCTGTCATGGAAACATATGGCACTTTTTCTTTCCATCTTCATGCCTGCAATTCCCCATGATCCTCACTGCACAGCTCTGGCTCAGACAACGCAAGAGCAAGAAAACAATTGACCATGGTGCACGTGTTGCTAAGAAGTTATGTGCAAGGTAGAAGGGATATTAGGACAGGGAACTGGAGGCCTGCTCCAGAGCACCTCTGTTGCTGTGATCTCGGGCAAAACTACAAAGCTGGTCAGAAGAGACGAAGGTGCAATAAAAAAAATAACAGGTGGCTAAATCAAGTCAGCTGCAGTGTGGGAAAAGTTCAGCAAAGCTCCTCAAAAACAGGTCTTTCTACTGCAGGCAGTTGGAAAGCAGGTAAATGCTTTGCTCATTTGGTTAGAGACACAGCTCTAGAGAAACCTGGAGGGCAAATGCAGATGGCAAGGTTGTCATTTAGCAAAGGCAGAGTTTTGAGAAATGTAATGTTTTTCCCATCATACAGTTATAGCTCTTCCTTCGTTGTAAATTAAATGAGCTCATGGCTTCTAAAAATAAACCATAAATAATTTGTAGATCAGCTTTTGATGAATAATAGCAATCCTTAGAAGAGATGAAATAAAAATGTGCACTTCTTAATAAAGGAGCATGGTGAAATTGCTTGCTGGTTGTTGGATGACAGGCTGTAGAATTGATGTGCTCTTAATCAGGGTATATTTGGTGTGTCAGGCTCAGAGAGGAAGGTTTATTTTCTGTATTTTGCTGACTTGCACAATTCCCTTTAAGAAGAACAACGGCAACAACAAATCAGTTCTTGAAAGCCCCAGCTAACGGCTTTGGCTGAGTAATTCACTCTTCTTGTCACTCGTGTGTCCAAATGGTGAGCCTGGGGCTGAGTGCCCATGACTGGGCAGCACCTGGGTCCCTGGGTGAGGTGGTGCCTCCCCTCTACCTTTGTCCTCTGAGCCTTTCTCTCCTAGTAGGAGCCCTTTGAAGTTACAGGCTGAGTCTCCTGTCAATGACCTCACTTCAGGCAAAGGTACAGGGCTGTCTTCTAAAGAGATTTTTAGGATTTGTGGCCTGTGCTTTGAGTAGCCTTTGATCAAAATGTCACAGGGGACTAATAAACAATGAGTCAGGTAAATATGCTTTATAATTATGTATTGGCTTTTATATTTATATTGAATTTTAGCATCTGAAATATTTCCAGGTGCTCTGCCTACTCACTTGTATTCAGGTGCAACTCGCCTTTTGGTAGCTGCTGCTGTAGTCCTAGAAACAGGGAACAGACTTTCTCCCTAGGGAAGATACAGAGGATGTCATCAAATGCTCAAGTAATGAGGTCAGGAGAGGTTCACATCTATCAGAAGCCCTCATTCTGTGTGCTTAGAAGAGGAGAAAAAATATTAGAAAAGAGAATACCTCTAAGAGAGATGGAGTATCTGTTGAAAGCATCTGTTTTGGGGGTGGTTCACTTCCTGTGCACCTGTGGAGCACAATAGCATTCATTGATCTTTCTGTTGGAGTCAGTCTCTAGAGTAGCACTGTCCTAAAAGAAATATAATTTGAGCCACATACGCAGTTTTAAATCATCTAGTAGCCACATTAAAAAGGTTAAAAGAAAAAGGTGAAATTAATGTAAGAATTTATTTAACCCAACACACACAAAAAACATTATCATTTGAACATGTAAATAGTATTAAAAATTATGCCAGATATTTTACATTCTTTTTCTTTATACCAACTCTTTCAAATCTTGTGTATATTTTACACTTACTTTTTAAAAATTTAATATTTATACCAAGTCTTTGAAATCTGGTGTATATTTTACAGTTTTTATTAGTTAAATGAAATAATACTATTACAAGTATTATTCTGTATTGCTGATCCCTTTACTGAACACAATTCCTAATTGTTGAATGTTATTGAATCACAGAAAAGTGCTGTAATTCCCTACTTCTATATATTTGGACATGAAAGGTTTTCATTTTGGGCTACTAGAAATGACAGCGTACTTAGCATTTTTATGTAAAATTAATTTCAGTGTTGTGATTATTTTCTTAAACCAGATTCACAGGAATAGAACTACTATTTAGATCTCACAAAAGCTAATGTCAAAAATTTTTATCATCTAAACTTCCATTATCAATCTATGAGAGAGATCATTCTGCTTTACTGCCTGTAAACAGAAGAAAGATGTTAAAATTCTTAAAGCCTTAGATCATTTATAAGACAAAAAAGAATCTGTAAAAGAGAGTGAATGAGAGAACGCTTTTCCTCACTTGCCAATCAAAAATTACATCGGTGCCCCTAGAGCTTGGAGTTTGGAGGTGGGAGGGGGAGAGAGTGAGACAGACAGACAGACAGACAGACAGACTGGGAGATAAAGCAAGAGAGTTAGACCCTGTTGTGGGAAGCTGTGTGCATTGTTCTCATCTGGCATTAGAGGCACAGGATGAAGAAACTCCATTCTTCTTTAAATTTGGAGATCTAAGGGTAAAGGAGATAAATGGCACCCTTGGGGTTCTTTCTGCTCTGGAAATGTTTGTTCCCATAGAAGCATCCTTGAGCCATGACAACACATCAGAAAAGAGATGGTTGCATGCAGCGCCTTGGGCATATGGTCTGAGTTCTCTCTGACTCCAGTGGAGTGTAGGAAACAGATTTTTCCAGTGGTAAAGAGTGTTTTGAATGAGATGCCAAGAGCAGGAAGGACACAGAAATGGCCGTAGGGTCATGGTTGGGTAATGTACCTGAAAATAGTAGTGTGGACAGTACAGTTCTTAGGGAAGAAGTGGCTTTCCAGTAGACACCAATATTAGGAAGTGTCTGTGGCTTTCGTACAGGCTATCATAGAACAGATTAAGATAGAGGAGTGGATGCCTCCCTCCTTACCAATGTTATAACCTGCAGGATAAGGTGTGGAGAAAATTCTAAAAGAAACTAAGCTTTAAACCAAAATGATTAAGATCACTGGATTTGACAGACTTCACTTGGAATTGAGT
The DNA here is from genome assembly GCA_017311185.1 of Proteles cristata cristata. Taxonomy (NCBI): domain Eukaryota; kingdom Metazoa; phylum Chordata; class Mammalia; order Carnivora; family Hyaenidae; genus Proteles; species Proteles cristata. The sequence continues at coordinate 3,030,917 of JAESUZ010001598.1, forward strand.
TAATTATCATGCTGGCAGTTGGAAGTGAAGATGGGAAAAATGGAAATTTAATCTGGTTATAGAAATATAAAAACTTTTTTTTCAAAATAAAAAAGGAGAGAGTGAAATAGTCAACCTTTAAAATATGCATTACTTCTGTACTTTTTGCCATGGCTATGTTTTTCAGAGGTGAAACAAAAATAAATGGCTTCAATTGTTCAGGCACTGTAGAATTGCATATGAGTCCCAGTGGTGATTATTTTCTTCGAGAAACATAGACAGTAACCAAACACAACTTATTTCAGCTGTCTGTATTTGACATGTCATTTCAACTCTATCAAAAGTTTCTGTTTTTCTTGAAAAATAGTTTCTTTATCTCTTTTGGTAGCAAAACAAATTAAGAAGTCTTTCAAGAGGAACAGTATGTGGAAGCTCACTGAGGCAAAGTAAGTGGGGCATGAAGTTCAGAGAACTATTAATAGGAGAGTCATCTTCATTAAAAATTAGCATAATTGAGATGCCCTGAATGTGTCTTGTGTAGGTGACAAGAAATTGGTAGTAAATATAAATGCGGCTCCACTCAGTTTCCTTTATTTGTTGATGATTTACTTAGGTTATTTGACCATGGGATGGCTACTTGTGAGCAGACAGGTCAATAGCCATATCACCACAGTCAAGCATACATTTAAGTTAAGTGCAGCACAGAATGTTGCAACAAGTAAAATATTCAACTTTTCCCCTGTAGTTTGCCCTCAGTGGAAGGCAATGTGGACAAATGTTGTGTCAAGGAATTTTAGAGAAAGGGCGAACATCAGAGCATCTAGTCTAGTGATGTTCAAACTTTCAGACCCTAGAACATTTTTATAACAAATCTTTTGTTAACACCCTTGTCCTACCCTAAAGTAAGATTCATAGACAAGTAGTTTGAATATGTATACAATTAAAAATGTCCTAACTAGAAGAGAAATAAAATGAAAGTAATTGATGATGATACATATTTCAATACTGGATTTACAGGTATGATGAAAGAAGACATATTGGAGTAGATGGGACTTGTACCACTTATAGTGAGCAAGTTAGATTTAAAAGATCAGGAGCCATTCTGTACAATGCAAGTACAAAAGACCAGGTAGATATTGGAATAGAAACTAGTAGGACCAGTATATATTAAAACTGCGCAAAACTATTTTGCTTTTCTTTGGGAAACAGGTTTTAGGTTAATTAACTATAATAAAGCCCTTAATCTACCACAATGACAGATGAACATTAGAAAGTCATGCAGGATGCAGGGCAATTACTGATTGTCCCAGCCTGTGCTAAGCATTGAAAGACATCAGCATCCCTACCCATACTTGCTAAATGCCAGTAGCACTGTCCAATCCTGTGACAACCAGAATTTCTCCCACACATGGCCCAAATGTACCCCTGGGGGCAGTGCTGCTTCTGTAGAAAACCACTGATCTAGTCTAATCTATTTGTTTTATAGTCAAGTAAACTGAAGACCAAAGGGGTTCAATGACTGGTCCAAGGCCTCTCGGTGGGGTAGAGGCAGAACAAGGAATAGTTCCTCTGATTCTAGCCTAGAGCCTTACCGACGTGGACTATATTGCTTTCTGGTGCTTCCAGAACTCCTTGGGAAATGGAAAGTCTAATTAAACATCTTCGGATTTTTGGAAGAGGGGACCAGGACATCCATTTTGGTGCTAAATTTTCATGCAATTTAGAATTATTGGAAGAGGCTTGATGAAGCTAATGGAGATTATAGAGGAGCTACCCCAGCATTGCTCTCTCATAAGCACCTCTTAGAGTTGTCACTTCCTCAGTCCATTCCTCACTCTGTCTGCCTTGGGCAAGCCTCTGCTTTTAGGCATTTCTTTTCTTCCCAGGTATAAGCAATCTGACACTGTACCAGCCATAGCCTCTACAGTATTAACGTCATGAATAATAGTTTTCTATTGCTCTACAGTAGTTTTGTGCAGATTATATTTTTGTGTTAAGTACAACTCTTAGTAAAATACTACTATATATCGATCTACTATGTGTCAGCCACGGATTTAAGCTCATTTGCAGCCTGACTTATTTTCCTCATAACAATTAAGGTAGGTACTATTAGTCCTGATTTAAAAATGAAAAAAAACTGATGTGTAGAGAGGTTAAGGAGGGGACAGAAGAAGGAGCATTCCAAGTAGTTAGCAGAGACTACAAAGATCCCAAAGCCATAAACTAGGGACTAGTTCAACTAAGGTCCAAAGAATTTGAAGAGTTGGGAATTGTTCTTTTGATTTCCTCATTGTGTCACTCCTTCTGAATTAGCTTCACAAACTCATTTCTTCCAACCCTTTGATACCAGATTTTCTGAAAGAAGGTCCCCACACCATACAGGCAAGTTCAAATCTCTTGTGATATGTCTCCATGCCACACTATCTATCTAGCAAACATCAGCCTTGGGAAAACCTCCAGTGACCTTCACATTTCCATGTTTTTTGACTCTCCTTTGGTTCCTGGTTTAGAAGATTCTAAAGCTCTCAACACAAATGACCACCTTTCTTTCTTAAGTCTTTCATCTCCAACATCTGTTCTTTGTTTCTCCTATTTTCTTCCAGCTTCCAAATTTACATGCTCTTCCCATTACCATGTGCAAAGAATCATTTCCTACAAGCACAGATTCCCTTCTGCACTTCTAGACTGTCAAAATTTTCTTGAATGAAATTAGTTGACTCACATGACTTGGTTCCATAAAGGAATCAAGGCACCTTGTATGATGTCTCACCTGAGCCATGATTCTGATTTCCAAACACTTCCAGGGAATACTCATCTAGGGACTGATTATTGTCAAATAGAATTTATTTTTCTTCTGTAAATAAGTTCTTTCACTTTTTGATTTTTCTTCTTCAGAATGCCATCATTATCCACCCCCCCCCAGCATCCTCTTAATAACTGCCTCATTTTCTTTGCCTTTCATATTTATTAGATCATAAGCTAAGACCCAGTGGTTTTAGCCCTTTGGAATCTCTCATACTTGTCTTCCGTTTTCCATCCACACTGCCACTGGCCTGCCTCACTATGACAAGTTACAATATTTTTCTTTATTTTATATTAGACCTCCTTCAAGCCATCTTGCACTCTGCTTCCAGAATGATGATTATAATGCTCTTAAAATCTACAATGACTCCTACATCCTCCATTGCATATATATTTAATGGAATAATTTTTATACATTAAATAATTTTTTCTTTCCCTTGGTATTTTCTTTCTCCTCATTCTGTCAGTTTAGCCAGTCCTCCTGTTCATTGTCTCAGGGCAGAGATGTGGTCGAACTGAAAACAGAAATAACCAGGGTCTTCATATTTTTCCTCCAAAAGCCTGAGCCCTTGAACATAGAAAGAGAGCTCAAGTTGTTAAGTTTCTTGATCAAAAACTTGCAGGAATCAAGAGTGTCCCAGACTAAAGAGCAATTCCAATCTGTGCTGGAGGGAAGAGTTGTGTGCTGATGTGGTGATGGTGATAGTAGTAAGGACATACTCCACTTTCTAACCAGTACAACCAGTAGTTGCAAAGACTTAGAGAAGCTTGTCAAATTCTGGAGCGGGAACCTGGGCTTCTCAGTATCACTGCTAGGGATGTGGGGTTGTAGGGGTGACCATGTATTATAGTAGACAGATAGGGCAATAAATAGCCTTTTGAAGGAACTTCAGGGGATGGCAAGCTAGCAAGGAACATCTGTGCAGAAAACTGGATGGGAGACTCAAGGATCCAGTAGTCCAATGCCTTCCCAATGCCTGGGCATGATGCAAACCCTGAACTTACTCCTTCAGGGGGAGAAAAAGGGAGGAACCCTGAAAAAAAAAAAGATTCAGATTTCTGGCCAGTTCAGCAGAGTGGGACTTAAACTAGAAATGAAGTTGAATGATTGAAACTAAGTTATATTGCTTACCCATGGTAGTTTGTGGGCTGAGATGCATAGTTTCACACAAAATTAGGTATAAAGCCTTCAAATTGAGTATGAAGATCTATAGAATGGTACTTGAGTCAATGTTTCTAGCTTCACTTTTTTCCTTTGTGAGTTTTTTTTTTTTTTTTTTTTTTTTTTTTTAGCGGAGGAGGGCAAAATTATAAATTTACATTTTATTTTGACGAGTCTGTTCACAATTCCCTGGTCATGTTTTCCTGCTCCCATTGCTTGTTGGTCCATCTCTCTGCCTAGAAAGCACTCTTTTAACACTCCTTGCCCCATTCCTACCAGCTTTTCAACACCTTCTCAAATGCCATCTGTCTCACAAAAACTCTCTGTTGTTTCCCTTGACTGAATTCACAGGCATTTTACACATCTTTCTCCTCTGGCCTTTGCTAGGTGGGGCACTCCAGACTCTGCATTTACACTTAGCTCAGTGTGGATGCAGCAAAACCCGTGGACTTTAACATTATTTGTTCTCATGATCTGCCCCCAGTTGATAAGGCAGAGGGTAAGAAAGGATGAGTTTTATGGTGACCATTCTAGATGGCCATTTAGTGCAAGAAAACCTTGATCAGCTTAGAGGATGGAGGAGAGAGTTCACATGAGCTTAAACAATGACATGCAGCCCAGTTCTGTGAATTTGGGTACAAGAGCAATGGAACGTAAGTGTCATACTCTGAACCTAACATCAAAACTGTCTCTGTAAAAATCTTTTTTTTTTTTTGTAAAAATCTTTAATAAATATGTTTCACTTAGAACTTTCCTGATTTGTTGTCTGAATGTTGGGGACTTGTTAAAGCAGCAACAAGCCGGGTTCCCCAAATCTACCAGGAATGATTATTACTCAAACTGGGAAGATTTCCAAGGGCACTCACTGTAATCTGCCTCATGTCACTATTACTTGACTAGGTCTCCTATCATTCAGTTTTAAACTGCTTGAGGTTAAAATCTATTTGCCTATTTTTATATACTTCTTGTTAACTTATAGTTAAGTGGCCAATAAATGTTTGTTGAATTGGATTCTTCCATATTCTTTCATATCATTTGTTAACCCTATTTAATCTTTTCAGGAATCATTAATTTTTTAACTAATCTGAAAATGAGCTGAGACACTGTACATTAAGTGTCTAGAACAGACCATAGTAACAGAGACTATCTAGGATTTTCTGAGACAGTTTCATATCATGTATTCTTCCCTTTTCAATAATAGCACTTCATTAAATACGAAGCCATATGCAAAACCATTTTTCTTCATGTTTCTTTATTTTTTTTACATAAATTTTAATTCAAACTGCTTATGTACTAGATGAGGTATCCTAATCTTTATACTGGAAAACATGGTTTCTGTTCATGTTCTAGATGTCTAGTACTGTTTATATATTCTGAATCAACTGTATTTATCAAATGTTTCTTTCTTCTTAGAGTTGTGTTTTGCCTATAAAAGCAAATTGGACAAGGTTCTCCTTCTCCAGGAGATTTGAGTTTAACATCAGGAATGATGCAAACACATATATTAGGCATAGTTTTTTGTTAGATGAAAAGCGCTTCTGATCAGTGCATATTCAATTTCAAGGTTTAGATTGAAAGTGACTTCTGGATGTCCTCTTTGGAGAAGTGTCTGTTCATATCTTCTGCCCATTTCTTTACTGGGTTGTTTGTTTTTTGGGTGTGGAGTTTGGTGAGTTCCTTATAGATTTTGGATATTAACCCTTTGTCTGATATGTCATTTGCAACTATCTTTTCCCATTCCGCTGGTTGCCTGTTAGTTTTGTGGATTGTTTCCTTTGCTGTGCAGAAGCTTTTAATCTTGATGAGGTCCCAATGGTTTATTTTTGCTCTTGTTTCCCTTGCTTTTGGGGATGTGTCAAGTAAGAAGTTGCTGCGGTGGAGGTCAAGAATATAGGAGTGCTGATGCATAGGAGCACATGTACCCCAATGTTCATAGCAGCACTCTCAACAATAGCCAAAACATGGAAAGAGCCTAAGTGTCCATCAACAGATGAATGGATCAAGAAGATATGGTTGATCTATACAATGGAATACTACATGGCAATGAGAAAGAATGAAATCTGGCCATGTGTAGCAACATGGATGGACCTTGAGGGTGTTATGCTGAGTGAAATAAGTCAGGCAGAGGAGGACACATACCATATGTTTGCACGTATTAGGATTAGGAGGAACTTAACGGAGGACCATGGGGGAGAAGAAGGGGGAAATAGTAGGGGAGAGGGAGAGAGGCAAACCATGAGAGACTCTTGAATGCTGAGAACAAACTGAGGACTGATGGGTGTGGGGGGAGAGGGGGGAGATGGGCGGGGTGGCACTTGTGGGGATGAGCACTGGGTGTTATATGGAAACTAACTTGACAATAAACTATTTGTAAAAAAAAATAAAAAATAAATAAAAATGACTTCTGCCTTTCCATTGCTTACCAGGGTAATGATAGAATTCATTTTGTACACTTTGGGGTACTGTTTGGCTCTAAGAGGAAAAATCAGTGTAAGGGAGTAAATGCCAATTACAGGTATTTGTGATTTAGTTGAACCAGACTGGTTCCAAATAACCTATAGACCTTTGAAGTTCTCATTTTCTAAGTGTACTTAGTTTAGGAAATCTTTGATGTACCAAGTGGTGATGAAGACTCAAATATGACCTTTCAGGCTTGAATAGGTACATGGAAACCAACCTTGTTTCCTATAAGAATGAAGCAAATGCCTTCTTTGTCATTATATTTCATGTGGTGTTTAAGCCTTTGGGGATGTTGGGTAATATCTGAGACATTCAATAGGAGTTATCACATCCCTATTAGAATGTGATTGTGCATGTTTGTAAGTATATATATGTGACAAAAGGGATGGATAGGGTGATGACCCAATTGTTATAAATAAATGACTTTCCTTACCTATAAATTTTGTGAGGTCAGAGTCTGGGTCATTTTGTTTGCCCTTCTTTTTCCCATGTCCTGAAAAGTGTAAGTGATTGAGAAAAAACTGTTGAATAGAAAAATAATCTTCTAACTATAGATTAGATTCTGTGAGCCAACAGGTTCCTAAAACTATGGATGGATCAGAAGACTCAAGAAAGGTTATGAATGTTTTACCATTTGGCAACCATGATGGTCAATTTAATTTTTCACTCTATAAAACTATATTAATTCAAAACATTTTTTTAAATTTATCTTTTAATTTACATCCAAGTTAGTTAGTGCAACAATGATTTCAGGAGTAGATTCCTTAATACCCCTTACCCATTTATCCCATCTCCCCTCCCACAACCTCTCCAGTTACACTCTGTTCTCCATATTTAAGAGTCTTTTATGTTTTGTCTCCCTCCCTGTTTTTATATTATTTTATATTATTTTTACTTCCCTTTCCTTATGTTCATTTTTTTTGTATCTTAAAATCCTCATATGAGTGAAGTAATATGATATTTGTTTTTCTCTGACTAATTTCACATAGCATAATATCCTCCAGTTCTAGCCATGTAGTTGCAAATGGCAAGATTTCATTCTTTTTGATTGCCAAGTGATACTTCATTACACACACACACACACACACACACACACACACACACACACCACATCTTCTTTATTCATTCATCCATTGATAGACATTTGGGCTCTTTCCATACTTTGGCTATTGTTGATAGTGCTGCTATAACTATTGGGGTGCATGTGCCCCTTTGAAACAGCACACATGCATCCCTTGGATAAATATGTAGTAGGGAGTTGCTAGGTTGTAGGGTAGTTCTATTTTTAATTTTTTTGACAAACCTCCACACTGTTTTCCAGAGTGTACACCAGGTTGCATTCCCACCAGCATTGCAAAAGAGATCCTCTTTTTTCCGCATCCTTGCCAACATCCGTTGTTGCTGGAGTTGTTAATGTTGGCCATTCTGACAGATGTGAGGTGGTATCTCATTGTGGTTTTGATTTATATTTCCCTGATGATGAATGATGTTGAGCATTTTTTTCATGTGTCAGTTGGCCATCTGGGTGTCGTCTTTAGAGAAGTGTCTATTCATGTCTTTTGTCCATTTCTTCACTGGATTATTTGTTTTTTGGGTGTTGAACCTGATAATAATTTCCTTATAGATTTTGGATACTAACCCTTTTTCTGATATGTCACTTGCAAATATCTTCTCCCACTCCATTAGTTGCCTTTTAGTTTTGCTGATTTGTTTCTTTTGCTAGGCAGAAGCTTTTTATTTTGATGAGATCCCAATAATTCATTTTTGCTTTTGTTTCCCTTGCCTCCAGACATATGTTTAGTAAGAAGTTTTCTGGTGAGGTCAAAGAGGTTTTTGCCTGTTTTCTCCTCTAGGATTTTGATGGCTTCCTGTCTTATGTTTAGGTCTTTCATCCATCTTATTTTTGTTTTCTGTAAAGAACCCTGGCTAAAACAGCAACTGTGTGATTGTAGGCAAGTCACCTAGTGTCTCTGAGGCTGTCTTTCCTCTTCTTTAAATATGGTGATCATATTTGCCCTTCAGAGTTAGGATTATATATGATTGCCCATTTGAATCAGACAACTGTGGTTAAAATGTGATTCTAAGTGATTAAAATTAGAAACTCACTTAACCTTCATAACAATCCAATGAGATAACTTATGCCTATTTTATAGATATGGAGACTGAGGCACAAAAGAGTTCAGTAACTTGCCCAACTTGCCCAATATTGCTACATGGTTAGCAATATTACATGTTCATTGAAAGTCATTAACTCTCCCAAGCACACCAGAAAGCTACATTTCCTGGCCTATCCTGTGGTTAGGAAGAGGCTATATAATTGATTCCTAGTTGATGAAGTGTGGACAGAGATGATGGATATTATTTCTAGACCTGCCTATAAAATGCAGTTACAAACCATCACATTCCCTTTTTCTCTCCCCATGATCACACTGAGGTTATTTGTTGAAGGTAGGAGAGCTAGGAGATTAAAGAAACATGAGTCTCTGAGTCATCCCGTAGGGAAGAACTGCCAGCAGAGCTGCCTCATGAGAAATATCTACATTGTACTTTGCATGATGAGCAATAATTTCTCACTGAATCAAGCCTCTGTGATTTTAGGGTTTATTTATTACCCCATCATAGCCTAACCTAGACTGTCTAATAGTGTGTTAGAGTTGGAGTTTAAACTAAGGCATTCTGCATGTAGAGATTATTTTCTTAACTGGTGTGTTGCTGTGCTTTTCAGCTCCAGGCACATGGAATACATTTAAAAATATTCATTCTGATTATCATCTTGCCCTTTGAGAGCTCTTTGTAATGTAAACAAAGTAAAAATATTTATTTTTAATTAAAATATAATTAACATATAGTGTCACATTAGTTTCAGGTGTACAATATGATTTAACAATTCTATATCAGTGCTTACCAAGATAAGTGTATTCTTTATTAGTTTTTTTTTTTAAGGTTTTATTTATTTCTAGGAGAGAGAGAGAGACAGCGTGAGCAGGGGAGGGTCAGAGAGAGAGGGAGTCACAGACTGAAACAGGCTCCAGGCTTTGAGCTGGCAGTCAGCACAGAGCCCGACGTGGGGCTCGAACCCACGAACCGCGAGATCATGACTCGAGCGAAAGTCGGACGCTTAACCAACTAAGCCACCTGGGCACCCCTCTTTATTAGTTTTTTTAATGTTTTATTTATTTTTGGGAGAGAGAGACAGACTGAAAATGGGGGAGGGGTGGAGAAGGGGGAGTCACAGAATTTGAAGCAGGCTCCAGACTCTGAGCTGTCAGCATAGAGTTCAATGTGGGGCTTAAACCCATGAAACGTAACCTCATGACCTGAGCTGAAGTCAGTCACTTAACCCACTGAGCCAACCCAGTGCCCCAGGAACGTTCTCTTGAATTCCCTTCACCTCCTTCACCCATCCTCCTACTTAACTCCCTTCTAGCATCCACTAGTTCTCTGTTTAAGTCTGTTTTTTTTTGTTTCTTTTTTTTTGTGTTCATTTGTTTTTTAAACCCCATATATGAGTAAAATCATATGGTATTTATCTTTCTGTCTGACTTATTTCACTTAGCATTATACCCACTAGGTTCATCCATGTTGTTGCAAATGGCAAGATTTCATTATTATTATTTGTGACTGAGTAATATTCGTGTATATGTAATATACATACAATGTAAATTGTGTGTGTCCGTGTCTGTGTGTATATGTGTGTGTGTGTGTATGTTGGTATGTATATCATACCAACTTTTCTTTAGTCATGTATGGATGTACACTTGACTAGATGGTTGCTTCTATATCTTGGCTATTACAAGTAATGCTGCAGTAAACATAGAGAGGCATGTATCTTTTCAAATTAGTGTTTTCATTTTCTTTGGGTAAATACCCAATAGTAGAATTACTGGATCACACAGTAATTCTATTTTTACGTTTTGAGAAACCTCCATACTGTTTTCCACAGTGACTACACCAGTAATCCCCATCAAGAGCGCACAAAGATTCCTTTTTCCTACATCTTCACCAATACTTGTTATTTCTTGTCTTTTTGATACTAATGCTTCTGCCAGGTATAAGGTGATACTTCATTTTGGTTTAGATTTGAATTTCCCTGATATTAGTGATGTTGAGCATCTTTGTTTTAATCAAAGCTAAATGGATTTTGTTATAGTGGATTTAATATGTTAATGTGCATTATGAACTTTGTAGAGATAGAGAGTATGAAGTATTCTTAAAATGACTTGTCCCATCTAACTCTTTCTGTGAACAACATTTAGGAAATGTATTTTGGTAGCATGTGTAGTAAGCACTTTGGAGCTGTACTTTCCAGGTTCAAATCCCAATTCCTCCACTAATAGTGGTCTGGCCTTTGACAGAACTTCACCTTTCTGAACTTCTGTTTCTTCCTAGTTCAAATGGAGATGATAATAAGTACCTTACAGGGTTATTATGAACTTTCCTTGGTCTGATATTTTTAAAAGTTTTGGAATACTGACTGGCCTATAGTGAATGCTCTCACTCTCTCTGCATGTATGTGTATGTATGTGTTTTGTAAATTAATGAATAAATCCTTCTTTAGCCTTGTTTCCTAGTTTCCTATACTGTACACCCCTTAAAATCCAGGAGTGCTTAAGGGGCGCCTGGGTGGCTTAGTCGGTTAAGCGTCCGACTTTCGCTTAGGTCATGATCTCGCGGTTCGTGGGTTCGAGCCCCGCGTCGGGCTCTGTGCTGACTGCCAGCTCAGAGCCTGGAGCCTGTTTCAGTCTGTGACTCCCTCTCTCTCTGACCCTCCCCTGCTCACGCTGTCTCTCTCTCTCTCCTAAAAATAAATAAAACATTAAAAAAAAATCCAGGAGTGCTTTTTACAGTATTTGGATCTTTTTAGTATATTAATACCAAATATTAAGTATTAAGTATATACCTTGTGCTTCGTAAATATTTAAGAAATGAATGGAAAAATGGATCTTATCCCATGATAAGAGATCAGTAATCTGTAACTAAATTTTTGTTATCTTTATGAAGATCCAAGTTAAAGAATATCCACCGTTTGACATTGTTATCAATAGATAACTAGATGAAACGAATCCAACAAAAAACTTTAGCCAAGATTCTGGTGCTCGGGGTACACAGGCAAGATAAGCAACTATCTGTTTTTCTTCTCAAGTGTGTTACATACCATTTCAGAATTTGAGAAAATAGATTTTAATTAGTTAAACAGAATTAGTTTAAGGATCATTAGCTAATTTTCTTACGTCATTTTCACAAGGCTGTGAAATTATGTTATTTACCTCAAAACAATATTTTCCCTTATATGCACCAGCAAGTGCTAATCACAAGTTTACTTTGGTGCATACTGGATGTATGTTTTCAGAATCTTCAACCAGAATGTCTAATTGGGAATACAGACTTGAGCTAAAAAAATGCAATTGATAGAAGGTAAAAAATGGATTAAAGAACACTATGGAACAACACCAAAAATATAGAGGGCTGAATTAGTAAGAATTTGTACTACATGGAGAGAGGAGCCAAATACTCTACTCTGTGGGTAGAGGCAAAAAAAGAAGGCAATAGCACTAGGTGGGCTTGGAGGACTCAAGAGTGGACTTTCCTGCAAGTGAGGTATGTGGCAATGATTTGGAGGGGTCTCTCTCTCACTGGTGATGATGTGTCCACATAATGACATCTGACAGTGAAACTAAAAGATAATCAATCCAAAACCATTTGCTTGAACTTCTCTCTTGTCAGGAAAGTGAGTTGAAAAGAAGAGAGGTCTGTTGTAACACATTGTTTACAAATGGGGTTACCAGACCCCAGAGACCTTAGGATGTATTCTGGAGTGTGTGAAAGTTCCATGAAAGAATTTCCAGATATTATATTTTCACTAAGATGACAAACTAACCACCTCTTCAACTCAACTAATGGATATTTTGGATTATTTGTATGATCACAATATTATATGGAAAGATGACAGGATATTTACTTCATTTCAGCCACCTGGGTTTGCTATCAGTTAGAAAAATGAGTAGATTAAATATGAAAATGAAATATTCATGTCAGTTGAGAGCCAAATGATGCCATGGTGTGCTGAAGTGAGAATTCGATTAGATAAACATGGTGGAAGAATTGAGTTATCACACATCACATGACAATGTAACTCAATAACATTTAAAAAATGTTAACTGATTATTAAGAAATTCATTTGAGTATAGTTAAAATGTATTACTTAGAATCACGTATACAACATAGTGATTTGATAAGTTTACACATTATACTATGTTCACTACAAGTGTACCACTTGTCACCAGTGTCACAATATCATTGATTATATTCCTTATGCTTATGTGCCTTTTATTCCTGTGACTTATTTATTCCATAACTGGAAGCTTATAACTCCCACCCCCCTTCACCCATTTTTCCCATCACTCTGGCAACCATCAGTTTCTTTTCTGTATTTCTAAGTTTGATTCTACTTTGTGTTTATTTAGTTTTTTTAGATGTTACATACTAATGAAATCATAAGGTATTTGGCTCTCTCTTATTTCACTTAGCATAATACCCTCTAGGTTCATCCATGTTGTTGCCAATGGCATGATTTCACCCTTTTATGTGGTTGTATAATATTCCTGTGTGTGTTTGTGTGTGTGTGCTTGTGTGTGTGTGTGTGTGTGTGTGTGTGTGTACACATGCCACATTTTCTTTGTTATTCTATGGATGGACTCTTAGGTGGCTCCCATGCTACTGAAAACTATGCTGCAATAATCATGGGGGTACACATATCTTTTCAAATTAGTGTTTTCATCTACTTAGGTAGATACCGAGTAGTGGAATTATTGGATTGTATGGTATTTCCATATTTAATATTTGGAGGAATCTCCATACTGTTTTTCATGGTGGCTTGTACCCATTTACATTCCCACCAACAGTGCATGAGGGTTACTTTGTTTCTATATTTTCACCAACATTTGCTTTTTTTTCTTTTTTCTTTTTTTTTACTATTTTAGCCATGCTTACAGGTGTAAGTTGGTATGTCATTATGGTTTTGATTTGCATTTCCCTGATGAGTGATATTGAGCATTTTTTCATGTGTCTGCTGGCCATCCATATGTCTTCTTTGGAAAAATGTCTATCTAGGTCCTCTCCCTATTTTTAATTGGATTATTATTATTTGGGGGGGTGAGTTGGGTAAGTTCTTTATGTATTTTGGATATTAGTCCTTATTATATAATTTGAAAATACCTTCTTCCATTGAGAAGGCTGTCTTTTCATTTTGTTGGTGGTTTCTTTCTCTATGAAAAATCTTATTTTGGTGTAGTTCCAGTAGTTTACTTTTGCTTTTATTTCCATTCCTAAGGGTGCATACCTAGAAAAATATCTCTGCAGCTCCTATCAAAGAGATTACTGTCTATGTTTTCTTCTAGGAATTTTGTGGTTTTAGTTTTCTCATTTAGGTCTTTAATCCACTTTGAGTTTTTGTATATGGTAGAAGAAAGTGGTTCAGCTTGATTCTTTTGTATGTAGCTGTCTAATTTTCCCAGCACAATTTATTGAAGGTACTGTCTTTTCCCCATTGTATATTCTTATCTCCTTTGTCATAGAGTAATTGACTATATAAATATGGCTTAATTTCTGGGGTCTCTATTGACCTATGTGTCTATTTTTGTGCCAGTGCCATACTGTTTTGAGTATTACAATTTTGTAGTATATCTTGAAATCTGGGATTGTAGTAACTCCAAGATTGTTCTTCTTTCTAAAGGTAGCTGTGGTTATTGGGGGTCTTTTCGGTTCCATACAAATTTTAAGATTTTTTGTTACAGTGTTGTGAAGAATGCTGTTATTATTTTGATAGGGATTGCATTGAATCTGTAGATGGCTCTGGGTAATATGGGCATTTGAACAATATTAATTCTTTAAATCCAAGAGTATGGAATATCTTTCCATTTGTGTCATATTCAGTTTCTTCATCAATTTCTTATAGTTTTAAGAGTACAGGTATTTTAAGTCTTGATTAAATTTATTTCTAGGTATTCTTTTTAGTGTAGTTGTAAATGGGATTGTTTTCTTAAGTTCTCTTTCTGCTACTTCATTATTAGTATATAGAAATGCTACCAATTTCTGAATATTACTTTTGTATTCTGCAGCTTTACTGAATTCATTTATTACTTTTAGTAGTTTTTTGGTGGAGTCTTCAGGATTTCTGCGTATAGTATCACATCATCTGCAAATAGTGTAAGCTTTACTTTTTCCTTACCAATTTGGATGTCTTGTATTTTTTTATTTGATTGCTGTGACTGACTTCTAGTATTACGTTGAATAAGAGTAGTGAGAGTTGACATCTTTGTCTTGTTTCTTAGAGAAAAGTCTCTGTTTTCTCCCTTTGAGTATGATCTTAGCTGTGGTTTTTTCATATAGGGCCTTTATTACATTCCCTCTAATCCCACATTGTTGAGAGTGTATCATGAACAGATGTTGAATTTCCTCAAATGCTTTTTATGTATCTATTGGGATGACAGCCTGATTTTTACCTTTTGTTTTGTTGTTATGTTGTAGTATTGATTGATTTGTGAATATTGCATCACCCTTGCTATAAATCCCACTTGATTATAATGAATGACCCTTTTAATGTATTGTTGAAGGCAGTTTGCTATTAGCTTGTTGAGGATTTTTACATTTATATTCATGAGAGGTATTGGCCTATAGTTTCCTTTTTTGTGGTGTTTTTAATCTGGTTTTGGTATCAGGGTAATGCTGGCTAATAGAATGAATTTGGTTCACTTTTTTTTCTGTTTGTTTCTTTCTTTGTACTCTGTGTGTCATTTATATCTGCTCTGATCTTTATTATTTCCTTCCTTCTACCCACATAGGACTTTTTTTCTAGCTCCTTTAGGTGTAAGGGCAATTGTTTGAGCTTTCTTTTCTTGTGGTAGGCCTCTATTGCTATATATTTTTCTTTTAGAATTGCTTTAGATGCATTCCAAAGATTTTGGACGATTGAGTTTCATTTTCATTCATCTTTGTATTTATTTAAAATTATTCTTTGATTCATTGACCAATTGGTTGCTTAGTCTTGTGTTGTTTAGTCTCCATGTAGTTGTGTGTTTTCTATTATTTGATTGATTTGATTTCTACTGTTGTGATCAGAATAGATGTATGGTATGATGTAAATCTTCAAAACTTTATTAAGGCTTATTTGTGATATGTGATATATTTTGAAGAATGTTCTTTGTGCACTTAAAAAGCATATTTTGTTGATTTGGATAGAATGTTGTATATATGTGTTATAGTCTTCTGGTCCAGTCGCTTTATGTATTTTTTATTTCAGTTATTGTATTTTTCAACTCTGATTGATTTTTCATAATGTTTACTATCACTTTATTGAAGGTCTCACTTTGTTGATTCATTCTTCACTCCATCCTGGTAAGCATCTTCCCAAGTATTACTTACATTCTTTGTCAGGCATATCGTGTGTCTGTGTTTCAGTTCTTTTTCTGTGTATTTTTTTTTTCTTATTCTTTCTTTTGGAGCATATTCTGTCTTCCCAGTTTGCTTGACTTTCTGTGTTTCTGTGGATTCAGTGGAAGAGCTACTGCTCCTAAACTTGAAGGAATGGTCTCATGTATGGTTGTCCTCTAAGTAGACTATTTGTGGTGATGACTTTTGTTGTCTGCTAAAGCTGTGGTTGGTGTGGACTAGGGTTTCTGGGCTCTCCACACAGTGAGTGCCTTGGCAGATAGCTAAAGTTAAAGTAGGTGCAAGGTCGGATGTTCTGAGGCTCTACATATAGAAAGCACCTAGTAAGGATAGCTAAAGCTGAAGCAGTAGTACGTGGGGTATCCTGGGGCTCTTTGTGCGGAGGGAATCCTGGCAGAATGGTTAGAACTGAGGTGATATGTAGGACTCTCCACACTGAGGGCAACCTGGTGGGACAGATGAAGCAGGGTTTGGTGCAAGCCAGGTGTTCCAGAGTACGTAGGGCAGGGAGTGTCCTGGCTAGATGATTAGAACTGAGGCTGGTATGGGCAGGAGTATTCTGGGGCACTCTGTGCAGGAAGTGCCCAGCATGGGTGGCTGGAACTGCAGCAACCACAGGCTTGGGGTTCCTGAGGTGCTTCATGTAGTGGGCACTTAGGCAGGCAGTTGGATTTGAAGGAGACATTCAAGAGTTTCTAAAATATTCTGCACTGGGGCCCCTGGGTGGCTCAGTCAGTTAAGCGTCCGACTTCAGCTCAGGTCATGATCTCGCAGTTCGTGGGTTTGAGTCCCGTGTCAGGCTCTGTGCTGACAGCTAGCTCAGAGCCTGGAGCCTGTCTTCAGATTCTGTGTCTCCCTCTCTCTCTGACCCTCCCCTGCTCATGCTGTCTCTCTCTCTCTCTCAGAAATAAATAAAACATTTTTAAAAAGTTTTTTAAAAAAATGTTCTGCACTGGAAGTGTCCTAATAAACCATCTGTAGCTGAAGTGGTGTGGGCCTGGAGTATTCCCGGGTGTTTTGCATCTATGTCACATTGGTACAAAGTCTGGAGCTGTGGTAAGCACTGATCATGGTTGTTCTGATGGGATTGTTGGCTGGTATGGGCTAGAGATCTGGACCTCACTGAGGAATAATGCTGGTTAGGATGTTCAGGCTGTGCACTGTTTGTGCTTTCAAGTTGGGGATGGAGATTGTATCCATCAGCCTTTCCTACCCGAGAGTGTTCCAGAAGCTCCTCTGTTTGGCAGAGGGCTAGGTATGACCCTTTTATATGCTAGTTGTTCTGTTCTGTTCTATTCTATTCTATTCTATTCTATTCTATTCTATTCTATTCTATTCTATTCTATTCTATTCTATCCTATCCTATTCTATCCTATCCTATCCTATCCTATCCTATCCTATCCTATCCTATTCTAATGTTTATTTTTGAGAGGTGGGGAGAGGAGAGGAGGGAGAGAGAGAGAGAGAGAATGAGAATGAGAATGAGAATGAGAATGAATGAATGAGTGAATGAGGGCAGAGTGAGAGGAAGACACGGAATCCAAAGCAGGCTCCAGGCTGAGCCTGACTCTGGGCTGGAACTCACAGACTGTGCCATCATGACCTGAACCAAAGTTGGATGCTTAGCCAACTGAGCCACCCAGCTGCCTCAATGCTAGTTGTCCTTCTAAACCACAGCTTTTCTTTTGTGCCCCAGGGTGACCAGGGCTGATGTGGGCCATGGGATCTGGGGCTCACTGATGTGACAGGTTGGCTAGTGTCCATGGTTTCTGTTCTTCTTCATGTTATTTTGGGGTGAGGGGTGTGTGTCGGAGTATGTAAATTGTGTCTGCCAGCCCCTCCCACCTGGAGGGCATTCTGGCAGCTCCCCTCTGTTTGGCAGAGTTCTAGGGCTGTCTGTTTTATATACTAGTTGCTCTTTTAAATCACAGCTTGCTTTTCTGTGCCCCAGCTTGATGAGGGCTGGTGTGGGCTAGTGAACCTGGAGCTCACTGAGGTGGCAAGCTGGCTATAGCATCATGACCCTACTCTGATCTGTGCTTCCAAGGTGGAGGAGGAGCATAAATCATGTTGTGCTCCTGTCCCTCTGACCTAGAGAGAATTCACTAAGCTCATTCACCACTTGGCAAAGTTATAAGGCTGGCTTTTTTATACGCTAGTTGCTCTTTTACCCTGGGACTATTTTTCTATGTCCAAGGAGAGGAGAAACTGTTCCAGGTCCCTCAGTACTACTCCTTCCCACTACGGTTTGCAATATTGGGGTTAGAGGTTCCCTTTGTTACCTTGTCTCTGTCTCTTTTCTCTTTTATTGTTCTTTTGTTGTGTAGAAGCTGTTTGCTCAGCCCTCAGTTCTTCAGGAGGACTTGTTCTACACATAGGTGTAATGTGGTGTGTTTCATGAAGGAGGTGAGTTCAGAGTCTTCCTTAATCATCATCTTGGACTAGAAGTCTCCTAACAAAACCTTTCTGTCCATCCTTTTACAACAGAGGTGTCAGAAGAGTCCTTTCCTACTTGGACTTTATCTTGCATCCTGACAGAATATGTAGGAGGTGGAAAACTTTTACATATATTTCGGGGGATCCAGAGGTAGAAGGTATCTCTACTTTGCTCCCAGGGTTAGAGCCTAATGGAGGTGAAAAAATCCATATTGGTTTTGACTGTTTAGTATAGCTGGGAAATGGGGCCATTGACAGTACAGTGGGGTCTCCTGAGCTTCAGCCAGACATATATATGGAGGACGGTGCTGGAAGACTGAAGGAGCAAAATGATAGAAACAAGGGCACTCTTCTTGGGGACCCACATGTGCTACCAATGAACTAGTCCACAAACACTAGTGTGGACAGAGGATTTGAATATTATATAGTTACATTCCTGTCCCACCAACCCCCTTTCTCTTTTCCTTTCTGCCATATGCTTTGATACCACCTAAGAACCACAGAATTTAGGTGCAATCATGGGGAGAAGCAAGGCAAATCCTAAATTAATTCTGAAATTAGGTTTCTATTGTCTTGGTAGATGACAGCTAAAAAGAAAAATTGAGTAATGGAAAGAATGAAAAAAAATATTTTTACACCTAAATTTATAGACAAAGATATACACCTCTATACCATTAATTAAGGGCATACTAACTCCAGTGAATGTGGACAGTAATAGATCATTCCCATTTCTTGTTACAAACAATGATTTATTGCAAAACAAGATTATCTGTTACATTAATAGTGTTAATTGGAATTTTATCAGTTTTGTAGTTTTGGTTTTCTAGTTTAAGAGATATAAGAATTATACCCAATTTTATGTTTTTATGTATTGAGTATCATAATACCACTAATTCACATCATTTAATCTACTGGAATACTTTTTATGTGAAAGGAGTCCATAATTTTTAAATTTGAGAAACACTGCTGGGTAGACAAAGATGGTAAACTTCAAGGAATCTAAGAATATGAAATTAAGAAGTAATATTTTGACATTGTTTTTCCAGTATTGATCAGAAACTGATCACTATAAAGTCTGCAAAACAATTTGAGTTAATTATATAAACAATCTCTAGATGTAAATGGTCATCTATTTATTCTTGATCAGCCTTTAGTAAGTAAGTTTGCATTGAACATTTACTAGGGCTTAAACCAAGAAATACAGAGGGCTACACTAATAAGATGGTGACAGAATGGGAAGAGAAGTGTTTGTAAGAGGTAGTAATAATAAACATTGAAAAAAATATCAGAGAAGTGAAAAATAGAGGCCTGTGAAGGATAACTTTGCAGGGTTATGGTCAATAGTGTTCAATGAGGTTGGGTAAAGTGAGGATAGGAAGACATTCATTAGATTTGGCCGTGGTGAGAAACACATTGGTGACTCTAAATCAGGAGTGTTTTTTTGTGGGACTGCCAATCCCTCTCCTGTCAGTAGGAAAACTGTCTTACAGAAAAAAAGATGATTAAAACACCTCTAGCTTATTATCACATCAGCATCTCAGATGAGCATTTCCAGTGTGTGTGAATCCTCAGGTTAACATGCAGGGTAATCTCAAGCTCTATCCCAGCTAAGTGCAGTTTGTGATTTCTTCTTTCCTGCTGATCATGCAGGTGCACATTTTTTTTCCTTCTTCATAATGAAGATGTATTGACTGTGAACTTTTGAAGATGGAGTTTATTTCTTATTTCTTGATATTCTTGTTAAGTATCTCTTAACAACTTCAAATGCTTGAGATCATTACAGTTTCTGGGCTTTGGAGTTAGAGCTTATGGGACACATCTATGGGAATAACTTTGATTATATGGAATTAGAATAAGCACCAATTTTCTGCTGAATTAGGATAATAGCAAAAATATTAAAGCTGGAAAAAATCCTTGAGAGCAGGACAATATAGATATGGAAATCTGTCTTCTCCACTGTGTGTGTGTGTGTGTTTTTAATTTATTTGAGAGAGAGAGAGAGAGCACAGGCAGAGGAGAAGGACAAGAATCTTAAGCTCCATGCTCAGTGTGGAGCCTGATTCAGGGTTCAATCCCATGAAACTGGGGTCATTACCTGAGGTGAAATCAAGAGTCAGAGGCTCAACCTGGTGAGCCATCCAGCACCCCTACACTGTGTTCTTCCTAAATATCAAAACATTGATCCTGTTTTTTCCTTGACTACTGACTCCTTAAAGCCACTAAATAAAGTTTAGAGTCTCCTCCTTTTCTCTTGATGCATCCAATTCAATCCCCAGCATTTACTATTTCAGTTGGTAAGTCCTAGAAGAAGATCACCCTCCTGTTCCTACAATTAGCACCTCTGTGGCAAGCCATGCCTCAGCACTCATCTTACTGGCTTCTGGAATTTTGGCAAAGGGCTGATCACAAACTATTTGGCATCCAGGACTGCACAATCACTGTCTGATTTGTTGGACATATATTATACCAACTCCTCATCACTCTTCCTGTCATTGAAATCATACTAATAGCACTGGTGTGTGTGTGTGTGTGTGTGTGTGTGTGCGCGTGCGCACGTGCGCGTGCACGTGTGTGTCAGATCCTTATTTGTTACTCAGAATGACCCACCTCCTTGGGGGCAGAATTGAGAAAATGTGAACTTCCCCAAACCCGATCTCATTTTAGCTCCTGACCATCAAAGTCTTCTTTTCATCCCTACTTGCTCATTGGCTGGGGTGGCATACCTTACTCCATGGCTCAAAGGAGTTCAGTTTCCTGTATGTTCTCCCGGCCAAAAAAAGAAAAAATATCTCTAAGACATCCTCTTTCACTCAGTATTTTCCCTTTACAACTTTCATATTTTACTCTTCTCTATCCATATTTTCCTCAGTCTTGCCATCATATTTGATACCTTCCTGTCTGAAATAGGCCTTGCTATTTCAGCAAATCTTTTTTGAACACATACTCCATTTCTCCTCTGCTGGGAAAGATGACTAAATAAGTTATGGCCTATTTTCTGAGGAAGTTTCCAAAGCAGTTGGGTTTTAAATCTACTAGAGCGGAGACTGCCAGACTAGAACATATCACTATTAGGTAATGTGCCATCTTGATAGCTCCAAAGTCTGGCACTGGACTTGCTACCTCATAGAAGCTTCAAATATTTGCTTATTAACCAGTTCTTAAACTCTATGTGCCTCAGTTTTCTTACCTGTGGGATGGTTTTAATAATATATCAGTCTCATGGTGTGGTTTGAGAGAATTACATTAACTACGTTAACATATATAAGGTCTTGGAAGATGGACTTCCAGGGAGCACGGCAGAATAGGAAGATCTTTGTCCCTTGGATACAACTGGATGTCACCATTTCAGTGTAAATAACCCAGATAATGACCCAGCAATTGTCTGAACAGACTCTACACAGCTAAATGTAGAGAAAAGGCCATATTGAAGAAGTTAGGAAGGGCAGAGACACAATTGGGAACTAAAAAGACTTTTAAGACTGTGGGAGGGAGAGATGCCACAGGCACAGAGAGGGGGAGAGAAGCAGACCATCATACCAAGCACTCCAGGTATGGGGAACCCACATGGGAAGATGAATTCTTATAACATTTGGCTTTGATAACCAGAGGGGCCTGATTTCATGAGTACTTACAATTAAGTAAGAACTTACAATAAGTACTTCCAGGCTTAACACCTGGAATTTTAAAAATCAGTGTTTGGCTCTGGGAGAGCTGGAAAGTGATAGGAAACTCAGTTCAATCCCTTAAAAAGACAACACAAAAAACAGTCCCTTGGAGATAGAACATAGAAGCAGCAGTTTGAAAAATGCAAGGGGGCATACAGGAAGGAGGTTTATTTACTAACCTCAGAGAGTGCTGGAAAGGCAGGGATCTTTAGGAGACTTCTCTAGGAACAAGTGAGCTGGAGGGTACCATTCCTTACCCTATCCCAGCCTAGACACACAAATACCTATAGGGATGACACAGTGCCAACATTCTCCACCTAGATTGCTAACATTGTGTCCCACCTCCTACATTCTCTTGTGAACTTGCTCCATCCACCCAGGCCTCGGCTTGGGGTCTCCTCCCACAGCAGACCCACGCCTGCACTTTTCTGCAGATCTACCCCTCCAGCCCATGGCAGTAGTTTTCTAAAGGGGATCCAGTTCCTCTCCCAAAGGAGACCTGCATAAACCTTGCTAACATTATGTGCATCAGCTCTGTGTTCTCCTCTGTCTCCTCCAGTACACCCCTGTTAGAGCCTATCCAAAGCAGAGCCACAAACCTGGCAGTGTGCAGGCACCTCTGAAGGGATAGCACCACTACAAATGACTTGCTCTGGGGAAAGGGTAATATAACCACACACACCAGTCCCTCAACTGCAGCTCCATCACTGGGCTAGGGAAGATATCTAGTCTGACTACAGACCCTACACACCATAAATCTTCTCAGGAAACAACACAGGGGAGACATTCTGTAGGTCAGTGCTACTGCATGTCTGATAAATGCCTGGTCTGACTGAACTCAAGCCTGAGGTGACCCCACACTGGCCCTCCAGCATCATAGGAACCAAACACTGCCTACAACAGGCAAAGACAGCCATTGCAGATGACTGAAGGAAAAAGTGGCTCAGCCACAGTAATAGGGCACATAAAACACAAATAGGAGATACCCTTGAAGCAGCAGATTCTGATGAACAGCACACATTGCAATACAGAATACTATAGAACCTCTTCTTGATAAGGCCACTGCTTTCAAGAGCAGGAGCTACAGCTGATTTTCCTAATACATAGAAACAGACACAGAGAATTAGACAAAATGAGACAGAAAATATGTCCAAAATGAAAGAACAGGACAACACAACAGCAAGCAAGCTAAATGAAACAGATCTAGCTAATATGCCTGATAGAGAATTTAAAGGAATGGTCATAAAGATAATCCCTGGGTTTCAGAAAAGAGTGGAAGACCTCAACAGGTCATAAATGAAGAATTAGAAAACATAAATAAGAATGAAGCAGAGATGAAAAACTCAATACTTGAAATTAAAAATACACTAGATGGAATAAATAGTAGACTAGAGGAAGCAGAATGGGCCAGTCACATGGAAGACAGAGCAATAGAAAACAATGAAGCTGAACAAGACAGAAAAAAATGGGGGCTCCTGGTTGGCTCAGTCACTTGAGTGTCTGACTCTTGATTTTGGCTCAGGTCATGATGCCCAAGTGTTGGATCAAGCCCTGTATCAGCCTCTGTACTGAGTGTGGAGCCTGTTTGAAAGTTTCCCTCTGTGTCCCTCTCCCCCATATGCAAACATGCTCGCTCGCTCTCAAAAAACAAACCAAAAAAAGCAAGAGGAAAAAAATAAATGAAAATAGACTTAGGAAATGTAGTAACATCATGGAGTGTAATAACTTTTGTATTAAGGGGATTCCAGAAGAAGAGAGAAAACAGAAAGCAGATAATTTATTTGAAGAAATAAAAGATGAAAATTTCTTGACTCTGGGAAAGGAAATAGAAATATAGATCTAGGAGGCACAGAGATCCACCCTCCCAAATCAAGCCAAGGAGGTCCATACCAAGACACACAGTAATTAAGATGGAAAAAGTAGTGATAAAGAGAATTTTAAAAGCAGCAAGAAAACAGTTACATATGAGGGGGCACAAGAAAGACCTTTTAGCACTGTGGCTGCTTCCATGAGTATGCTCAGGCTTCAGAAGAGGCTTGCCTCCAGTGCCCTCCACTGTGGCAAAAAGAAGGTCTGGTTGGATCCCAATGAAACAAATGAAATTGTCAATGTCAACTCCCGTCAGCAGATCAGGAAACTGATTAAAGATGGGCTGATCATCCAGATGCCTGTGACTGTCCATTCCCAGGCTCAATGCTGGAAAAAACACTTTGGCTCACTGGAAGGGCAGGCATATGGGCATTGATAAGAAAAACTTACTGCTAATGCTCAAATGCCTGAGAAGGTAACCTGGATGATGATGAGAATTCTGCCCCAGCTGCTCAGAAGGCATCATGAATCTAAGAAGATTGACCACCACATGTTTCTGTGCCTGTATCTGAAAGTGAAGGGTGATGTATTCAAAAACAAGTGGATTCTCATGGAACACATCCACAAGCTGAAGGTAAACAAGGCTCACAAGTAGCTTCTGGCTGACCAGGCTGAGGCCTACAGAGCTAAGACCAAGGAAGCATGCAAGTGCCCTCAAGAGCAGCTCCAGGCCAAGGAGGAGGACATCATCAAGACTCCATCCAAAGAGGAAGAGACCAGGAAATAAAATCCCTTCTCTGTTGTCTGTACATAGTGGCTTCAGCAACAGAGATCAGTTCTTCAATAAAACAAATCCTTATCTGCCAAAAAAAAAGAAAGAAAGAAAAAAGGCTATCACCTAATTTTTCATCAGGAACTTAATAAGCCCTTAAGAAGGGGGTGGCATGATAGAAGATGCCAAAAGGGAAAAATCTGCATCCAGGAACACTTTATCCAGCAAGGCTGTCACTCACACTGGAAAGAAAGAGAAAGGGTTTCCTAGACAAAAGTTAAAGGAATTCATGACCATTAAACCTGCCCTACCATAAATGATAAAGGAGGCTTTTTGAGTACAAAGGAAAGATCATAAATAGGAATAAAGAAAAATAAGCAGAAAGTAGTAAAATTAAGTATATCTATAAAAGTCAGTTGAGGCATTCACAAAATGAAAGGATATAAAGTATGACACAATATACCTAAATGTGGGTGGGGGGTGGGTAGAGGAGTGAAAAGCAGGTTCAAGCTCAAATAAAAGACTCGACTACTATATGCATAAGATGTTACATCTAAACCTAAAATAGTCACAAATCAAGTGCCAGTATTAGATACGGAAAAAAGAGAAAAGTATCCAAATATGTCACCAAAGAAAGCCAGCAAACCGTGAGAGCTGAAAGCAAGAGAAAAAAATGAATAGATAGCTACAAAAACAACCATAACAAAAACAAATAACAAACTGGAAATAAGTACATATTTATCAATGATCACTTGGATTATAAGTGACCTAAATACTCCAACTAAAAAAAAAATAAGTGACAGATGGACAAAAAAGCAAGACCCATCTATATGCTGCCTACAGGAGACTCATTTCAGACTAAGACACATGTAGGTTGAAAGTGAAAGGATCTGAAAGCATTTATAATGCAAATGGGGATGAAAAGGAAGTAAAAATAGGAATACTTCTATCAGACAAAATAGACTTTAAAACAGACTGACAAGGGACCAAGAAGAACACTATATAATCAAAAAGGGAACAATCCAATAAGAAGATACAACAGTTGTAAATATTTATGCAACCAATATGGGAGCACCCAAATACATAAAGCATCTAATAACAAACATAAAGGAAGTAATTGATCCTAAGACAATAATAGTAGGGGACATTAACACCCCACTTGGATCAATGGACAGATCATCTAAATGGATAATCAAGGAAACAGTGGCTTTGAATGATACATTGTACCAGATGGATCTCACAGGTATATTCAGAATTCCATCTTAAAACAGCACGATATACATTCTTTTCAAGTGCACATAGAGTATTTTCCTGAATAGATCACATAGTAGGCTACAAAACAAGTGTCAACAATGTAAAAAAGATTGAAGTCACACAAGGCATTGTTTCTGACTACAGTGCTAGGAAACCAGAAATCAATGACAAGAAAAAAATCTGGAAACAACACAAATACATGGAGGTTAAACAACATGTGTCAAACAATGAATGGGTCAACCAAGAAACCAAAGAGCAGATCCAAAAATACATGGAGACAAATGAAAATGAAAACACAATTATCCCAAATCTCTGGGATGCAGCAAAATCTGTTCTAAGAGGGAAGTTTATAGCAATATTGGTCTACCTCAAAAGGCAAGAAAAAAAATTTCAAACAACCTAACCTTACACCTAAAGGATCTAGAGAAAGAAGAACAAACAAAATCTAAAACCAGATAAAGGAAGGCAATAATAAAGATTAGAACAGAAATAAATGAATCAGAGACTAAAAAACAATAGACAGATCAATTAAACCAGGAACTGATTTTTTGAAATGACCAACAAAATTGATAAACTAGTTAGACTCATAAAAAAAAGTGGACTCAAACAAAATCAGAATGAAAGAGGATAAAAAAACAATTGAAACCAGAAAAATCCAAAAGATTATAAGAGAACATTATAAAAGTTACATGCAAACTGGACAACGAGGAAGAAATGGATAAATTCCTAGAAACATTTAACTTCCCAAAACTAAATCAGAAAAATTAGAACATTTGCATAGACTAATGACCTGTAATTAAATTGAATTAGTAAAGCAAAAACACCCAAGAAACAAAGTGCAGGACAGACTTAACAGGTGAATTCTACCAAACATTTAAAGATTTAATACCTCTTCTCAAACTATTCCAAAAACAAAAGAGGGAGGAAATCTTCTAAATTCCTTCCATAAGGCTAGCATTACCCTGCTAATAAAACCAGATAAAGACACTACAAAAAAAGGGGGGGAGGGTGGAACTACAGGCCAATATCTTTGATAAATATAAATACAAAAATACTCAACAAAATATTAGCAAACCAAATTCAACAATACATTAAAAAATGATTGACCATGATCAAGTGGTATTTATTTTTGGGATGCAAGGGTGGTTCAATATTCATAAATCAGTCAATGTTATACATTATATCAACAAGGTAAAGGATAAAAACTATATGAAGATTTCAACAGATGCAGAGAAGCATTTGACAAAGTACAAGTCCATTCATGATAAAAACTCTCAACAAAGGAAGTTTAGAGGGAACATACCTCAACATATTATAGGCCATATATATTTCACAGCAAACATCATACTCAGTGGTGAAAAACTGAGAGCTCTCCCCCTAAGATCAGGAACAAGACAAGGGTGTCTACTCTCACTACTTTTATTCAATATAGTACTGGAACTTTTAGCCACAGCAGTCAGACAAGAAAAGCACAGAAGAGGCACCCAAATTGGTAAAGAAGAAGCAAAACTTTCACAACAGAGATGACATGAAACTGTATAGAATACCGTTAAGATTCCACCAAGACCTGCTATAACTGATAACTAAATTTAGTAAGATCCCAAGATACAAAGTTAAATACAGAAATCTGCTGCATTTCTATAAACTTATAATGAAGTAGAAAGAGAAATTAAGAAAACCTCCTTACTTGCAATTACTTCAAAAAGAATAAAGTACCTAAGAATAAACTTAACCAAGGAAGCAAATGACCTGTACTCTGAAAACTATAAAACGTTGATGAAAGAAATTGAAAATGACAGAAACAAGAGGAAAGCTACTCCATGCTAATGGGTTGAAAAAATTAATATTGTTAAAATGTCCAGAGGACCCAAAGCACTCTACATATTTAATGCAATCCCTTTTATTTATTTACTTAATTTATTTTTTAAATTTACATCCAAGTTAGCATATAGTGCAACAGTGATTTCAGGAGTAGATTCCTTAATGTCCCTTACCCATTTAGCCCCTCCCCCTCCCCCAACCTCTTCAGTAACCCTCTGTTTGTTCTCTATATCTAAGAGTCTCACGTTTTGCCCCCCTCCCTGTTTTTATATAATTTATGTTTCCTTTCCCTTATGTTGATCTGTTTTGTATCTTAAGTTCTCATATGAGTGAAGTCATATGATACTTGTCTTTCTCTGACTAGTTTTTCTTAGCATAATACCCTCTAGTTCCACCTACGTAGTTGGAAATGGCAAGATTTCATTCTTTTTGGTTGCTGAGTAATACTCCATTGTATATATATACCACATCTTCTTTATCCATTCATCTGTCAATGGACATTTGGGCTCTTTTCATACTTTGGCTATTGTTGATAGTGCTGCTATAAACATTGGGATGCATGTGCCCCTTTGAAACAGCACACCTGTATCCTTTGGATAAATACTTAGTAGTGTAATTGCTGGGTCATAGGGTAGTTCTATTTTTAATTTTTTTGATGAACCTTCACACTGTTTTCCAGAGTGGCTACATCAGTTTGCATTCACACCAGAAGTTTAATTCAATCACTTTTAAAATACCAAGAGCATTTTTCACAGAACTAGAACAAATAATCCTAAAATTTATATGGAACCGCAAAAAACCCTGACTATCCAAAGCAATCTTGAAAAAAGAATAAAACCCGAGGTTTCACAATCCCAGATTACAAGATATATTATATGGGATGTAGTAATCAAAACAGTATGGTACTGGTACACAAACATATAGATTTTTTTCCTAATATCAGATCACAATAAAAACTTTTCATTTATCAAATTTCTAAAATACCTCTTCAGAGAAGAGTCAAACTCCAAGAAAATAAGAAGTTATCAAGTATCTTTTTTTTTTAAATGTTTTATTTATTTCTAGGAGAGAGAGACAGCATAAGCAGGGGAGGGCAAGAGAGAGAGGGAGTCATAGACTCTGAAACAGGCTCCAGGCTCTGAGCTGGCAGTCAGCACAGAGACCGACGCGGGGCTCGAACCCACGAATCATGAGATCATGACCCAAGCGAAAGTCGGACGCTTAACCGACTAAGCCTCCCAGGCGCCCCCAAGTATCTGTTTTTAAATACATATATTTCAGTATTTGTTGTGGGGTCAGTATATAGTTAACCCAATAATCTACATACTCATATTGGTTTAATGAGAATTTATTTTTAACATCATTTCAGAATGACCTCAACCTTCTGCAATATATTCCATCTTCAAAGAGAAAAGACAAAATGTGTTAATACTGTTGTACTGTAATATTTTCTCACCAAATCAAAAAGTAAAGTAATATATTTAGGATGAGTGTTTTCCCTTTTAGATTTGTATATGTGTTTCTAGAAGAATAACTGATAGAAAAAATATTCCATGTAGTGATTTTCTGTACTTTGGTATTAATATTGCTAGTCATGGTGAATAAAGTCTAGAAAACTCTCACTTAACCAGAAAATATAGTAATGATAGCAATAAAAATACAGCAGTCAAGGTTTTTGTTATTTTTATTTCCTCAAACCAAACAATTATAATATTAAAAAGTGTATTTTTTGGAAGATTTTCT
Source organism: Proteles cristata cristata (assembly GCA_017311185.1). Taxonomy (NCBI): domain Eukaryota; kingdom Metazoa; phylum Chordata; class Mammalia; order Carnivora; family Hyaenidae; genus Proteles; species Proteles cristata. The sequence continues at coordinate 3,060,267 of JAESUZ010001598.1, forward strand.
CATTCTGAACCCTAGGCAGATTTCAGTAGGATTGCCCTTTGCACACACAGAAAACATGTAAATAGCCATATCACAGAAGGAATAATATAGTCTAGAATCTTTGTTGTAAAAAGAAGTTAGAAAAAGTTTGAGAAGGTTTGTAGCCTCACTAATCTTGGTAATGCCACACCTTAAAAATGCAGAATATGAAACAGTTCAGCTGAAGTACGACTCTTGATGCTTTTAAATATTTAGTTTGTACAAATCAGTCGGTTGCTGACCAATATACTTGTTTAAGTGTGTCTCATGCTCTATTAATGTTCCCACTGACTGCTTTTGAAAAGGAATGCTATATTCTTTTAGAAAATTGAATCTTTAATAAATCAATCAAGCATGAAATAAAATGCCATAATTCTACAGATCCAAGACTTGCAATTCATTTACAGTTTATAAATTTTTCTATGATTTTTCATTATAAAGTTTTATAGAAGTTTAAATAAATAATAAAGATATTAGGATTACATATAATTACACTCATAAGTATTTTACAGAATCTATAGAATTACATCATATGTACCTTTAGTTTGTGTGAATTTAACAATACCTGCTCAGCCAAGGGGATAAAAATTCAAGAAATAAAAACAATCATTTATGAGGCCAAAAGGTGAATTCCTTGATTTAAGTTCTTTAAAGTGACATTGACTTTAACTTTTTTTTTTTAATGTTTTATTTATTTCTAGGAGAGAGAGAGAGAGTGAGCAGGGGAGGGTCAGAGAGAGAGGGAGTCACAGACTGAAACAGGCTCCAGGCTCTGAGCTGGCAGTCAGTACAGAGCCCGACGTGGGGCTCGAACCCACGAACCGCGAGATCATGACCTAAGCGAAAGTCAGATGCTTAACCGACTAAGCCACCCAGGCGCCCCGACATTGACTTTAAAATGTTGCTTCTGCTTTAGATTGCAAGGATCCAGTTGTGAGAAACATTGTTGAAATTCCAGCAATAGCAGGTGTCTTTTAACCTCTTCACTAGAGAGCCAAAGGATTTTCAAGGGATAATTTTGGGCATATGCAATCATCTGTTTGTTCTAATGGCTAATACCTGGATAACATGTACATCCACTGTGTGTGGGACCATAGGGATAAAAAGAAATCATGTGAAGATTAAGGTGATCTATTTTCCTTCACCATTTCCCTAGAAAATAACCAAGTCTCTGAGTCACAGACATCTGAGCAAACTATAATGAAAGGTTTACACTTTGCAACTAAGCAAGCATTTTGCTTAGCAGATTAATTCCTCCCACCCTAGGCTACTTTTAAGCAGGTGATCGTTTTTGCTTTAATTACATAAACTGTATTACAGTTTTAATGTTCACCAAAATAGTGTTAGTCAGAAGATAGGTAAATTGAAGAATATTTGAAGACAGCTTAAAGTATTAAAGTTTCTATTTTTAATTTTTGATTGTCCTGAATATTCAAAAGTGTTAGGGATAATCAAAGATTCATATAAAATATCTCATCCCATGAACACTGTATATGTGGTTCCACTTCCTATTTGATTCAGGTTTAATTTACTGATTACCTACTATGTGGCAACATATGGCTAGTACTTTACAGTGTTCAGAAAACACTCAGAAAATAAATGAAATGTTGGGAGTTTGCCATTGTATTTTCTTTTACTATTGCCTTAGCAAATTAGGTTTACAAGTGATGCAGACTGAAGACCAGTGAGTAAGCAGGCAGTGGGCATCCTATCATCATCTCTGTCATTGGTGTACCAAAAAACTCTTAGATATCTGTCAAGAGCTTTCTTTACAAAGTATGTGGATTGATAGACCTGCAAAGGGAAACACCCTGGTCACAAAAATAAACGTCTGGCTTAGAGATGGAGAGAAGTGTGGCAGATGGAGGATGAAATTAATGTGGAAACTTGGGGGATTTTAGTGGAGGTCCAGAAATTATGAGGGAGGGATATATTAATTATCTATACAGAATTAAGAGAACAAAAACAAAAGACCCCCACCACTATTGGATCTCTATACTAGACTGGAAAAAAGGAAAGAGAAAATCAGGAAAAGGAGCCCCCTATTTAGGTATAAGAGGGCCATTTCAAATTGGGGGTGCCTGGGTGGCTCAGTTTGTTAATTTTCAGACTACTTTGATTTCGGCTCAGGTCATGATCTCACTATTTGTGGGTTCAAGCCCCTTGTCTGGCTCTGTGCTGACAGCATGGAGCCTGCTTGGGATCTCTGTCTCCCTCTCTCTTTGCCCCTCCCCTGCTTGTGGGCACTCACTCTCTCTCTCTCAAGATAAATAAATACAAATCGACTGGGGACTGTGGTTAGAAGTATTTTTCACTAGGACTCTGTTTACAGTTAAGAATGAACCAAATATCGCTAAAATTCTAAAGATCCTGAGAGGTGAAGAAACTAAACAGACCATCCACTTAAGGAGAAATACAAATCATGGACAACATATAAAGAAATGTTAAACTCTGTAGTAGCCATTAATGCTTTTCATTAAAATTTTGATTTCTGTTTTCAGGTTCAGGTTTTCATTGCACAGGTACAATTGTATTTTGGGCATGGGCCTATAACTTGCTTTGAGCAATGAAATATGAATGGAATGATATACATCGCTTGCATAAGGAAGTGTAATAGGATACAAAACAAAGAGGTAGTGGTCACATGACATAGGGCTATGGCCACTGTAAGGCCTTTGATTTTATTTCCTTTGAAGGAAATGGGAAGCCACTGGAAGGTTTGGGCTAAGGGGTAGCTTGACCTGAAACATGTTTAATAGCGTTATTCTGTCCACTGTGTTGAGAAAAGGTTATAGGGAACAAAGAAAGAAATAGGGAGAGTAGTAGGAAGGCTACTGTATTAATTCAGGTAAAAGATGATGGTGGACTGGATCAAGGTGGTGAGAAATGGCTGGACTCATTAATATTAGAATATGGACAACACTGGACTTAAGTGTTAATGTTTGGGGGCTTGGAGCCACCATTGTAAGTAGTTTATATTGAACTCCTAAGTTCTACACATTATGCTAGAAACTGGGGACACAGGGGAATTATCATTTAGAGGAAGAAAGAAACTCAGTAGATATACTTAGGAATTTCTATTTCATGATAACACAATTTCAAAGTAATTATTTTTTTCAGAATGAAATTCATTCAGTACTATGAATACAAACAAAAATCACTCACTTAGAAAAAGAAAATAAATTACAATGTGAAATAGGAATGTAACTTTTGAGCAAGAAATTAGCGTTTGAGTTACTTAGGTGATACTTTGCTTTGAGTTTCTGTTGCTTTTAAATAATTTTTTGAATACAGTTTATATACAATGTTATATTAGTTTCAGATGTACAACATAGAGAGTCGATAAGTTTATACATTATGCTATGCTTATGATAGGCATACTTGTGTCTTTCACCTGCAACACTATTATAGTATCATAGACTATATTCATTATGCTGTGCCTTGTATTCCTATGACTTATTTATTCTGTAACTGGACCTGTATCTTTTTCTTAACCCACTTTGTCCACCCTCCTCTCTCTTCTCTCTGGCAACCATCAGTTTGCTTTTAGGTCTCACTTTGCTTTTGTTTTGTTTTGTTTTTAAAGCTTCCACATATTTATAGTATTTGTCTTTCTCAGACTAATTGATTTCACTTTGTATTATACTCACCAGGTTAATCCATGTTGTTGCAAATGGCAAGATCTCATCCTTTTTATGACTGTGTAGTATTCCATTGTGTGTGTGTGTGTGTGTGTGTGTGTGTGTGTGTGTGTGTGTGTCACATCTTTTAACAAAATTTTTTTAATGTTTATTTATTTTTGAGAGACAGAGTGTGAGCAGGGGAAGGGCAGAGAGAAAAGGAGACACAGAATCTGAAGAAAGCTTCAGGTTCTGAGCTGTCAGCACAGAGCCTGACACAGGGCTAGAACTCACAAACCAACAGACCATGACCTGAGCCAAAGTTGGCTGCTTAACCATTTGAGCCACTCAGGTGCCCCGTATCTTTCTTATCCAGTTGTCTATCAGTGGACAGCCAGGTTACTGCAATATCTTAGCTATTGTAAATAATGTTTCCATAAAAATAGGGGTACATGTATCTTTTCAAATTAGGGTTTTTGTTTTCTACAGGTAAATACTCAGTGGTGGAATTATTGGATCATATGGTATTTGGTATTTCTATTTTTATCTTATTGGGGAACTGTACCACTTTATATTTCCACCAACAGTGAATGAGCGTTCCCTGTTCTCCACATCCTTATGAACACTTCTAATTTCTTGTTTTTATTATTATTTTAGTCTAGCCATTCTAACAGGTATAAGATGATCTCTTATTGTAGTTTTTATTCGAGCTTTCTGATTATTAGTGATTTTAAGCATCTTTTCTTATATCTGCTTGCCATCTGCATGTCTTTTTTGGAAAAAATGTATGTCTTCTTTTGAAAAATGGTCCTCTACTATTTTTTAAATTGGATTTTTCTTTTTTGGCATTGAATTTTGTGAGTACTTTATATATTTTGGGTATTATTATTTGCAAATATTCTCATTGGTTAACACTGCCTTTTTATTTTCTTGATGGTTTCCTTTGCTGTGCAAAAGCTTTTTATTTGGATGTAGTCCCAATATTTTATTTTTGCTTTTGTTTCCCTGATTTTAGGAGACATATCTAGAAAAATGTTGCTGTAGCCAATGTCAGACAAAAGAATGCCTGCATTCTCTTCTAGGATTTTTATATCTCCCAGTCTCAAATTGAGGTGTTTAATCTGTTTTGACATTATTTATTTAAAAAGTTTATTTTTTAAAACATTTATGTATTTTTGAGAGACAGAGTGAGACAGAGCATGAGCAGAGGAGGGGCAGAGAGAGAAGGAGACACAGAATCCGAAGCAGACTCCAGGCTCTGAACAAGAGTTCAGCACAGAGCCTGACTGGGCTCGAACCCATGAACTATGAGATCATTACCTGAGTTGAAGTCAGACACTTAACCGAATGAGCCACCCAGGCATCCTGAAAAAAAAATATTTTTTTAACGTTTATTTATTTTGAGAGAGAGAGAGAGAGAGAGCATGAGCAAGTGAGGGGCAGAGAGAAAGGGAGACACAGAATCTAAAGCAGGCTCCAGACTCTGAGCTGTCAGCACAGAGCCTGATGTGGGGCTCAAACCCATAAGCAAGATCATGACCTGAGCCCAAGTCGGACACTTAACCAACTGAGCCACCTAGGTGCTTTCATAAGTTTTCTATAGTTTTCATTGTACAGACCTCTCATATCTTTGCTTAGATTTATTCCTCGGTATTTTATAGTTTTGTGTGCAATTGTGAATGGAATCAGGTTCTTGACTTCTCTTTCTGTTGCTTCATTATTGGTATATAAAAAGGCAACCGATTTCTGTATGTTGATTTTGTACCCTGCAACTTTGCTGAATTCTTGGATCAGTTCTAGTAGGCTTCTGGTGGAGTCTGTCAGGTTTTCTATGTCATCTGCAAAAAGTGAAAGTTTGACTTCTTCTTTGCCAATTCTGATGCCTTTTATTTACTTTTGTTGTCTGATGGCTGATGCTAGGACTTCCAGAACACCACTGTTAAAAAACAGTGGTGAGAGTGGGCATCCCTGTCATGTTCCTGATCTCAGGGGGAAAGCTCTCAGTTTTTCCCCATTGAGGATGCTGTTAGCTGAGGGCTTCTCATAGATGGCTTTTATGATGTTTAAATAAGTTTCTTCTATCCGACTTTCTCGAGGGTCTTTATTAAGAAGTAATGCTGTCTTTTGTCAAATGCTTTTTCTGTATCTATCGACAGGTTCATATGGTTTTTATCTTTTGTTAATTGATGTATCACATTGATTGATTTGCGAATAATGAACCAGCCCTATATCTCAGGAATGAATCCCACTTGATCATGGTGGATGATTCTTTTTATGTGCTGTTGAATTCGATTTGCAAGGATCTTGTTGAGGATTTTTCATCCGTATTCATCAAGGATATTGGTCTATAGTTCTCTTTTTTTGCTGGATCTCTGTCTGGCTTGGGAATCAGAGTGATGCTGGCTTCATAAAATGAGTCCGGGAGTTTTCCTTCAATTTCTACTTTTTGGAATAGCTTGAGAAGAATTGGTATTAATTCTGTTTTAAATGTCTGATAGAATTCCCCAGGGAAGCCATTAGGTCCAGGACTCTTATTTGTTGGGAGATTTTTGATAACTGATTCAACTTCTTCACTAGTTATGAAATACTGTTCATATTTTCTATCTCTTCCTGTGTGAATTTTGGTAGTGATTGTGTGTTTAGGAATTTGTCATTTTCTTCTAAGTTGTCCAGTTTGTTGGCATATAATTTTTCATAGTATTCCCTGATAATTGCTTGTATTTCTGAGGGGTTGGTTGTAATAAGTCCATTTTCATTCATGATTGTGTCTATTTGGGTGCTCTCTCTTTTCTTTTTGAGAAGCCTAGCTAGAGGTTTGTCAATTTTTTTAAAAAAACCAACTCTTGTTTTCATTGACCTGTTCAACTGTTTCTTTGGATTCTATATTTATTTCTGCTATGATCTTTATTATTTCTCTTCTTCTGCTGGGTTTGGGGAGCTCTTGTTGCTCTGCCTCTAGTTGCTGTAGGTGCGCTGTTAGATTTTGCACTTGTGCTTTTTCTAATTTCTTGAAATAGGCCTGGAGTGCAATGTACTTTCCTCTTAGGACCGCCTTTGCCACATCCCATAGAGTTTAGGTTGTTGTATTTTCATTTTCACTTGTTTCCATATATTTTTTAATTTCTTCTCTAATTGCCTGATTGGCCCATTCATTCTTTAGTAGGGTGTTCTTTAACCTCCATGATTTTGGAGGTTTTCTAGACTTCTTCCTGTGATTGATTTCAGATTGTGATCTGAAAGCATGCATGGTATGATTTCAATTCTTTTATATTTATTGAAAGCTGCTTTATGTCCCAGTATGTGATCTGTCTTGGAGAATATGCATAAGATGGATTCAAATTACGTCTGAGGGGAGTTCTCTGTGCCTCTTGGATTTCAACGTCTGTTTCCTTCCCCAGATTGGGGAAGTTCTCTGCTATAATTTGTTCCAGGACTCCTTCAGCACCTTTTCCTCTCTCTTCCTCTTCTGGAATTCCTATGATATGGATATTATTCCGTTTGATTTCATGGCTGAGCTCTCAAACTCTCCTTTTGTGTTCCTGGTTCTGTTTATATTTCTTTTTCTCAGCTTCTTCTTTTTCTATAATTGTGTCATCTAAATCAATTATTCTCCTTTCTGCCTCTTCAATCCATGCATTGGACTCCTCCATTTTATTTTGCATTTCATTTATAGCATTTTTAAATTCATCACTGCTATTTTTAAGCTCCATATTCTTTGTAGCAATAGTTTCTCTGATGTCTTCCATGCCTTTTTCAAGCCCAGTGATTAATTTTATGACTAGTGTTTTAAATTCTTGTTCAGTTATGTTGCTTATATCTGTTTTGAGCTGTTCTTTAGCTGCCAATTCTTCCTGGAATTTCCTTGGAAGAGAGCTCTTTCGTTTCATTATTTTGGTTAGCTTTCTGTCTTTTGTTAGTTTTAAAAACTTGTTATGCACTCGCACCTGTGAGTGTTGCTGCACCAAAGAAGGCTCCGTGACTGTCCATGGCCTGTCCATTCAGAAAGTGTTCTTTGAATGGCATCTCTTGTCTCTCTTGTTGACACCTTGGTTATTTTATTTTCCTACTTGTAGCAGTATTCAGGACTCTCCACCATGTGTACTTTGGCTTGTTTCTTGAGGTAGCCCTGGAAAAGAAAACAGACAAACACACAGGGAACAAAGGCACACAAACGCACAGACAAATCCAACAAACAAGCAAATTGAAAGGGAAAAAGAAAAAAAACAGAAGAAGGGAAGGCGAATTATAAGAAATAAAAATACATCAAATGAAAAAAAGAAGAAACCCAATAGACAAAGGACAGTCTAAAGCATATAACCAGATTTCCCAGCTACAAATAAATAGCCAGGCGTATGCAGTGCTGGTGGAAGAGCATAGAGAAAGAGAGAAATGACAGGGTGGGGATGAAGCAAAATTGGAAATGAAATGAGCAGGCAGAAGGAATAAGAGGCTTTTTTTCAGGGAGAGAAAGAATGGAAGATGGTTGTAGAGGAGGCGAAAGAGATGACAGTGATGCTACTCAGAGAAAATATATAGTCTGATTACTCTGGAGAGAAAGAGATGAATAGGTAGTGGTGTAGGTGTAGAATTTACATCTACAGAATGAGTTAAATGTGACTGTTTAAGGAAGCCAGTGACCAGAATCAGTTTTGGCAGTGCATCCATGTTGGTCTTGCCCTGGCTCTGGTTCAAAAAATAAATAAATAAACTAAAAAGAAGAGGGCAGCTCTAGCAGGGATGGGCGTGGTTTGGTCCAGTGCATCCTGTGGGAACACTGCCTTGGTGGTTGTGGGGAGAAAAGTGGCGGCGCCTCAGTCGCTTCTTGAACCAAGTGTTGCAACTCTTTTGGGTGGGATATCCCTGTGCCAGGGGCAGAGCCAAGGTGGGCTGTGCTTTATATCCCAAGCCAGTCCTCATTTCCACATCTCAGTCTGCGCACCCCATTGAAATTGCCCGAAATACAAACTTGCAGTTGAGCTCCTCAGAGCAGTGTCAAGTCTCTAGCCTCCCTCCTGGGTATCCAGCCCAGCCAGAAGCACTAAAGCATGCAGTGTGTCCTCTCCAGCCAGAAGCACAAAGGCGCAAACGACATGCATCCCCTCCAGGTGGGGCTGGGGAGCGGGGAGCAGTCCCCCCCCCTCCCCGTCACCTGGGACAAGTGCGTCCTGCCTAGGGTCAGCTGGAGAGCAGGAAACTGGATCCCTCTGTGTCACGGGTGGAGATTTTTCTCCTTCCAGTGATAGGGACAGTGTTTTGAACAGTTTCAGCCATTCTTTTCTCCCCTAGACTCACTGCGGCTCCCTGCAGAAGGGGATCCCTCCTCCCTCTGTGTCTCTGGTGCGGCCCGATTTTATCTTCCCCAGTTCTCACTCATGCTATAAGGTTTTCTCAGCGGACTCTATCTTCTTTTCCTCCCAAACTCCTGGATTCTGTAAGGGTTCCGATGGCTTCAGGCCTTCTCTGTTTGAGAGATGGGGGTGAGTGAAATGTATGGAGCTCCCTACTTCTCTGCCATCTTGCCCGGAAGCGCTTGCTACTCTTTTAAACTATGGGTTTGAAAAGAACAAAAATAGAAAAAAAACAAAAGGCAAAGTGAAAAATATAAAATAAGAAGAAAATTAAAAAAGAAAAACTTAAGACTATGGCTTGTTTTTGTGCCTTGGGATCATGGCATGGCTGGTGTTGGCTTGTGGACCTGGGCTCACTGAGGTTGCAGGCTTATTGTAAGCTGGACCCTGCTTCCATCTGGGCTTTTAAAGTAGAAGGGGAGTTTGACAATAAACTATTAAAAAAAAATAAAGTGGAAGGAGAGAGAATTTTAACACATCTTTTTGTTCCTTTTAAGCCGTGGCCTTTTTTTCCTGTGCCCCAGCACAACTGCGGTTGTTGTGGGCTTGGGAACCCCGGGCTTGCTGAAGTTGAAAGCTCACTCTGACAACCAGACTCGTCTGTAATGGTGTCCAGATGCTGCTCCAGTCTAGGTTTTCAAGGTGGAGTGGGAATGTAAACCATGTCATTCTCCAGTCCCTCTGACCTAGACAGCTTTCCCACATTTTTTCTTCCACTTGGTAGAATTCTAGTGTTATCTCTTTTATATGATAGTTGCTTTTTTATTTTTTTTTAGTGTTTTATTTATTTCTAGGAGAGAGAGAGAGAGACAGCGTTGAGCAGGGGAGGGTCAGAGAGAGAGGGAGTCACAGACTGAAACAGACTCCAGGATCTGAGCTGGCAGTCAGCACAGAGTCCGACGCGGGGCTCGAACCCACGAACCGCTAGATCATGACCTAAGCGAAAGTCAGACGCTTAACCGACTAAGCCACCCATGCGCCCCAACTAGTTGCTTTTTTTAACTGTGGGTGTTTTTCTGTGCCCAAGGACAGAAAGATCTGTTTTTAGGCCTTCAGTACTCTCCTCACTGCTGCTAGCAGTATTGAGGATGAGGATTTCCTTCCTTACTGTGTCTTCATCTCTCTTGCTGTCAGTCTTTGGTTGTTCAGTAACTGCTCAGTCAGCCATCATTTCTTCAGGAGGAATAGTTTTTTTTTTTCAGTCTCCAAGATATTTTATTTTATTTTATTTTTGGTTATGTGATATTATTTTTTTTTTTTACAAATAGTTTATTGTCAAATTAGTTTCCACATAACACCCAGTGCTCATCCCCACAAGTGCCCTCCTCCATGCCCACCCCTCCTCCCCCCCACATCCACCAGTCCTCAGGTTTTGTCAGCATTCAAGAGTCTCTCATGGTTTGCCTCTCTCCCTTTCCCCCACCATTTCCGCCCTTCTTCTCCCCCATGGTCCTCAGTTAAGTTCCTCCTAATCCTCCTATACGTGCACACATATGATATTTGTCCTTCTCTGCCTGACTTATTTCGCTCAGCATAACACCCTCCAGGTCCATCCATGTTGCTACACATGGCCAGATTTCATTGTTTCTCATTGCCATGTAGTATTCCATGGTATAGATAAACCACATCTTCTTGATCCATTCATCTGTTGATGGACACTTAGGCTCTTTCCATGTTTTAGCTATTGTGGAGAGTGCTGCTATGAACATTGGGGGACATGTGCTCCTATGCCTCAGCATTTCTGTATCCCTTGGGTAAATTCCTAGCAGTGCTATTGCTGGGTCATAGGGGAGTTCTATTGTTAGTTTCCTGAGGAACCTCCACACTGTTTTCCAGAGGGGCTGTACCAGTTTACATTCCCACCAACAGTGTAGGAGGGTGCCCGTTTCTCCACATCCTCGCCAGCATCTAGAGTTCTCTGATTGGCTCATTTTAGCCACTCTGACTGGCGTGAGGTGGTATCTCAGTGTGGTTTTGATTTGTATTTCCCTGATGAGGAGGGATGCTGAGCATCATTTCATGTGTCTGTTGGCCATCTGAATGTCCTCTTTAGAGAAGTGTCTGTTCATATCTTCTGCTCATTTCTTCACTGGGTTGTTTGTTTTTTCGGTGTGGAGTTTGGTGAGTTCCTTATAGATTGTGGATATTAACCCTTTATCTGATATGTCATTTGCAACTATCTTTTCCCATTCCGTTGGTTGCCTATTAATTTTCTGGGTTGTTTCCTTGGCTGTGCAGAAGCTTTTAATCTTGATGAGGTCCCAACAGTTTATTTTTGCTCTTGATTCCCTTGCTTTTGGGGATATGTCAAGTAAGAAGTTGCTGCAGTGGAGGTCAAGGAGGTTGTTTCCTGCTTTCTCTTCTAGGGTGTTGATAGGTACCTGTCTCACATTCAGGTCCTTTATCCATTTTGAGTTTATTTTTGAGCATTGTGTGAGAAAATGATCTAGTTTCATTCTTCTGCATGTTGCTGTCCAGTTCTCCCAATACCATCTATGAAAAAGGCTTTTTTCCATGGGATATTCTTTCCTGCTTTGTCAAAGATTTGTTGGCTGTATACTTTTGGGTCCACTTCTGAGTTCTCAATTCTCTTCCATTGGTCTATGTGTCTGTTTTTGTGCCAATACCATACTGTCTTGATGATGACAGCTTTGTAGTAGAGGCTAAAGTCTGGGATGGTGATCCCTCCCGTTTTGGTTTTATTTTTCAGTATTACTTTGGCTATTCGAGGTCTTTTGTGGTTCCATACAAATTTTTGGATAGTTTGTTCTAGCTTTGAGAAGTATGCTGGTGCAATTTTGATTGGAATTGCATTGAATGTGTAGAGTGCTTTAGGTAGTAATGACATCTTAACTATATTTATTCTTTCTATCCATGAGCATGGAATGTTTTTCCATTTCTTTGTGTCTTCTTCCATTTCCTTCATAAGTTTTCTATAGTTTTCATCATACAGATCTCTTGTATCCTTGGTTAGGTTTATTCCGAGGTATTTTATGGTTTTTTGTGCAATTGTGAATGGGGTCAGTTTCTTGATTTCTCTTTCTGTTGCTTCATTGTTGGTGTATAAAAATGCAACCGATTTCTGTACGTTGATTTTGTACCCTGCAACTTGGCTGAATTCTTGGATCAGTTCTAGTAGGCTTCTGGTGGAGTCTGTCGGGTTTTCTCTGTAGAGTATCATGTCATCTGGGAAGAGTGAAAGTTTGACTTCCTCTTTGCCAATTCTGATGCCTTTGATTTCCTTTTGGTGTCTGATGGCTGATGCTAGGACTTCCAGCACTATGGTAAACAAGAGTGGTGGAGAGGACATCCCTGTCATGTTCCTGATCTCAGGGGGAAAGCTCTCAGTTTTTCCCCCTTGAGGGTGATGTTAGCTGAAGGCTTCTCATAGATGGCTTTGATGATATTTAAGTAGGTTCCTTCTATCCCACTTTCTCTAGAGTCTTTATTAAGAAGGAATGCTGCATTTTGTCAAATGCTTTTTCTGCATCTATTGACAGGATCATATGGTTTTTATCTTTTCTTTTATTTATTTATTTTTTTAAATGTTTTATTTATTTCTAGGAGAGAGAGAGACAGCGTGAACAGGGGAGGGTCAGAGAAAGAGGGAGTCACAGACTCTGAAACAGGCTCCAGGCTCTGAGCTGGCAGTCAGCACAGAGCCCGACGGGGCTCGAACCCACGAACCGCGAGATCATGACCTAAGTGAAAGTCGGACGCTTAACTGACTAAGCCACCCAGGCGCCCCTATCTTTTCTTTTATTGACATGATGTATCACATTGATTGATTTGCGAATGTTGAACCAGCCCTGTAACCCAGGAATGAATCCCACTTGATCTTGGTGGATGATTCTTTATATGTGCTGCTGGATTCGATTTGCAAGGATCTTGTTGAAAATTTTTGCATACCTATTCATCAAGGATATTGGCCTATAGTTCTCTCTTTTTGCTGGATCTCTGTCTGGCTTGGAAATCAGAGTGATGCTGGCTTCATAAAATGAGTCTGGGAGTTTTCCTTCGATTTCTATTTTTTGGAATATCTTAGGAAGAATTGGGATTAATTCTGTTTTAAATGTCTGGTAGAATTCCCCAGGGAAGCCATTAGGTCCAGGACTCTTATTTGTTGGGAGATTTTTGATAACGATTCGATTTCTTCACTCGTTATGGGTCTGTTCAGGTTTTCTATTTCTTCCCGTGTGAATTTTGGTAGTGAGTGTGTGTTAGGAATTTGTCCATTTCTTCTAAATTGTCCAATTTGTTGGCATATAATTTCTCATAGTATTCCCTGATAATTGCTTGTATTTCTGAGGGGTTGGTTGTCATAAGTCCATTTTCATTCATAATTTTGTCTATTTGGGTGCTCTCTTTTCTTTTGGATAAGTCTGGCTAGAGGTTTGTCACTTTTGTTTACTTTTTCAAAAAACCAACTCTTGGTTTCATTGATCTGTTCAATTGTTTCTTTGGTCTCTATGTTGTTTATTTCTGCTCTAATTTTTACTATTTCTCTTCGTCTACTGAGTTTAGGGTGTTCTTGTTGCTCTGCCTCTAGTTCCTTTAGGTGAGCTGTTAGATTTTGGACTTGCGCTTTTTCTAATCTCTTGAAATAGGCCTGGAGAGCAATGTACTTTCCTCTTAGGACTGCCTTTGCCGCATCCCATAGATTTTGGATTGTTGTGTTTTCATTTTCATTTGTTTCCATATATTTTTTAATTTCATATCTAATTGCCTGATTCGCCCATTCATTCTTTAGAAGGATGTTCTTTAACCTCCATGTTTTTGGAGGTTTTCCAGACTTCTTCCTGTGATTGATTTCAAGTTTCAAAGCATTGTGATCTGACAGTGTGCATGGTATGATCTCTATTATTTTATATTTATTGAGGGTTGCTTTATGTCCCAGAATGTGATCTATCTTGGAGAATGTGCCATGCGCACTTGAAAAGATAGTAAATTCCCTGGCCTCAGGATGTAAAGTTCTAAATAGATCTGTCAGGTCCATCGGGTCCAATGTGTCTTTCAAGTCCATTATTTCTTTAGTGATTTTCTGTCTGGTTGACCTATCCATTGCTGTAAGCGGAGTATTAAAGTCCCCTGCTATTAGCACATTCTTATCTATAAGCTTGTTTCTGTTTGTGATTAATTGTTTTAGATACTTAGGTGCTCCCATATTCGGTGCATAGACATTTATGATTGTTAGTTCTTCCTGATGGATGGACCCTGTAATTATTATGTAGTGCCCTTCTTCATCTCTTGTGATTGTCTTTAATTTAAAGTCCAGTTTGTCTGATATAAGTATCGCTACTCCGGCTTTCTTTTGATTTCCTGTAGCATGATATATACTTCTCCATCCCCTTACTTTTAATCTGAAGGTATCTTCCCATCTAAAATGAGTTTCTTGTAGACAGCATATAGGTGGATTTTGTTTTTTAATCCATTCTGCTACCCTATGTCTTTTGATTGGAGCATTCAGCCCATTTACATTCAATGTTATTATTGAAATATGTGGGTTTAGAGTCTTTGTATCTTTTGTAGGGTTCATGTTTGTGGTGGTGTCTCTGGTATCTTTGTTCCTTGCAACCTTTCCTTCAGAGCATCCCCCTCAGGATTTCTTGTAGGGCTGGCTTCGTGGTGACAAATTCTTTCAGTTTCTGTTTATTTGCAAAGGTTTTTATCTCTCCTTCTATTTGAATGACAGGCTTGCTGGATAGAGGATTCTTGGATGCATATTTTTACTGTTCATCACATTGAAGATCTCCTGCCATTCCTTTCTGGCCTGCCAAGTTTCAGGAGATAGGTCTGTCACCACTCTGATAGGTTTCCCTTTGTAAGTTAGGGCCCTTTTCTCCCTAGCTGCTTTCAAAATTCTCTCTTTGTCCTTGTATTTTGCCATTTTGACTATGATATGTCGTGCAGAAGATCGATTCAAGTTACGTCTGAGGGGAGTCCTCTGAGCCTCTTGTATTTCCACATTTACTTCCTTCTCCAGGTCGGGGAAATTCTCTGCTATAATTTGTTCCAGGACTCCTTCAGCACCTTTCCCTCTCTCTTCCTCTTCTGGGATTCCTATGATACGGATATTGTTGCGTTTGACCGTATCGCTGAGCTCTCGAATTCTTCTTTCCTGTTCTTGGATCAGTTTGTCTCTTTTTTTTATCAGCTTCTTGTTTTTCTAAAATGGTGTCTTCTAAATCACTTATTCTCCTTTCTGCCTCTTCAATCCGTGCATTGGAGGCCTCTAATTTATTATGTATCTCGTTTATCGCATTTTTTAATTCTTCATGCCTATTTTTATTTTCCATTCTGTCTGTAGCCATAGTTTCTTTGATGTCCCCTATGTTTTTTTCAAGCCCTGCTATTAATTTTACCATTATTATTCTAAAATCTTGTTCGCTTATGCTGCTGATATCTGTTTTGAGCAGTTCATTAGCTGTCATTTCTTCTTGGAGTTTCTTTGGACGAGAGCTCTTTCGTTTCATCATTTTAGTTAGCTTTCTGGCTCTTGTTGGTTTTAAAGACCTGTTATGCTCTCTGTTTCTATGAGTGCTGCTATATCCAAGAAGACTCTTTGACTGTCCAGGGCCTATCCTTTCAGAGATTGTTTTTTGAATGGTATCCCTCGGTCTCTCTTGTTGGGACCTTGGTTATTTTATTTTCCTCTTTGTAGTGATATTTGGGACTCTCCACCTTGTACTCTAGCTTGTTTCTTGAGGTAGCCCTGGAAAAGAAAACAGACAGACAAACACACAGGGAGCAGGAGCACACAAACGCACTGGCTAATTCAACAAACATGTAAAGTGAGAGGGAAAACGAAAAAGTTAAGAGAAAAGACAGAGGAGGGAGGGCGAATAATATGGAGTATAAAATGGTATAAAATACATAAAATGGTCAAAAAAGGGAGAAGAAAAGGAGAAAAGAAGAAAACCGATGGACAAAGAACGGTTTAATGCATATACCTGGATTTCCCAGCTACAGTTAAATAGCCGTGTGTATGCAGTGCTGGTTGAAGAGCATAGAGAAAGAGAGGGAAGGCAGGGCGGGATGAGGCAGAATTGGAAATAGAATGAACAGGCAGAAGGCATAAGAAGCTTTTTTCAAAGAGGTAAAGGGTAGAATGTGGTTGGATAGGTGAGAGAAGGATTATGTATTATCCAGAGAAACTATATAGTCTAATTACTCCTGAGAGAAATAGCTGCAAATGTCGGTAGGCGTAGAATTTACATTTACAGAATGGACTCGTTATGATTGTTTAAGTAAGCTGGCGACCAGAGTTAATCAGGTCAGTGTTTTGGGGAAAAAAGAGAGAAAAGAGAAAGAAGAAGAAAAAAAGAAAAAAAGGGAGGAGGGCACCTCTCAGGCAGGGATGGGTGTGGCGTGATCCAATGCCTCAGGCGGGAGCTCTGCCTTGGCGGTTGTGGGTTGTGGGGAGGAGAGTGACACTGCTCCAGTCCCTTCTTGAACCAAGCACTGCACTTCGCTTTTTTCGGTGTGTCAACTCCCCGTTCCGGGGACGCAGCCGAAGTTGGTTGCAGTCTTCAACCCAGGCCAGTTCCAATCTCCAAATCCCAGTCCGCGCGTCCTGCTTAAAGTGCCTTAGACACAGCTTCCCAGGCAACTCTCTCGGGCAATTCCAAGCCCCCTGCTGAGCTCTGGGGGCGGAGTCGGAATCTCTGCTTCCTTCTCTGGGTCGGGCTGGCGAGCACAGGCGGGGGCTTGCCTGCCAGGTGCGCGGAGCCTGAGCCCGCTGGAGTGAGGAAAACCGGGTCTCTCTATGGCTCGTCACCCAAAACACGAACTCACAGGCACATTTCCCAGTTTTTAGCTCTTTGCCTTCCCTCTCGAGTCCCAGCCAGCCAGGAGCGCGGACGCCTGGTGTCTGCGCGGCTCTTTCAGGGGTCCCAGCCGCCCTGGAGCTACAATGGTGCAGGCACGCCACCACTCTGAAGTCCAGCCTCCAGAAGCGGCACAAAGAAGCAGTTTGTGTGCTCAGCCCCACCCCCCCTGGACCAGTTGGCGTGAGGGGACCTGGTGTGCAGGTATTTGGCAAGTACGGTCTTTCTATGCACCAAGCAGAGGTTTTTCTGTTTTGGACTCTCTCCTTTTCCCCTCTCACTCCCCATAGAGGGTAGAGGGGGATCACCTCCCACCCTGGAGTCTCCGATCCTGGTCCGTTTTTACCTTCCCCGGTTTGCACTCACGTTAGAAGTCTCTCTCAGTGGCTTCTGCGTCCTTTTTCTCCCAATCTCTCAGGTTTTGTAAGGTTTCCAATGGCTTCAGATCTTTTCTGTGTGATGTATGGGCGCGAGTGCAAGTACAGAGCTCCTTACTTCTCCGCCATCTTGCCCTCTCCCAGGAGGAATAGTTCTAATAGGTATAATTTGGTGTGTGCTGTGGAAGAGGTGAATTCAGAGTTTTCCTATGTTGCCATCTTGAATGAGCACCTCAAAATAGTTTTTACAGCAAGTATGGATTACATCTTGACTAAAAATTTTAAAACACAAATATTTCTGAGGATTTAGAAAGACCTTAAAGAGCATATGAATAGTTTGGTGTGGTGCTTTCAAGTTAAGGTCATTCATCTTTGTAACACCAGTGAATATTCATCTTATAACACTTCAGTTATAAGGCTGAAGTTCAAACCTGGGTTCTAACATTTACCACTGGCAAATTATTCAGTCTGTCTGTAGTGGAAGCCTATTGGATTATTTGTCTAGCACCTATTCACAAGGCTGTAACAGATGCCCCATAAACATTTGATATGACCCAATTTCCTTACCATAGTTCACAGGATCAATAAATGCTATCCTGGGCCCATAAAATTCTTTGTCTTCTTTCAGATATTTGCAGTAGGTTCAGTCTTTCTCTAGATGGCTGGACCATAACATGTATGCTCAGGAGCTGTAGGCAGCCACATTTTTTACTGTTGTCGATGGAGATATAAAAGGTACACATTTATTATAAACTAGGCCCAGAGAGAGTAACAAGAGATGATGAATAGACTAGGGACAGGCTCTTAGTTGATTCTCAATACCCACCCACATTTCTGCCAAGAGATTAAACCTGGATGACTCTGGATATGCATTTATTCCCCCATTTTAATAGTAGAGCTGAAAGCTGACTTAGAAGGTTTGAATTAGCACAACAGGAGAGCATGCCCATATCAGCCACTGAACTCAGAGTCTCTTCCTTTCTAACAAGGCCATCTCTGTGACCTGAATCTTCTAATGTTACATAGTCACATAGATGTTCCCTGACCACTGGCACTATGACCACATAGAGCATTATGGAAGCAGGCCTCTTTAGTACTGGTACTTTGACCTTGGTGCATGCAGATCATCAATACTCTACTCAGTGAATAGATGTTAAGATCCATGGTGGTTTCTCCCTCTCCACTACTTCTAAAGTTCCTTTGGTTATCTTTATTCAAAATTGCATTATATAGTACTAGTAGTTTGTATCTATATCTCCTTTGCAGGACAGTTTCTCTCTTTGAGATGAGGGAATTTATTTTAAGTCAATCATCTTTTGTTCAAGTTGGGTTTCCACTACTAGTAAATTGGAGAGTCCTATCCACACAACTATGGCCTCTCTAAGCCACAGTGATCTCTTAAAAAGTGGAGCGAACAATATCAAGTGAGACAATGAATATAAAACTGTTGGTACACAAAACATGTTCTGTAAATTTGAGCAGGATATTTCTTGAAGGATCAAGATTATAAAGATATGCAAATGATAGAAGGATCTGGGAAATACTTTCTACTGTGCAATTTGATTTAGTGACAGGGCAGTTTCAATATTCTATAAAGATTTGCAGAATTCATTGCACTCTTTAATTCTGTTATATTTGACCTTTTTCTTTCTGTCTCATCATCCATCCTACTTTCTTATTCTTTTCTATTAATTTTCATTCCCAACTCATTTCTTGTCATCTATTTATTACTGTATCTTTTTGATATTTGTTCATTTTATTAATCCTCAAAAATCCTGATCTTTCTTCTAATCTTACAGGCTTTCTACAGTTAGAATGTTTTTGGCTACAAGCAACCCTCCCATCTCCAACATTGACTCTGACTAAAACAATACATAACTTTATTATTTCAAACAAGATTAAGTCTTCAGGTAATGATGAGTCCCTATTCAGTTAAGTCACCATCTAGTCAAGTTGCCAGGGCCCCACACTCTTTCTACTTTGCGTCTCTGCCCTCTTCAGCCTGTTGGGTTTTGTCCTAAAGCTGTCATCCCTTTTGATCACAGGTGGCTCCTTGCTGTTCTGGTTGCCATATCACAAAACAAAATCCATATGAAAAGACTCCTTTTCTTCATTTTTTTTTCTTTTTATAATCAACAAATGCTTTCCTAGAAGCCCCTGGAGACTTTTTCTCATGTCCCAGGAGCAAGCGTTGCACAGCACAACAATTCATAAGCCAAATATCAGCAAGGGAGATAGGATTAGTAGTACTGGCTTCAGAAGCGAAATGCATAATTTTGCATTAATGGAAAGCTTTGCCTGTCCATAACAGGGCTCCTTTGGGAATGTAGAGGACAAAGCAGAAATAAAGAGATGTACAGAACTTTTAATCACCCAGAAGCTGTGATGTCGCCCCACACAAAGCATCACACTCACTTGGCCCTTAGTCTGGCTCCTCAATGTTCTTACATGATTGTGTGAATCTTTTGGGTCAGGTTTAAATCCTGTCTCTCACACTTATTGCTTAATGATATGGGTAATTAACTCAGTTTCCTTGTTCAGAAAAAGGGATAATAATAGCGCCACATTCATGATGGTGTTTTGAATATTAAGTGAGTTAGTATAAGAAAAGCTTTTAGAACAGTGCCCGTCTATAAGAAATAATCATTACATTGTACACACACACATTTATCCATTGATTCGTATTTATTTAAAGTGAACCGAATGACAAGAGGAATCAAGATGTTGTCAGTGTAAGGTATTGTTACATTCATGCTGAATCCTCATTCATATCACCTTTTGCCTTAGGTCAAGTTCCCTGGTAGTGAACTCTGAGATTTGATTGATTGCAGGAGATTTGCTGAAAAGTGTTCTCTGAAACACTCCTGTGAAGGGGTAGCAGAGGTAGGATGGGCAGCAGGGGAAATTGGGCTGTAATGAAGTTGCCTTCAAGTCCTGGTTAGAGCCTGTGGGGTGCTCTAGAGCTGGAATAACTTTCCTGCTAGAGCCTCCCAGTTTGAAGCAAGGGGGCTGGGCCCTTGTACTTTGCATACTGCATGATCTATCATTCATGCATACTGCAGAGAGGGGGTTTATTTTGGGGTGAGGCACCTTCTTTTGGTGAGGGCAATTCCCGGGTAAAGATGCAGCAATGAGCCCAACATTCCTAGTAGTTGGGGATTCAGAGTTCTTCACTCTTGAGAGACCATGGTTCTAGGCATCTTCCTATAGTATCAACTCTGGAAGGTAACTGCTGTCACTCTGTGTGGATAAAGTGGAGGACCACAGAGCAAAAGATAATGCCATGGAATGAGCTGCCTAAAGCTTATACTTCTAAGGCTTCCAGTTGCAGTGAAAAATCAGCCTCAGGTTAATGAGGTATTCACGAGTAAGCCCAGAATGCCTGAACTGATATTGTGCTAGGGAGACTATGAGATGCGATCTTCCTGTTACACATGGTCCAGGATTGTAAAACTTGATAGAGTCAGAATGCCGTGGTTTGGAGCAAAGGAAGACTAAATATTCTTAGGAAGCTTTAAATTATAATCATGAATGTGAAGGAAGAGATGTCAGAGCACAATAGACTTTGATAATTTAGATAATTATATTGTGATTAATTATAGAGAGACAAAGCTCCCAGAAGTAAGTGGATAAAATTCTGAGTGAAGGTTAACAGAAACAAATAGGGATGAGAGTGAGAGAAAACCCAGTGTGCTATGAGTAGTGGCAGATATATATTATTCAAACTAGTTTCTTTCTTTATTTTTTTGAGATACAATCAACATTTTCCATTATACTTGTATTTAGGTGCAGTTATAGGACTTAATTCTGGCCAATGGAAAATGGATGGAAGTAATGTATATCACTCCTACATGCAGCCTATAGAAACTTCCTTTCAAGATCCATTTCTCTTCCTTTTCTGACTGGTTGAATGGAGACAAGCTCTCAGCGCCTCTCCTCAGAGCAACCTGCACAATCATGTGGTGAAGATAGCAGTCCCTCCAAAAGAAGTCTACTAGAGAGCACCCTCCGTCCCTCCCTATTCTCTACCTGCCTCCCACACACAGAACACCAAACTGAACTGTCAGGTGAGCAAGAAATAATTGTGTTGTTTTTATTTTATGTCGTTTTGTTAAGTCACAAAGATTCCAAGTCCTACCTGAGATGGCAGCTAGCAAGTATCTCAATAAATATACCTGTCTTTGTGGACCTGGGGAAACAGATGACATACCTAACTATGATACCAGTGGTTTTATTTTTTTCTTTCCTTCTTTAATCTATCTTTTATATACATATCTTTTATTTTTAGAAACTCCTAGGGTTACAAACTAGAGGCTGATGGGCTAGGTTAGAGCACAGATACTTTTATTTGGCCTTGCAATACTTAAATATTGTCTGGATTGTCAACACACACACACACACACCCCTACCTTTTCATGTCTATCGTCTCTGAAAAAGGCAGAATGTTCCATAACACCATGGATGGCAACCATTGGCCTGGCCAAGTGGAGGTCCCCTGTCAAAAGAGCATGGGGTCTCCATTTGCCACCATCCCCAACCCTCTTAATGTATCATGGCCAGCTCACATCCCCTGTGTATGTTTTCTGCCAGATCTGTGGAGCCCTTATGACTTGTTGTTAGCCCTTGTCTTTGGAAAGAGTGCTTATGCTTTCTAAGAGGTGTTCTTTGGCTAGTTTTTCTCTCTAAGCATTTTCTCCCAATGACATTTCAAATGCCCTTCCAAGCTGTACAGGGCAAGATGAGGTTTTCCTCCTGTGCATCTGCAGTACTAATGGGTGCAGAATCAGCACTTCATATAGAATCTGAAAGCTGTCAAACTTCTTCCCTGATTTTCTACTTGGGCAGAGGGCTTTATCAACTATCCAGAAATAACCAAAATGGACCTTGTCTGCTGCATTTCTTTCAAATTCATTTGAAATCCTTGTTCAGATACTGGACATGCAAAGCAACAAGCATCAAGATGATGGAGTCACCAAGAATTGCGACCCTTTATCTAGCCCTGGGTGTAGAACTATTAATTACTGCAGACTATGCCCCACTGCACTGATGCTGAGAACAACATAATGAAGCCCCGTGGAGACATTGAGAGAAAGAATACCCTATCATTAACTCTTCACAGAGACAGATAAGGCTAGGAAAGTGCAAACTGGAACTTGGATAAAGCTCTTCTTTATGGATATCCAGGGAGATTAAGAGTGTTTCTTTAAAATAAGGCTTGTCTTAGAGAGAATTACTTGCATGGATTAAAGGTAGTATTATATGAGTAAAATGCTTTCAAGCAACAACTCATGGGGACAACATGATACCCTTTGTGGCTAAAGCATTCTGAATAAATGGTTTAAATACTTCAAATATTATCACTTTTGTTTAATTTTTAGAGAATTGCAATAAAATGGTTTCATTTCCTTATATCTCTCTCTTGGGTAACCTCATCCAAATCTAAGTTTCTAAATCTGAGTCTAAATGAATGGATCAGACCTGTATAAGTCAGGGCCAGTGAGAGAAATGGGCACTTTTGTAATGGAAGTAATTTCAAATTCCAGTAAAGCTGCTCTTGATTTCCCCCTTTCCATCTAGCATGCTAATCTCCATCTGGCTGTAGTAACAGCATCTGCCTTTAAAATGACCCATTTCTTTCTCAGACCAGAGTTGTGCTCTCCATCTTTCAGACCTGCACCTCTTTTGGGTCACCCTCCTGACTAATGTGCTTTTCTATGAGTAATATCATAATTCACAGTTTTCTCCCCTTTTTCCTTCAGATGAACTGGGTAATTCAAGTTTCATTTTCTGTCTCTGGGTATTTAAAGGCCAGCCCTTCAAACCAATTTTAGCCATCTATTACTGGTGAGCCAATTTCTTGAGTGGTCTATTTGTAGAGCTGGTTCTGTAAGCTTGAGCCTGCTCCACCAGCCAGGCCCTTATATTGCATGTGGAATTTATTCAGGCTAAGTAATTCTTTGAGCATATAATGAATATCATGGAGTCAGTCTCACTGACTTTTTAGGTTATTTCCAGCACCAGTCAGGCACTGATTGGGCCTTCTACTAGGTCTCTAATATTACGGATTTGATAAATATCAAATATTAACCAAATTACTGACACATTCCAACTCATGACTTCCTTCCTAATTGTGTGCAGAAATAGAACAGAATATGACAATAGGAAGAGGTTAGATGGTTCTATGATATCTCAGGAATTGCATGATATATTTTCTACTGCTGGATATGATAGGTGACAGGATTAGGGAGAGGAAGCAACTCTCACGACATATACCATTCTGGTAATAAGCAAATGTAGGATTTGGATCCAAGGTAATGTAAATATATTTATATTGGTACAGTATATTCCTATTTTCATGCATGTTTTATGGAATTGTCTGAGAATTTTGTAATCACAGCTCATATACATGCGTATGACATTAAATCTTGTGCAACTAATTGACAAGTGTCATTCTATAAATGGCAAATGAATCTGCTATTCTATGTAGTATTTAGTATATATGATCATCTACAAAATCCTATTTTTGAAATATAAAATTTGGATTTTTCATATGCTTTGTTCTGAGTCTGTCTTTGAAAGAGATGGTATTTCCTCACTTTATGCATGTTTCTGATTATTAGTAAAATTGAGGTGAGTAAAAATTATTGTTGGAAGCTTTGCAATCTTTGAGAGGAAGAATAGGAAATTTTTAAATAAAAAAGAAGCTTTGGAGTGGTATGATAATCAGAGAGAATAAAACCCATAATACCTGGCTTCTGTAATAGTCATGGAGGTAGCTACAGAGTTGAAACAGTGGTTGCAAGAGATTTTTCCATTCTTTGGAACACATACATATTTGGTGACTATATTTTTTATTCCTTTTGAGAGAGAGAGAGAGAGAGCAAGTGGTGGGGTAGGGAGAGAATCCTAAGCAGGCTCCCTGTTGTCAGTTTAGAGCCCAATACAGGATGTGATCCCACAAACCATGAGATCATGACTTGAGCTGAAATCAAGAGGCAGATGCTCAACTGACTGAGCCATACCGGTACCCAAACAACTATATTTTTTAAATCAATAATGGGGTCATGTAATGTGATGATTTGAATATTCTATCTTTGGCTCAGATAGAATGTGTAATGGTACAGAAATTTAAATTCAGCTCTCAGGAACACAGATATTCTTATTTTGAATTTCCTTTAGTATTCTAGGAGACTTGATCTTACTGATTGATTAATATTAGCTAATGAGAGAGCTCTGGTGGACACCTCTCTGTATGTTGGTCTTCTAGACTCAGTCCCTTTATTTTCATTGCTTTCCTTAGAATGGTAAGAATTTTAGGCCTGGTAAGGGAAGAGTGTTATATTAGGGATGAAACTAAATTAGAGAAAGCAGATCCCAAGAACTCATAAGAGTGATAAAAATCAGTCATTAGGTAAAATTTTCAGCTACTAGCCATGAGTTTACTAATACATGGTACTGATAGACAAGCATCTTTCAGCTGAGGTTAACTAATAATTATTAACAATAGTAATAGCAAATATCAATTATTAAATGCTCACTATATGCTAACCACCCCCTCTGGACTATCTTATTTAGCCCTTACAACATCCATATGAGGCAGCAGGTACCCCATTATCTTATTAAATAAGATAAAAAGAAACTGCTTTAGAAAGATTATTCTATTTCATTGATTTTGAGGCAAACATTATTTTACAATTTACTTTCTTAGACATCATGCTGCATCTTCAAATTGGTGGCATCTTACAACTGCTCTAGACAGCTAGAAGTCATAAAGTTTTGTCTGTTTGGTCATAAACATCAACAGTGGCAGGTTGAAAACTTGAAAAACATGTGCCAAGTTTAGGGAAGAAAATCCCAGACAGGATAGTAGGACTTTTAACTCCCATGAAGCAAATAGTTGTGGATATGGTGAGAAAGGAGGCATATCAGACAGATTTAGCATCACTCCCAATGTGTAAGTTAAAAGTAAGCTTGCTCTGCAGAACTGGAAAGCCTGTGTCTTTTGTTCTCTGTGAATTTTCTTACAAAATGCAGCACTGTTCATGCTGTCAATAGATGATCACTGGATGATATGATGTGGAAAACCATGGACATTCATGACTCTAATGTGTTTTAGAAGAGTCTACATGTGAACAAGTTTTAGAAATACTTTAACCAGTTTCTTTCATACAACATAGACATAGAAGTAATCCATGACAAAAAACTATGGCTAATTAAATTTAAAGTAGCTCTTTCATTAATTCTAACACAAAATGTTTCAGAGATTAAAAGCATTATGTTAGTCTGCAATCACTAGTATCTTTATTCAATAAAATAGAGACAAAAGTTTGTCTGGATCTAGAGAGCAAGTTCAAAATATTAGGCTACAAGGCATTCACTAATATTATTTGAGGACAAGCATAGGAAGACCACTAATCTCTCTTTGGTGAAAACATCCTGGGGCCAAGAAATACTAATTGTTACTATTATCATTAATATTTTTTCAGAGAGGATGAGAAAGAATCTTAAGCAGCCTCTATGCCCAGTGTGGAGCCCGATGTAGGGCTCTATCCCATGAACCATGAGATCATGACCTCAGTCGAAATCAGGAATCAGATGCTTAACTGACTGAGCCACCCAGGTACTAATACTAATTATTATAATGTCATGTTAAACTTATATTGCACCTTAAACTTTGCACAGTTGTTTCACTAATTTTGCTTGGTGACTCCTTACAACGATGCAATGAGGTAGAAACTGTTATTATCCCCTCATTTCCTGTAAAGACAGAGTGCCAAATGAATTGTCACCACATATATTTGCTAAATTATGGTGGGTTCCCTGGGAAAGAACTCTGAATGGAAATGTTTGTACAAGAAGTTTGTTGGAGAGTTCTCCCAGGAACATCCACTGGGGATGGTTGGGAGAAGTGGGCAGAGGGACAAGTTGAGCTGCAGTAGAGAACTTAGATGACCCCATGGAGAGCTTTGGAATTGGGATGGCCATTCAGAGTTGTGTTCATACAAGGCAATGGGGCACACCTGTGTCCACTGCATCAACCAGCCACTGGATGTGGACTGCCCCCAAAGAGGGGATATAATCTTGGGTAAGGCCACTTGCTACCTTGAATTGATTAAAAATTGCTGAGCTCAACTGTGAGCCATCAGCCTGTCAATACTTTTAATAGCTAGCAACATGAACACTGATTCTGAAAAGAGTTTGGGTGGCATTCTACAGCCTCCACTAAAGCCTCCTTCTTATGCTGCTCTTATCCTCTTGCTTTGTATATAATCAAGTCGCCTTATCTGAGAACCACTCCTCTCTGACTCTGGTACATCTTTTTCTGAGAAAACTTAGAAGGGATGGGCAGTCAGAAGAACTTAATCTCCTGCTTCTGCACTAGATTCAGGTTGTACTGATACCCTCCACCTCCCTTACTTATTGAACTCACTTCTCCTAGGTGACATACCTAGTAGGGTTACACAGACCTTTATCCCTGCGAGGTATGAGCCGCTGACCATGATACCTGTCCCATGATATGACTGCTATGCTGGTCTATTTGCTGTTAATGCTGGGCAGGGAGTATTTGGACATACATCAATGGATTACTTGGGTGTCTGATATTTGTCTCTACTGTGTGGCAGCAGTTCTATCTCCTTATGAAAATCCCAGTCTATCACCCCCATCAGGATGATGACTCTTTTCCTTGCTTGCTGGTCTCTTGGCTTGAGGACCACAAAGTGGATGGCATTATATCTCTGTGAATCACAGTGGGATGTGGGTGGGGAGGGAGTATTGAGGGATAGGGAATAGATCCCTCTGTCCTTGGGCACAGAGAAACAGCAATAGTTTAAAAGAACAATTAGCTTATTTTTTGAGAGAGACAGTACAAGCAGCAGAGGGACAGGTAGAGGGAGGGAGGGGGAGACAGAATCTTAAGGCAGACTCCAGGCTCTGAGCTAGCTGTCAGCACAGAGCCCGACACGCGGCTCAGACCTATGAACCATGAGATCATGACCGGAGCCTAAGTTGGATGCTCAACCAACTGAGCCACCCAGGAGCTCCAAGAACAATTAGCTTATAAAAAAGCCAGCACTATAACTCTGCCAAATGTTGGAGGAACTGCAGGAATACTCTCTGGGTCAGAAGGACTGAAGAAGAACAGGGTTTACATTCCCTCTCCAGCTTAAAAGCCCAGAGCAGGATCCAGATGCCATAAAGAACCTGCTGCCTCAGTGAGCTCTGTGTGGGTCTATAAACCCACATCAGCCTTGGTCACTCTGTGGCACAGAAAAAAAGCCACTCTTTTTTACTTCCTTTTTTTTTTTTTTCTTTAAAAGGTCTTGGTTTAAAAGAACAACTAACATATAAAAGAGCCCAACTGCAGAGGATAAGCTCCTGGAAAGCTCTCTAGGTAGAAGGAGTTGACCAACATGGTCTGTGCTCCCCACCCTCCCTCACCTTGAAAGCAGAGACCAGTGCACACAGTCTGGGTATCCTAACTGGACTGCTGCCTCAATAAGCCCTAGACCTCAAGCCCATATCAGTGTCAGGCATCTTATCAAGGTGGCCACAGGGGGGTACACACCAGGACACCCTTGAGTAGTGCTCACTACAGGCCCAGCCTTTGTGCCAATGTGACAAAGGTGCAAAGCATACTGGAACACTCCAGGCCCATAGCACTTTGGCTTCAGATGGCTTGTTAAGGCATCCATGGTAGAGAGCACTCTGGAACCTCCCATCTGACATGTTTTGGGTCCAGGTTTCCTGCTTAGGTATGCACCGTATGTCTATCCCTGCAGGCATCCCCAGCACTGATCACTTTAGGATACCATGGCTTGTGCCCAGTGCAGCTTTACCTGTCCCTCCATGTCACTCTCAGAGGAGAGATCCCAAGAACAGCCTGGCTAGCAACTATTTGAGCTGTTCTTGCCAGGGCATATATTGTCTGGAGAGCCCATAGTTCATACCAGACTGTACCCATTTTAGTTTTAGCTGTCTGTACAGAGTGCCCCAGGAGCTTCTACTTGTGCCCATGTTGGTTCCAGTCACCCTCTAAGAGCACTCTCTGTATGGAGAGTCCTGGAATACCCCTGGACTCACTTCAGGTTCAGCTATACTTCCAGGGAATCCTCTGCGCAGAATGTTCAGGAACCTCCCAGGCCACACACTGCCTCAGCATCAGCTACCCTGTCAAGGTACCTCCTCCACAGAGCAGAACACACTAGAATACCCCAGTTTGTATTTATTTCAGCTTCAACTGTCCTGCTAAGGTGCCCTCAGTACTTAGAACCCTGGGACACCCTAATCTGCATTGAATTCAACTTTAGCTGGACATGGTGCCCATTACCTGTAAATCCCCAAGACCTGCAGCCCACACCAGCCACAACTCCAGCCAGCAAGGAAAAGCCACTAAACATATGCAGTCTACATGGGGGATGACTAAATGCAAGATCATTCTCTTAAATTTAGGAGAATTGGTATGTTGCCTAATTCATAGAAACACAAAGAGACAAAATGCAACAGAGATATATG
The DNA here is from genome assembly GCA_017311185.1 of Proteles cristata cristata. Taxonomy (NCBI): domain Eukaryota; kingdom Metazoa; phylum Chordata; class Mammalia; order Carnivora; family Hyaenidae; genus Proteles; species Proteles cristata. Next base: position 3,088,970 of record JAESUZ010001598.1, read on the forward strand.
TTCCAAAAGAAGAAGAAAAAAATTTCTGAAAAATAGCTAACTGAAATGGTGATAAGCAATATGCTTTATAAAAATTTAAAGTAATGATAATAAAGATACTTAATGGGCTGAAAAAAAGAGTAGAGCTCAGTAAAGAGAATGAAATACTAAAAAGATCAAATCAGAATTGAAGAATACAATACTGAAATGAAAACCCTACCAGAGGAAACCAACAGTAGATTAGAGGATGCAGAATGTATCAGCGATCTGGAAGACAACATAATGGAAAGCACACAAGCTGAGGAACAAATAGAAAAGAATTTTAAAAAATGAAGATAGGGACACCTGGCTGGCTCTGTCTGTGGAGCATCTGACTTTGGCTCAGGTCACGATCTCATGGTCTGTGGGTTTGAGCCCTGTGTCAGACTCTGTGCTGACAGCTCAGAGCCTGGAACTGCTTCAGATTCTGTGTCTTCCTCTCTTTCTCCCTCCCCTGCTCACTTGCTCTCTGTCAAAAAATAAATATTTAAAAAAATGAAGATAAGTCTCTTGAGCAACATCAAACATTGACATTGTAGGGGTCTCAGAAGAAGAGAGAAAGGTGTAATAAAATTATTTGAAGAAATAATAGCTGAAAGCTTTCCTGAAGTAGAGAAGGAAATAGATATCCAATTCCAAAAAGCACAGAGTTCCAAACAAGATGAACCCAAGGAGGCCCACACCATGACACATAATGTCAAAGGTTAAAGAGAGAATATTAAAAGCAGCATTAGAGAAGCAAAAAGTTATCTACAAGGCAAAACTTACAAGGTCATCAGCAAGTTTTAGCAGAAGCTTTGAAAGCTGGAATGCAGTGGCATGATACACTCAAAATGCTGAAAGAAAAAACCTACAATCAAGAACACAGAGCAAGCTTATCATTCAGATTTGAAGGAGAGATAGTTTCTCAGAAAAACAAAGTTAAAGGAGATAATCACCACTAAACCAGTCTTATAAGAAGTGTTAAATTCACTTCGATAAGAAGAGAAGAGGAAAAGAAATGGCCATAATTAGATGTAGGAAAATTATGAATAAAAATATAAAGTATGACAGCATATACATAAAATGTGGAGGAGATAGTTACAAAGAGGAAGTTCTTTTTCTTTTTTAGAATGTATTTTATCTTAAATGACCATCAACTTAATGAAGACTGCTATTTACTTAGGATGTTATGTATAAACCTTAAGGTAAACAAAAATGAAAAATGTATAATTGATACAAAAAATAAAGAGAAAAAAAGCCATACATAACACTACAGAAATTCATCCAACTCAAAAGAAGAGTAAAGGAACAGAGAAGAACTACAAAAACCATCAGAAAAACAAAATGCAAATAAGTACACACCTATCAATAATTACTTAAATGTAAGTGGTCTAAATGCTCCAATCAACAGACAGGGGTTGGTGGAATGAGTAAACATAAAAGGCCCATTTATATGCTGCCTACAGGAGACTCACTTCAGACCTAAAAACACATACAGACTAAAAGTGAATGTATGGAAAAATAGTTACCATGAAAATAGACCCCCAAAAATAGACCTTAAAACAAAGACTGTAATAAGGGGCAAAGAAGGGCATTTCATAATGATAAAAGGAATCAGTCCAACAAGAAGATGTAACAATTTTAAATGTCTACACACCCAAGATTGGTACTTTTAAATACATAAAGCAAATGTTAATGGAGATGAAGAGAGAAATTGATGACAAGATAATAAGAACAGGGGACTTTAATACCTCACTTATATCAATGGATAGATCATTCAGATTGAAAATCAACAATGAAACTGTCTTTGAATGACACGTAAGACTAAATGGACATAACAGAACATTCAAAACATTCCATCCAAACACAACTGAATACCCATTCTTGTCAGGTGTACATGGGACATTCTCCAGAGCAGATCACATGTTAAGCCACAAAACAAGCCTCTAGAAACTTAAGATTAAAATAATACCATACAGCTTTTCTGACCACAATGATATGAAATGAGAAATCAATCACAAGAAAAACTAAATGGAACAAGAGTTTATTATGCTAGTAAAATAAGTCAGAAAAATATATCATATGATTTCACCCATATGTAGAATTTAAGAAACAAAACAGATTAACATAGGGGAAGAAAAGGCAAAATAAGATAAAAACAGAGGGAGACACCCCAAAAGAGACTCTTAAATACAGAGAACATACAAGGTTGCTGGAGGTGAGTTGGTGGGGGAATGGGCCACATGAGTGATGGGCATTAAGGAAGGCACTTCTTGGGATGATCACTGGATATTTTATGCAAGTGATAGTGATGAATCACTAAAGTCTCCTCCTGACACCAGTACTATACCATATGTTAATTAACTTGAAGTTAGTTAAATGTGTTAACTAACTTAACTAAGTTGAATACTACACTATATGTTAACTAACTTGAATAATTTATATAGTAAAAGAAAAAAATGGAAAAAACACAAACCCATGGAGGCTAAACATGATACTAAACTACAAATGGAATGGGTCAATGAGGCGATCAAGAAGTAATAATAATAGGGGCACCTGGGTGGCTCAGTCAGTTAAGCATCTGACTTCGGCTCAGGTCATGATCTCACAGTTCCTGGGTTCGAGCCCTGCATTGGGCTCTGAGCTGGCTGTCAGAGCCTGTTTCAGATTCTGTGTTTCCCTCCCTCTCTGACCCTCCCCTGCTCACGCTGTCTCTCTGTCTCTCTCAGAAACAAATAAAACATTAATAAAAAATTTAACAAAAGAAGAAATAATAATAATAAAGAAACAAATGGAAATGAAAACACAATGATCCAAAATCTTTGGGACTCAGTGAAAGTATTTCTAAGAGGGAAACATACAATAATAAAGGCCTACCTTAAGAAACAAGGAAAAGCTTAAATAAGCCATCTAAGCTTACACCTAAAGTAACTCAAAAAAGATAAAAACCCAAGACAAGTAGAAGAAAATAATATAGATCAGAAAATAAATAAAATGAATTGGAGACTAAAAAAGCAATAGATCAATGAAACCAAGAGCTGGTTGTTTGAAAAGATAAATAAAAAATGATAAACCCTTAGCAGAGACTCACCAAGAAAAAAAAAAGACCCAAATAAATAAAATCAGAAATGAGAGAGAAGTAATAACTGATATCACAAAAATACAAAGGATCATAAGAGAATACTGGGGAAAATGAGATGCAAATAAATTAGCCAACCTAGAAGAAATGGACAAATTACTAGAAACATACCATCTTCTAAACTGAATGGGGAAGAAATAGAAAATTGAATAGAATGATTACTAGTAATGAAATAGAATCAGTTATCCAAAAACTACCAAAAAAAAAAAAAAAGTTCAAGATCAGGTAAACTCACAAGTTAATTTTAGGAAATGTTTAAAGAAGAGTTAATATTTATTCTTCTTAAACTATCCCAAAAGAATAGAAGAGTAAGGAAATCTCCCAAATATATTTTACAAGACCAGCATTACTCTGATACCAAAGACACTGCACCCCTATGCTTACTGCGGTATGTTTACAATAGCCAAGATATGAAGAAACCTCAGTGTCCACTGATGGACAACTAGATAAGGAAGATGTGGTATACACATACAAGGGAATATTACACAGCCATCAAAAAGATGAGATTGTTCCATTAGGAACAACTGGATGGATGTGCAGCATATTCTAATCAAAATAAGTCAGACTGAGAAAGACAACTACTGTATGATTCCAGTCATATTTGGATCTAAAACAAATTAGATGGAAAACACAAAAAGCAGAATCAGACCTATAATACAGAGAACATACTGGTGGTTTCTATAGAGAAGTGAGTGAGAGGATGGGCAAAATGGGTGAAGAGGAGTGGGAGATACAGGCCTCCAATTATGAAATGAATATTTCATGGGAATAAAAGACACAACATAATGAATATAGTCACTGATCCTGTAATAGCATTGTATAGTGATAGAGAGTAGCTATACTTGTGGTGGGCAAAGCATAATGTGTAAACTATTGAATTACTATGTTGTACACCTGAAACTAACAAAATGTGTCAACTATACTGAAATTTTTAAAAAAAGGAAGAAGTGAGGATATTTGGATAAATCTGAATATTGAAAACAATTAAATATATAAAGTGCTTTTTGGTGTTACTTGTACAGGTCTGAATTATTTATCTAATTCAAGGGTCCATAAGCAGTAGCCCACTGGACAAAACTAGTCTGTAACCTGTTTTTGTAAATAAAGTTTTATTGGAACACAGCCATGCCATTTGTTTACAAATGTCTATGGCTGCTACTCTGCCACACTAACAGAGTTGTGTGGTTGAAATAGAGACAGTAAGCCCACAAAACCTAAAATATTTACTATGTAGCCCTTTTCAGGAACAATTTGCCAACCCCTAGTCTAGCTAACTGAATTGTGATTAACAATTCATTGGGTCATAAAAATAACAAGTTTGGTATATTTAGAAAGCAAGTTGTAAATAAGTTTATTTGAAGGTAACATACAAATATTTTTTCAGGAAAAAAATAAACTTTTTCTCCTAAATATTTTGTGACATATATCTAGTTCTACCTTTGTTTTGGACTTCTGGGATTTTTCTCACTTTTTAATTTCTGTCTAATGGATTGTTTGGCTTAGTTGTTTATCCTGAAGCTTGATCTCATGTCACACTTCCCTATCCTGAGCTTACTAAATTTTGAGTCTTCTGAGTTCTTGTAGCTCTTAAATGTTTTCTTTTCTGCTTTGTTATTCTTTTCTTTTTAAACATTGTCAAGAGCATAAGTCCACATTGTGTGCCAACAGCACTCAAGTTGTAGGGTCTTCTAGGATTCTGTTCTCTCATTCACTGGGAACATTCCACAGTAGTATGGATATAAAAATTGTATCTGGCTTTATTCCAGGATCCTTTTTCTCCTACGGGTCCCAGTGACGTCATCTAAGCATATCTGGTACTTTCTGTAGTTGTTTAGTGAGGGACTTCCAGAAACAGTTTCTGCACTGGAGCTATAGCTCTCAGCAATGTATGCTGCTTTGACTTAAGTCAAGCAAAGACACATTAGTTTAAATGTCACTTGAAGGCTTTGATGTATTTTCAGAAGTCCCTATCAAGCAGATTAACATCAGAAAAGCCCTGTTTTTCAACTAAGAATTGAACAAAACAATCCCCCTTACATCATTCCTCATAATGAACCTGCCTACAGCTAGTCTTCCTATGAAAGATGACTGTAGATGATTTTTCTGACCATTAGGAAAGAGGGATTGGGAAAGATCTACTTGAAAAAGTATCTTGCCCTGCCCCTGAACATATTTGTTTATGAATTTGTGTGGGATCCTTCTGCATGGCTGTTCACCAATGCCCTCTGGGGTGCAGAGGTTGTAATTTGGGGTGGAGGGGGCAGGTTTGGACGCTAAAATGAGAATAAGGAAAGAAGAGAAATGCTCTACAAGTCCTGCAGTGGAGCCCTGAGCAACTCTTGGCTATCAACATTCCACATTTCTGTGTTCTGAGAAAGTCCTGGTGCTTACAGAAAGTATGTAGCTCCAGGGCTCCTGTAGCCTGGAGACACTGCAACAGCATTAGCACAGTGTGCCTGATGCTGGGCTAGAGATTAGCAGTGCCCCCTCTATTGCCAAACCCTATAACTGAATGAAACCACCCTGGAAAGAAAGGCTCACTTTAGGACAACTTGTCAATGGTGCCAGTTCAATTTCAACTTCTATATCCTCTTCCATCAAATACTTGACAGCTAAGAACTTTAAAGGATTTAGATATTTAAAAACAAATTCTACCCAGGACAAGAAACTGTAACAGCGTAGTATATACTAAGCACTTGATAAGCATCTGCTTACTATGCAGAGGCTTCCTACACATATCCTGAAGAAGTGTAAATTATGCAATTATTTTTCTTTTACATTTTGCTGAAGTTTGGCCAATGGCCAGAGTATCACAAAGATTCTGGAAGCTGTAAGCAGAAGAGCCCAGAACATTTCTGCAGAGATCAGAGCGTACTCGACGACTGCTAAATCCCTTCCTTGGCTTGACTTTCAGGGAACAAGTCCAGAGGACAGAAGATAGATTAAGTCCTCTATCTTCATCTTTTTCTAGAATACTAAAAGGTCCAAATCAATTGAGCAGCTTGGATGAGAAAGCAAGGAGATAAACCACTGTAAAAGGAAATCTTTCTGGATACCTAAGCAGGTACAGAAAAGAGCAGAGTCTGGCCTGCCTGGAGGAGCAAGGATGGTTTCTGAGAAGGCATAGAGTACATTAGAGAGGTAGTGGGCCTCTCAGTTCCTACATGAGGTAGCTGGGCATAACTGAGAGAGCAATAATTTCGGAGTGCAAGGCTGTGGACAATGTGAAAGTGACAATGTCTTTGGCCTCAAGAATTTATTATCTAGAGAAGAAACTCTCAAACAGAATATAAATTGTAGCTCTTTGTTGGATTCAATGAATGAAAATTGGTCCTATAATATTTAGGACTAATGTGCTGAATTATATGTACAGTTTATAGGCATTCTTCCTAGGCCAGATCTACTGGGTAGCTTATTCTGTAACGGTGGGGCAGAATATAGTGGAATTGTTGAGGGAGGTGGTGGTGTTTCCTGCTCCCTGGAGATGCAGCACCAAGGCCTGGTGAACAGGTGGTGGACGTGGTTCAGACACCAGCCTGCATGGTGTTAATCTCCAGAGTCTCCCATTCCTCTGTGAGGTTGCTCTGTTTCTCGCTTAGTATGCATATGTACTTGGGATGCTGATCATGAATTTAGAACACCTCTCCTGGGATAATTATGAATTACAGATGAGAGAAAGTCACTTATTCAGGAAATATTCCAATTCCAAAACTAAAGACTGAAGAGGTTTCTAGATGTAAAGCACTGACAAATCTTGAAGCGCATATATTTTCTAGAATATGAAAAATACCAACATATTAAAATTAGCTATTATAAAATTCAAGTAAAAATGCTTCTTGATGTCAAATATTAACTGAAACTTGACATCTGATTCCATTACAACTGACATTTGATACCATTACTTTAAAAATAAAAGTGTTTTTCTTCCAACAGGAAGGATGACATAAATAATATTTGCAATTGATATCTGTTCTTGTTAGGATTAAGGGAAAATTTTGTGCTCTGTTTGCTGGACAAACTGAGGAAGAGCAATAAAAATATGATAAATGTAGTGTATGGTTTATGAAAATATAATAGTCCCTGAAAACTTAACAATCATAAAATACATTTTCCTTTAATTAAAAGTAATAATTTAAAGCCAAAGTAAAAAAAATCCCTGAAGATCAAATAAGAAAGACACATACCATCTGGCACAGTCTATGACATCAACAGGTTCTAGAAGGTCAGTGTAGCTTGCTTTATAACATCCAGGGACTATGGTCACCTCAGAGGAGATAAAGAAAATCAATTCCATAGAAGCCAAGAAACAAAAGGGCAAGTAGTATTCCATGCCAAGTTTAGGGAGTATTTCCCAAGTGATTCCATTTTGTTTTCCAGAAAATTTGACCACTGAGGTAATTATTCTAATGAACAGCATTTGTCTTATTACCTGAAATATTTTCCAGTTATGTGTGCTATAAATTGTACCCTGTTTATTTTCTACTTGAGGAGACAGAAGAACTTGAGCAATTTGGATTCTCAGAGAGGATGAAACATTTCTAGATGAGGTTGGCTGGGAAGATGGCAAAGTAGGAGACCCTAAGCTCATCTCTTCCTATGGATACAACTAGATAATAGCCACATCAGTGTAAATAACCCAGTCAACAATCCAAAGACTGGCAGAACAAACTCCACAACTAAATGGTGGAGAAGAAGCCACACTAAAGGAAATAAGAAAGGTAAAGACATGGGATGGACCATAGCCATCCATGGTAGGGAGGATCTAGTGGCATGGAGAAGGGTTGAAAACAGGCTTTCATACCAGGGTCTCCATGAATGAGGAGGATGAATGCCCATAATATTTGCCTTTGAAAGTGAGAAGAGCCAAATAACATGAGTTCTTACAAGCAGTAGGATTTAAAGTCTTATATTTTAAAAATCAGTGTGCTTGGCTCTGGAAGATCCCCAAGGACATTAGGAAGTAGAGTCCCTGCCCTTAAAGAGACAGCCCGACAAGCAGCCTATGCAGATACAGCACAGAACTAGCAGTTTGAAACATACCAGGAAAGGACATGAGGAAGGATGATATGTTCATCTCAGAGTATGACTGTAAGAGACAGGGATCATGGGAGACCATTTCAGAAAAAAAAGAGCTGGAAGGTGCCATTTCCTTCCCCTGCTCCCCAGCATAAACAATGACCAACAGAGAGAATGATTGGAGGACTGACAGTCTTTCCCTAACTTGCTTACACCGAGCTTCACCCCCCCTTGCACTTCAGCAGATCCACCTTCCCCAGTTACCTTCCCATTAGTCCCTGTACTGTGGTACCCTACCTTAGGAGATTGGTGAAAATCCTGCCCATACCACGTTTCCTGACTTGTGCATTTTCTGTGAGACCTCACTTCTGGTGGTGGCAGTGGCAGATCTTCTTTCACAAATAGATCATCAAACACTTTGTTTAAAATGTGCCTCACCCCTACTGGGGACCAAACACTGATCACGATAGACAAAGAGAACCTCTGTAGACAAATGAACTGAAGGAAAAAAGAGGCCAAGACTCAACAGCAGAGCACATGCAACACACACAGGAGATACTCCCTGAAGTGCCAGGCTCTGGGGAATAGGGGACATTGTACTTTCAGGACCTCTTCTTCAAAAGGCTATTATTGTTAAGAACAAGAGAAGTCCCTGACATTCCTAACACAGAGAAACATACACAGAGAGTTAGACAAAATGAGGAGACAGAGAAATATCTCCCAAATGAAAGAGTAGAAACAAACCACAGCAATGAAATGAGTATAAGTAATATTCCTAATAGAGAATTTAAAGTAATAATCATAAAGATATTCACTGACTTGAAGATAAGAGCTTAGGACATCAGATCCTTAACAAAGAGATAAAAAAGAACCAATCAGACATGAAGAACACAATAAATTAAAAATACATTTGATAGAAAAAATAGCAGGACAGATGAAGCAGAGGAATGGATTAACAACATGGCAGACAAAGTAATGGAAAGTAACCAAGCTGAGCAAAGGAGAGGGAAGAAAATAGTGTAAATTGAGAATAGTCTTAGAGAACTCAGTGACTACAATAAGTATAGTAACATTCACATTACAAGGATATCAGAAGAAGAGAGAAAAAAGAGAAAATTTGTTTGCAGAAATAATGGCTGAAAACTTTCCTAAACTGGAGGAGAAACAGATATCCAGATCCAGGATGCACAGAGATCACCACAAAAATTCAACCCAAGGAGGTATACACCAAGACGTATAGTAATTAAAATGGCAACAGAATAAAAAATTTTTAAAAAAATAAAAAATTGTAAAAAATAATTAAATTTTAAAAGCAGCAAGAGAAAAGAAGGCAGTAATGTGTGAAGGAAACCCCTTAAGGGTATGAGTAGATTTTTCAGCAGAAACTCTGTGGTCCAGAATGGAGGAGCATGATGTATTCAAAGTGACCAAAGGGAAAAATCTGCACCCAAGTATATTCTATCCAGCAAGCTATTATTCACACTGAAAGGAGTAAGAGTTTCACAAACTAAACCTGCCCTATAAGACATATTAAAGGGAACATTTTGAATACAAAGGAAAGATCATAAGTAGGACTATTAAAATAAAAATCACAAAAGCAGTAAAAATGGCATTTCTATAAAAATCAGTCAACGGATTCATAAAATAAAAGGATGTAAAATATGACACCATATACTAAAAATGTGAGTTAGGGGAGGAATAAAGAATAGGTTTAAACTTAACTGACCATGAACTTAATGTAGACTGCTATATGCAGAAGATGTTATGTACAAACTTAATGGTAACCACAAATCCATAACCAGTAATAGATATGCAAAGAGTAAAGAGAAAGAGATCTAAGATTATCACTAAAGAAAGCCAACAAACCATGAAAGAGAGAGGAGAAAAGACCAGAGAAAATCTACAGAACCAACCACAAAACAAATAACAATAAACACATCAATAATTACTTTGAATATAAATGGACTAAACACTCCAATCAAAAGACAAAGGGTGACAGAGTGGATAAAAAAAAATCGAGACCCATATATATGACTTATAAGACACTCATTTTAGACCTAAAGACACCTGCAGATTGAAAGTGAGAGGACAAAGAAATATTTATCACGCAAACAGATGTCAAAAGAGCTAGGGTAGCAATATTTATATCAGACAAAATAGTCTATAAAACAAAGACTGTCACAAGAAACAAAGAAGGACACTATATAATAATAAAGAGGACAATCCAAGGAGAAGATCTAGCAATTGTAGATATTTATGCATCCTACATAGGAGTACCCAAATACATAAAACAGTTAATAACAAAGGAATTAATCAAGAGTAATACAATAATAGTGAGGACTTTAAACTCCCCACTCACACTGATGGACAGATCATGCAAACAGAAAATCAACAAGGAAACAGTGGCTCTGAATGACAAACTGAACCAGATGGACCTAACAGATATATTCAAAATATTCCTTCCTAAAACAGAATACACATTCATTCAAGTACACATTAAATATTCTCCAGGAGAGATTACATCTTGGACCACAAAACAAGTCTCAAAAAAAAAAAAAAAAAAAGAAGTCATACCATGTATCTGTATCTTTTCTGATACATATAAATGCTGTGAAACTAAAAACTCCAGGAAAAAATTGGAAAGAGCAAAAATACATGGAAGTTAAATAACATGCTACTAAACAATGAAAAGATCAAGTAAGAAATCACATAATAATTTTTTAAAAAATTACATGGAGAGGGGTGCCTGGGTGGCTTAGTCGGTTAAGCGTCCGACTTTCGCTTAGGTCATGATCTCGTGGTTCGCGGGTTCGGGCCCCGCGTCAGGCTCTGTGCTGACTGCCAGCTCAGAGCCTGGAGCCTGTTTCAGTCTGTGACTCCCTCTCTCTCTCTGACCCTCCCCTGCTCACGCTCTCTCTCTCTCTCTCCTAGAAATAAATAAAATATTTAAAAAAAAATTACATGGAGAGAAATAAAATAAAAAAAGCAATGGTCCAAAATCTTTGGGATACAGCAAATGGTGTTCTAAGAGAATTTATGGCCATACAGGCCTACTTCAAGAAGCAAGAAAAATTTCAAATAAACAACCTGTGTACCTAAAGGAGCTAGTTAAAGAACAAATAAAACCCAAACTCAGCAAAAGGAAGGAAGTAATAAAGACTAGAACAGAAATAAAAGATCTAAAATGTAAAACAAAACAAAACAACAACAACAAAAAACATGAAAAGCAAAGAAACAAAATCAATAGAACAGATCAATGAAACCAGGAGCTTGTTTTTTGAAAAGATGCACAAAATTGATAAACCTCTAGCAAGTCTCATCAAGAAAGAAAAAGACCCAAATAAACAAAATCACTAATTAAAGGGGAGAAATGACAACCAACATCACAAAAGTACAATTTTAACAGAATTTTATAAAAATCTTTATACCAACAAATTGGACAACTTAGAAGAAATGAATAAATTCCTAGAGACCTATAAATTACTGAAAGTAAGGCAGGAGGAAATAGAAAAATTGAACAGACTGTTTATCAGCAATGAAATTGAATCAGTAATCAAAAAACTACCAAAACACAAAAGTCCAGGACCAGATGGCTTCACCGTCGAATTCTCCTAAGACTTTAAAGAAGAGTTATACTTATTCTCAAATTATTCCAAAAAGTGTAAGATGATGGATAAACTTCCAACTTCATTCTATGAGGCCAATATCACCCTGATACCAAAATCAGATAAAGCAATCACATAAAAGAGAACCATGGGCTAATATCTCTCATGAATATATATGCAAAAATCCTCCACAAAATATTAGCAAAGTCCAAACAATATATTTAAAAAATCATTCACCATAACCAAATGGGATTTATTCCCAGGATGCAAGGTGGTTCAATATTTGCCAAACACTAACATGATACATTACATCACTAAGAGAAAGGAAAGAAAACATGGTCATTTCAACAGATGCAGAAAAAACATTTGACAAAGTACAACATCCGTTCATGATAAAAATCCTCTGCAAAGTAGGTCTAGAGGGAACATATCTCAATATAATACAAGCCTTATATGAAAACCCAGGGCCAACATCAATTTCAATGGTGAAAACTTAGAACTTTTTCCTAAGATCAGGAACAAGATAGGGATATCCATTCTCACCACTTTTATTCAACATAGTACTGGAAGTCCTAGCCACAGTAATTAGACAACATAAGGAAATAAAAAGCATCCATATTGGTAGGGAAGATGTAAAACTCTATTTGCAGATAACATGATACTATATATAAAAAACCCTAAAGACTCTACCAAAATAATTCTCATACTGATAAATGAATTCGGATACAAAATCAATGTCCTAGAATCTGTTGCATTCCTACATACTAATAATGAACCAGAAGAAAGTGAAATTAAGGAAACAATTATATTTACAACTGCACCAAAAACAATAAAATATTTAGGAATAAACTTAACCAAAGAGGCAAAAGACCTGTACTCTAAAAACTGTAAGACACTGTTGAAAGAAATTCAAGATGACACAAAGAAAAGGAAAGACATTCCATCATCATGGATTAGAAGAATAAATATTGCTAAAATGTTTATACTACCCAAAGCAGGCTACACATTTAATGCAATCCCCATCAAAATACCTACAGCATTCTTCACAGAGCTAGAACTAACAGTCCTAAAATTTTTATGGAACCAAAAAATACCTCAAATAGCCAAAACAATCATGTAATAGAAAATCAAAATTGGAAGTAGCACAATTTCAGATTTCAAGTTATACTACAGAGCAGTGGTAATTAAAACAATATGGTACTTTCATGATAATAGAAACACAGATCAATAGAATAGAACAGAAAACCTAGAAATAAACTCATGATTATGTGGGTAATAAATCTTTGACAACAGAGGAAATTGACAAAGGAGGAAAGAAAGTCTGTTCTGAACCACTTTCTTAGGCTATACACAAAAATAAACTAAAAATGGACTAGCGTCCTAAGTGTGAGACCTGAAATTATAAAAATCCTTGAGGAGAGCACAGGAAGTAATGTCTCTGATATTGGCCATAGCATAATTTTTCTAGCTATGTCTCCTGAGGCAGAGGAAATAAAAGCAAAAAGAAACTATTGGGACTACATCAAAATAAAGTTTCTGCACAAAACTGAAAGAAAAGCAACCTACTAAATGGGAGGAAATATTTTCAAATGACATATCTGATAAGGGTTAGTATTCAAAATATATAAAGAACTCATATAACTCAATAACCCCCAAACAAATAATCCAATTAAAAAACGGGCCAAAGACATGAACAGACATTTCTCCAAAGAAGACATCTGGATGGCCAATAGATACATGAAAAGACTCTCAACATCACTCATTATCAAGGAAATGTCAATAAAATCCACAATGAGATGTAACTTCACACTTTTCAGAAAGGCAAAAATAAAAAACACAGGAAACAAGTGTTAGTGAGGATGTAGAACAAAGGAACCCTCTTGCACTGTTGGTGGGAATATCAACTGGTGCAACCACTGTGGAAAACAGTAGGGAGTTTTTTTTTCAAAAAATAAAGCTAGAACTATTTTATGTCCCCATAATTATACTAGTAGATATTTATCCTTTAAACGCAAAAACACTAACTCAAAGGGATACATGCATCCTATGTTTTTTGCAGTATTTGCAATAGCCAAATTATGGAAGCAGCCTAAGTATTCAACAATTGATCAATGGATAAAGGTTATGTGAGATACACACACACATGCACTCATATACATACCACATACATACATACACATATATACACACCACATACATATACACAGTGGAATATTATTTAGCCATAAAAATAATAAAATCTTTCCATTTGCAACAACATGGATAGACCTAGAGGGTGTAAGACTAAAAGAGAGAGAGAGGCAAACCAAGAAACAGACTATTAACTATAAAGAACAAACTGATGGTTACCAGAGAAGAGTAGGCAGAAGGGGGAAATAGAGGATGGAGGATAAAGAGTACACTCATCGGGGTGCCTGGGTGGTTCAGTTGGTTAAGCGTCTGACTTCAGCTCTCACGGTTTGTGATTTCAAGGCCCGTATCAGTCTCTCTGCTCTCAGCACAGAGCCAGTGGGATCCTCTGTCTCCCTCTCTTTCTGCCCCTACCCTTCCCAAAAAAATAATCATTAAATAAATGAGTACACTCATCATAATATATATATATATATATATATATATATATATACATATATATATATATATATATATATATATATATATATATATATACATACATATAATCTAACCTCCAAAAATGTTCCAATATTGAAAACAATTTCTTAGATGGGATGTAAGACATTATCTAAGAAGGGTACCCGCCTGAAAGAGACAAAGAGAGAATCAGGACTGTGATGGAAAAGGAAGAATAGTATAGTTATGCAAGGAAAGAATATTACAAAGGCAAGAATATTGTCTAGAAAATAAAGAAATGATAAACAATAACAGGAAGATACAGGTTCTGTTTGAAATTCTTGGTCCTGGCCCCAGAGGAAGAGTTGCCGCTTCGTGTGGTTCTGATATGTTGATGCTCAGTGTTGGTTGTTCTGGGCTGAGTGTCTGAGATAAGATTAACCAGTATCTTTGAACTCATCAAGCTGCTAGAACTGCTGCCTACTCCTAACTCCAAAGTGAGTGAATGATGCCAAGAGAACAACCTGGAAAAAAGCATTGTGTTCTGTATGTGATAATTGGTGGATTTGAGGAGATAGTATTTTCAGATCTTTTAGTTAAAAGTTGGATTTTTGGAAAGTGAAAGAGAGCTTAGGTAATTGATGGGTGGATTTATAGATGGCATGGACTATGGCTTGCTTTTATACAGACTCATGTATTTACTGATTGTTCATCAACATTTATGAACTATCTACCTTATGCTAGTTGCAAAAAAAATACAAAAATAAATAAGACATACTTCTTTTAAGAAATGGATTTTAGCCTAAAGTGGAGCAGAGAAGTAAATCTGATAATACACAGAGTAATAATGGATATAATAGTGTTATTCCCAGACTGCTTTGAGGACATGGAGACTCATTAATTCTGACTGGGGGTTTATAGAAATTTTCCAGAGATGTGTCTTAAGCTGAGCTAGCTAGATACAATGTGGGAAAGGACATTCCAGGGTGATGACATACATGTTTACAGACAGAAGTCCTCTGTTCCAGGAACCTCAAGTATTTTGCCATAGCTGGAGTCATTAGAGGGTTTGGAAAAGGAGATGGGAAATGGGAGGGGGCGAATCTCAGAGGGTGTTGGTGACTAAGCTAAGAGCTTGCACTTCAGCCTGAAACCTATACAGAGTCATGAAATAATTTTAAGCAGGGGGATAATATAATCATATTTGCTTCTAAGAAAGGCCACTCTGGGGTTACCTAGGCAGCTCAGTTGGTTAAGCATCTGACTCTTGATTTTGCCTTAGGTCATAATTTCATGATTTTGTGAGTTCTAGCCTTACTTTGGGCCTAGTGCTGTCAGTGCGGAGACTGCTTGGGATTCTTTCTCTCCCTCTCTCTGCCCATCCCCAAGTCACTCATGTTCTCTTTCAAAATAAATAAATAAACTTTTTTTTTCTAAAAAAAAAAAAAAAAAGAAAGGTCACGCTGGGATTTGTGAAGACTGATTTGCGCTCATCCCCATCAGAACCAAGACTCAAGGAAAGGAAACTTCTAGCAAGACTGAAAATAAATAACAGTTCTGGCCAGAGGCTTTCTGATCAAGAATGCTATAAAACAAAATTTGAGGAAGACAAAGAAAAACATTGTGGTAGAAAAGTGAATATAATGGAATGTAACAAATGTGTTATGGGAAGAAGAATAATTGCAGGGGAAATCCTCAAATAAAAAGTAAGTAAAGGTACACTTATTTTCTCAGTCAGCAAACTATGTGTTATTTCTGATTATTCTTTGCCTCATTTCTTCATTTTTACATTACCGAAAGCACCTATCAGCTTCTCTGCCGGAAAAATATCCAGAATGTCAATTTCTACCTATTTTCACTGTTTTTCCTCAAATCCAAAACACATTCAACTCTCCTTTGGACCTACATAAGAGCTTCCCATCTTGCCATTGTTATGGACTGAATTGTACCCTTGTAAAATTTTTATGATGAAGACCTAACCCCCAATGTGACTGTATTTGAACATAGGGTCTCTAGGGAGGTAAGTAAGGTTAAATGAGATCATAAATATGGGCCCGTAATCTAATAGGACTGGTGACCCTATAAGAAGCAGAAGACACACAGAAGAAAGACCACGTGAAGATACAGTGAGTAGGTGGCCATCTGCAAGCCAGGAAAAGAAGCCTCACTAGAAACTCACTCTGATGGTAAATTGATCTTGAACTTCCAGCTTCCAGAACTACAAGAAAAATAAATTTCTCTTGTTTAAGCCTCCCAGTCTATTGTATTTTGTTATGGTAGCCTGAGTCAACTAATAGAGCCACCTACACTCCATTCTCCACAAAGAGATCTTTTTTAAGTGTAGATAAGATTCCATCACTCCCCTAATTAAAATCCTCCATGCCTCTTGTCCTATTTAGATATTTAGCTGGTGGGACCCTACATGCTCCATTTTCCATCTCTGCCTCCTGCCTCTAGTCATCCAGACTGATTTTTAATTCCATATTTCAAGCAGGCCAAATTCCTCCTTGACTTAATTAAGCCTTTTAATCTGATTTTTAAAAATGTTTGTTTATTTATTATTGAGAGACAGAGACAGAGCATGAGTATGAGAGTGGCAGAGAGAGGGGGAGACATAGAATCCGAAGCAGGCTCCAGGCTCTGAGCTGTCAGCACAGAGCCCAACGTGGGGCTCGAACTCACAAACCATGAGATCATGACCTGAGCTGAAGTTGGGCACTTAACCAACTGAGCCATCCAGGCATCCCATAATCTGCTCTTCTCTGTGTCTGGAAGCCTCATCCTACAGCCTTCCCCAGTGGTTGGGCTATCCTTGGTTATTCGGGACACAAGTCAGAGGTCACCCCTTAGAGAGCCTTTCTGGTCACCCAGTCTGATCCCTTCTCCTTCCCTGCCATTCTCTAGATCACAGTCATACATACTTCAAAGAAGTTGGCATGATCTGAAATTTTCTGATTTGTTTTCTTGTTTGTAATCTTTCTTCTCCAGTAGACAGAAAGCTCCATGAGAGCAGAGACTTTCCTTATTTGCTTCTCTAAATTGTCTGCAGCTGGAATAGTGACTGATCCATAGCAAGTAATAATAAAACAAATGAATAAATGAACAGTTTTCATGGTCTGGATCTATCCTTGTCCAATGGCCGGGGCCTCTCTACTTCTTTCCGCAGATGCAGTCCTGCCTTGGTCTCTAGGACCTGCTCTGATATGGGGCAGGAGGGATAGGTGGCCATTCTGATTCACCCAACTTACCACCAGCCACAGTTCTGAAAATGATAACTTTGCCCTGTATTTGAGAACTTGTTTCGTTTGTTATGCTCTTCTGGTAACTGGCTAGTTTCCTGTCTTGGGCCTTTGTCAAATGTTAGGTGAATCTTTCAGGGGCTTAATATACCATTTTAGGAAATGAGAGTTATGAGCCGCTGAAAGTTGAGGTACTTAAAAAAATTGTTTTTGTCAATAATTTCTGAAAAATTTTAAATAAAATTGTGTAATTTGAAAAACATCGTATTATTTGTTTCACAGATTGGTGATCTTGGAGAAATTGGGTTTATGGTTAGAAATAATGCCAGAATGGGGGTGCTTGGGTGGCTTAGTCGGTTAAGCGTCTGACTTTCGCTTGGGTCATGATCTCACAGTTCGTGGGTTCGAGCCCCACGTCGGGCTCTGTGCTGACTGCCAGCTCAGAGCCTGGAGCCTGTTTCAGAGTCTGTCACTTGCTCTCTCTCTGACCCTCCCCTGCTCACGCTGTCTCTCTCTCTCTCCTAGAAATAAATAAAACATTAAAAAAAAGAAAGAAAGAAAGAACGCCAGAATGTTTGAATTACATGAAACTCTAAGAGATTTTTTTAGTGCATATTAATAAAGAATGTTTGAAGTACTTTTGAATTGTAGTGAATAGTCAGAGGAATAAAAAAAAAAATAACCTACATCTTGCCTACCTCTCAAAAAGATGAAATTCCCTTGTTGCTGACCCTCTCATACCCCAGCTATAGGAAGCATGATCACACAGGCTATATTTTGCAGTACTTATCAGACTAATAGGAAAGAATGTCTCAAAGTTAAAAGGAAGCAAGAACTAAAAGAAAACATAAAAAGAAATGTATTCTTTTTTTTTTTTTAGATTTTTTAGTTTATATTCCAAGTGTCCAAGCCTAGGGTGTTTGCATTAGGATTTTGGGATACAAGTCTTAATGTAGGGAAAAAATAATTGAAAACCCCTCAAATTTTCTCCCAACTCAGAAAAGCTCTCCACACAGTCAATAGAAACAGAAAAACAGTTTTGCTATTTAAAAAGTATTAAACCAGAACGTGATGTTCATCATATCAATTGCTAAGAAATTGCAAAGACAGAAATTTTACCCTTTTATATAGTCGATCAGATTTTAAAGCCAAGAATATTCCCTGTATGTTCTCAAGATAAACAAAAAACTAGTCCTCAAGTTAGAGGGCCAGACAGCACATTTGTCACACATAGTTCATTCTAAATTTACCTGATAATTGAGTTGACCATCTGTGTTAGCTAACTGGCATCATACAAAAGGAAAACAAACTTCTCATATCCTTATGGGAGGAGGTAGTTTTCCACCTTGGAGTGTGGCACTGCCTAGTTAGGCTCCTATCCACTCTCTTCCTCACCCCCCAAAACCATAGAGACTAGGAGATTCAAAACAATGATTCCCAGGTCCTTGAGAGAGACATTCCTGGGTTGTAAACTGGGCAAGGTAATTTAAAAAAAAAAACAAAAAAACAAAAAAACGATTTACACATGCCTCAAAAGGGCAGAGAGAATTTACAATTACATGTTTATTTAAAACTATACTGTGACAAAAGGTATGAGGTTGTGTCTCTTCTCTTATTTTTAACAGGGAGGATTAAGCCTTTTATTTTCAATTTTTCTATGTCCTAACAAGTTGAATTCAGAGTTCTGAGTCCTATAATCAGCAACACACAGGACTGAGAAGCATAGGAATTTGTTGAACACCAACTTCTGCAATTAAACTAGAAAAAATAAAACAACAAACCTTTTTTTCTTTCTTTCCCATCATATGCTATTCAGGGATTACACCATTTTTCACCTACTGCTGAGTTTCTGTTATATTACCAATTAATTGTTCTAGTTAAGAGAGAAAAAATAAATCATCCCCTCATTTTGAAGACATGTAGCAACCTTGCAACAATTTGTCACTGTTTCCTAAAACATACAGTCTTTTCGTAAGAGGCAGAAAATGCTTTCTCTGGGAATCAGAAAGGGTCTTTTCACAATACTCGAGTCTCTCGAGAAAAGAGGGTGGACTGGACCACCTGGGCTGTGATTTTTTCTCGAATGGCAGTCCCATGCCACTGAAGTGCCCTTAATGGTTTTCACTAAGGAATGGATGAAAACATCCTGTTTGCCTGGTTTGTGTTCTCTGAGAATCTAGACTTGAAAATTCTTCAGAAATTCACTACTTATTCCTCCATCGATAAATCTATCCCTGACCTAAGATAACTTCGCCCCATCTTAGTGAAACTGTTTGGGGCTGAGCCAATCTCCAGAGATTCTGGGTGGTTAGAAAGAATGGA
The DNA here is from genome assembly GCA_017311185.1 of Proteles cristata cristata. Classification (NCBI taxonomy): domain Eukaryota; kingdom Metazoa; phylum Chordata; class Mammalia; order Carnivora; family Hyaenidae; genus Proteles; species Proteles cristata. The sequence continues at coordinate 3,108,859 of JAESUZ010001598.1, forward strand.
AGGATTCCAGAATAGGGTGGCAAGAGGTAAATTTTTGAGTCAAATAAATATTCATTCAGACATTCCCCTAAAGAAACAGACTTAAATCATTTCATTTGGCTCTGAGACTGAGCTCATGTGAGGATTTCGAGATTAGTGATGAAGTAAACCTAAATACTTAGAACTCATCCTGTTAAGACCTGTTTCTGTGGGGTTGTTCCATTTATAATACTGGCTTCTTATGGTTCATTTGACCTTGTTACTATTTCCTAAGGTTGCAGACCAGGCTGCTCAACTTGTGTGAGATTAAAGTTCTAGAAGTAAAAGCACCTGGAATTGGATATAATCTTTCCACTTTCCATTGCCCACCCCTCCACCAAAAATACATAAATAAATAAATAAAAGTAAAATTATCTTATAACTTTGGAGGCACCTTAATTTAGCTCAATTGAGTTTTCTCTAAAAGCCCAAAGATATCTTTTAAAATAATGTTTCTAATCTTCCAGCTTTCTACTCTGAGCCTATAAAATATAAATGTCACCTCTTAGAGGTTAAATAGCAGTTTATATGTTAGGCTACATGCCAAGTGATAGCCTTAAAATTCTGTCCAGCATACTGAAAAAAGAAGGAGCCCTAAATTTTTATAGTTATTTGACTTTATCTTGGGAAAATTTATAGGACTTTAGCATAACAAATGTATTTAATCATGTGATGGAAACACACAATTAGTAGATAAATGGGCTAATTTTATTATCTAGATTTTAATAAAGCACCTGCTACTTTGCCTTATGAAGCCAACTTGGAAAATTAAGTCACATTAGCTCAGATGGGAATATTGTCACAAGGGCTCAATTTTGGCTGAAATCCCATAAAGAAAGAATAATGATGGTCATCAATGCATTAAAATTGCAGGAAGATGCTCAGAGCAGTGCCTTAGGAAATTGGCACGAGACTAGTTTAAGATAATGTGTCCATTAATGATACAAAAGTTAGAGTAGAAGAGTGGTAGGAAGACAGTATCTCAAGGAGTTTGATGAAATATAACTCCTCGTAAGTGAATTTCTTTTCGTTTTTATTTTAGCCATACTCTGACATCTTGAAATAAGCATAATCAGAAGTGGCCCAGAAAAGTCTTGGTCATTTTAGACACCCCTAAGTCCTTCTTAAGGAAGTAATTTCATATAGAGGTTAAAAATAAGTTGCATTTACTTTCAAGGTTTGTTTCCTCCAGAACATGGAAACCAGTTTCTGTTAACTATTTTGCACCACCATGTGTTAAATTGCACAGCAGGATGAAAATAACTCTTCCAAAATGCGAGAAGGAGTTGCTGCACTACATTTTGAAGTATTGGCAAAGCACCTAAATTCATGTTCAAGATCTCCTTTCTGAGAAGATTGTTAAGGACTAGATTGAACTACTCTGAATATTTGGAATTTTGTTTTGTTTTGCTTTTAAGCAGTTGTGTTGGTGTTGGTATGGAGAATCCTAGGAATGGAGGGGAACTAGATGGCATTGAAGGATTATAAATAGACAGGGAGGTGTCTCCATGTTCATGAAATGACCTAGAGGATGTAGTGAATTCATGTTGCCTTTTCATAGGTCATTTTGGGCCTTAAAAAAGTACTCAATATTTTTGCCTGTGTGGCCTAGTTGGTTAAGTGTCTGACTTTGGCTCAGGGCATGATCTCACAGTTAGCGAGTTCAAGCCCTGCATCAGGCTCTCTGCTGTCAATCCAGAGCCCACTTTGGATGCTCTCCCTCCCTCCCTCTTTGCCCCTCGCACTCTCTATCTAAAAAATAAACAAACATTTAAAAAAATTACTCACTGGAAAATAGCAGCTCAAGAGCTCAGTTTTGTCCTCTTTTCTGTGCCATTAAAATAGAGCCCAAACAATAAAGTACTCTTACTTAGTGGTTGCCTTACTTGGAGCTACTCTGTTTGTTTGTTTTTGCATAGCTATCTATATTCTGAAATTGTTTTCTTCCTGTTGTTTAAAAAGTGTTTATTTTTGATTATAGGAGCTCTCCTTCAGCATTATGCTGGGTTCTGGGGCACAGGTGAGGGCTGTATCTGTGGGTGATGGGATGATATGTTGGGGAGGATGCATCTACCGGCTCATCATTAGAAGAACCTGACGCTGAGCCTAGGATGGGGACCCTTACCACCCAAGAACTGATAGAGTTTTAGGCGAGCCTGATTTATATAGGCTGGGGGTTTGTATGTTGCTGGTTTTAAATAAATGGACCAAAGGATAACATTAAATGTATCAAGAGTATGAGTCTTATTGTATGCTAAATAGTGACTTCTCCAGATGTTCATGCCCTACTCCCTGGAAACTGTGAACATGCTAACTTATAAGGCAGAAGAGACTTTGTAAATGTGCGATGAAAGTTCTTGAGATGGAGGGATTATTCCAGCTAATGTGTGGACTCTAAATATAACTACAGGTATCATGCGCAGAGGGAGCTGTGACAAGCAGGGGGAAAGGCAATGTGATACTTTGAGCACAGACCAGAGTCATGCTATTTGATGATGGAGGAAGGGACTACAGGCCAAGGATGAGGGGCAGCCACTAAAAGTTGAAAAGGCAAGGAGACAGATTCTTCCTTAGAACCTTCAGAAGAAAGCAGCTCTATTGACACCTTGACCTATGCCCAGTCTTATACATCCAGAACTGTGAGAGAATTTTAAGTGACCAAGTTCATGGTTATATATTATTGCACCAATAGAACATACATGTAGGTGTAATGGACAAGACATGACCCACCCATGCTTTCAAGACACAAGTGTGAGGATTGTTATTGTTACCCGAAGTGCTATGGATGTAATTGGAAACAAAGAGTTTCAAGGGCAAAATTCTGGACAAGAAAATAATATGCATATGAATATAATTAAAGCTTTTAAGATCCAATATTAAGACTTAAAATGCACATTCTCTATTTTGAGACTTTTTTTGTTTTCCCTATATTTTTGTACACCTGAAACTTATACATTTTATGTCAACTATACTTCAATAATAAAAAAATACACGTTAAATGCACAAAGGAAAAACTAGAATAAAAAGGGATTCACAAAGAAAGTACCTGGATTTGACTAAAGCCTTTTCCACCTCGACAAACACTATATTGGAAATAATGGCAAAGAACATGGGCTCTTGGGACAAGACCCTTAAAAATTCAATATATAAAAGATTTTCAAAATGCCTTTTAACCAGATTGGTAGCTTCCTTTACTACCTGGTTGCCTGACCTCAGGCTAGTTCTCCTGGGAACAGACAATTGTTGTGTGAAATCTACTACAGAACTAAGTCACTTAGATCCTAGTTAAGCTCCATGTCAAGTAGGTGACATGTCCTTGGGGCTGACAGCAGGATTTCATTTTTGCTTTGTTTCCTAGCTGACTTCACATGATCCAGTTAAAGAGGACATCAGGAAAAGAGGAGGTAAATTTCCCCAGCCTTTAATGGCTCAGGACCACTTCTGGCTACATGGTTTTTAAGTTGAAATGGGTTTTCCTGCTGTTAACAGGCTGAAGTATGTCAAAACTTGAAACTGCCCACTTTTTTGGAAGAAGAGATCACACGAGCATAAGAGGATCTGTAAATAAAGTGCTGGCAATAGATTTCCTCCTGGTGAAACAGGTCTACTGAATTTCTCAGGAGATCCTTTCAATTCCTAGAGAAAAGTATATTCAGGCTCTTGATTATTGTACCGTTTGACCCAGAGATTTTTTTCACTCTCTTTTGAGTGTTTGCTTTCCAGAGAAAATGACAAACTATTAATTAGAACTGCTTCAGAGCAGTGAAATAATAGGCCTATACAACTAGTATCAGTGCTTAGTCTCTGCTGATTACAGTCCTTTTTAATGGATGCATCTTGTAAAAATATAGTATCTTTGCTAAGGACCCCAACTAGAGAAAGAATAAAATACAGAAAACAACAGTATCTCACTTTAGCATAGAAAATAGATTTTCCCCCACCATTTTAGCTTTAATATAATGATTCTCCCTGGAGGGGATTCAGAGTTGAAGTCCTATTCTCTCCACTGGTTTATAGGTTTCTTTGTTCTAGGCTGTGAATAAAACATTCTGTCTTCTCTAAGAGTTTACAATTTGTAAAAGGAGAAATGTCATGCAACCAAGTAGGTAGGACATACTCAAAGCTTTACTTAAGAGTAATGATGAGACTTGAAAGTAAAATTTGTACCAAGTAGTTTCATCAAATGACACATCAGTGTCAGTCAGTCAGTAGTTACATGGCAGTCTTTTCTTAAAGATGGTCATTTTAGAGGCATGTGTGTAGCTCAGTCAGTTGAGCATCTGACTCTTGATTTTGGCTCAGGTCATGATCCGAGGGTCGTGGGATGGAGCCCCCAACTTGGGCTCTGTGCTGGGAGTGGAGCCCGCTTAAGATTCTCTCTCTCCCTCTGCCCTTCTCTGTTCATGCTCTCTAATATAAAATTAAAATTTTTTAAAAATGATGGTCATTTTAGAAAAGAACTCTCCAACACTATACACAGACATTCCTGTGTTTATTTACATCATGGTGCATGCACACAGATCTAATGTGAGATCCCTTTATTGGCACTCATTCAGCACATAATTCTCAAACCCCTACTGTGTGTTAGATCCTGTGCTGTGTCAGAGCAGACCCAATGTCTGTCTTTATGGAGCTAATATTCTACTGGAGGAAACAGAGTAACCAAATATCCATGATGATGAGTGATATAAATGAGAGGAACTTTGTTGTCCCTGAGAATATGACAGGAGACTTATAGTTGAGGAGACAGTCAGGGAAGACTTCTCTGAGGAAGTGATGATTGAATTGAGAGCATTAGCAGGACTTGACCAGGCAAAGAAGAAAGGGTGGGGCTGGGGAGAGAATCCTAGGTAGAAGGAATGAGTGTGCCAAGATGTTTGTTGAGAAGGAACACGGGGCATTCAAACAACTGAAAGATATTTTGATGCTGTGTAGAGAGTGGATTGCAGAGAGGCAAAGGTAGGTGTAAGAAGCCATTCAGAGATGTTCTGTAAGTCTAAAATACATACTAGAATTTAAAGATAGTGTGGAAAAAAAATAAAATAATTCCTAAGTGTCTTAATACTGATTTTTGTTCTAATGATATTATAGATATATTTTACTTTTTAAATATATATTCAAGCTGATTCCCTCTATTTCTTTTTAAGTTTTTTATTGGGGCCACTAGAAAATTTAAAATAACACTGTGGCTTGCATTGTATTTCTTTGGGCAGTGAGTGCTGCCTTTGAGTGTGAGCCAGGTTTGCCTTAGGCAGTACAAATGAAGATAATGGTACAGCCACTTTGGAGGATAGTTTGGAGGTTTCTTTTTCTTTTTTTCTTTTTCTTTCTTTCTTTCTTTTTTTTTTTTTACAAGTAGTTTATTGTCAAGTTGGTTTCCATATAACACCCAGTGCTCATCCCCACAAGTGCCCCCTTCCAGGACCCCCCTCATCCATCAGTCCTCAGGTTTCTTAAAAAAATTAAGCACACCCTTGCTATACAATCCAGCAATCATACCGCTTGGTATTTACCCAAAGGAGGTGAAAAACTTAAATCCACACAAAAACTTGCACGTGGATACTTATGACACTGTGTTCATAATTGCCAAATCTTGGAAGCACCCAAGATGTCCTTCAGTAGGTGAATGGATGAATAAATTTTGATTAAAAGAAATAAGTTATGAAGCCATGAAAAGACATGGAAGAATTTTAAATACATGTTAGTAAATGAAAGAAGCCAATCTAAAAAGGCTTCATACTGTACGATTTCAACTATATCACATTCTGGAAATGGCAAAACTACAGAGAGAGTAAAGAGATCTAGTTGCCAAAGACTTGGGGGGGGGAGGGTAAAGAGGAGGAGAACAGATTTTTAGGGCAGTGAAAATACTCTGTGTGATTCTAGAATGGTGGACTTATGTCATTATGCATTTGGCAAACACTATAGAATGTCCAACACAAGGAGTGAACCCTAACATAAACGTGTGGACCTTGGGTGATATGGTGTGCCCATGGAGATTAAGCATAACAAATATACCATTCTGGTGGAGATGTTGTATTGGTACTGATCTCATTTAAAAGTATTTAAATAAAGAAAAATACATGAGCAACATAAAAACTGACAATTCAGGATTTCTATTTTAAGATTGGTACAGAATAAATTTGTTTATTTGTTAATATTTTATTGAAGAAGTTTTTTAAAAAAGTGTTTTGAAGCTTTTCATATTTGCTATGTATTTTGTAAAACATTACAAATGGTTTGAAATAGTAGTACATGGGAGCATTTCTTATGACTTATTCTATATTATTTGTCTTCCTCATTCTAATAAATTAAATAAAATCTGTTTGGCTTAGTTCCTCTACACTAATCAAAAAGACTGGGGCGCCTGGGTGGCTTAGTCGGTTAAGTGTCCGACTTACGCTTGGGTCATGATCTCGCGGTTCATGGGTTCGAGCCCCGCGTCGGGCTCTGTGCTGACTGCCAGCTCAGAGCCTGGAGCCTGTTTCAGTCTGTGACTCCCTCTCTCTCTGACCCTCCCCTGCTCATGCTCTCTCTCTCTCTCCTAAATAAAAAAAAAACATTAAAAAAATTAAAAAAAAAAAAGACTATGGGTAAGAGAAAAGGGGTTATATGGGAACTCTGTACTTTCCATTCAATTTTGCTTTAAACCTAAAACTGCTCTAAAAAAGCAGTACACACACACACACACACACACACACACACACACCAATTTGAGAATTTCTGATGTTAGTCTGACAAATAAGAGGCTTTCCAAAGATTTCCAACTCACTTACCACTCTGAAAGAGTCAGTCATCTGGACTCTTCCAGAAGTTACAAAATAAACTATTTACAGAGATGCTTGTCCTCCAGCACCCAGCTGAGTTGTAAAATAGAGATGTGATGTGCCCTTCAGTCCTGGCCTTGCTGTAAGCCATGCGCACATACAGATATTCTCACACAGCCCCTCTCCCTCTCCTGATCCCAGGAAGATGGGGTATGCAAAGATTTTTCAAGAATATAGTGGGCATTGATGAATGATGAGAATTTCTGAGTACATTTATGTATCTCTGGTAACCAGTGCAAATAAAGAAAGGCACTGAACAAACTGTGCTTTTTGTAGTGAACAAAAATTGTAGTAAATTAAGCTAAAAATTGTGGCCCAAGTACAGCTATTTACAAAAATCTCTCAAGTCATATATCAAACAGATGAAGGGCCAAGATGAAAATTTATACACACTTTCTAAAACCCACCAGCTCCTAGGAAAGAGCCTAAATTTTCCACGAGTACACTACATAAATCTCACAAGCCTAAGCAATGCATTTATCTTCATTCAGCCTTCAAGCACTTTGTTCCTGAGGAATTGCTTGGCTATTTAAATATAACTTACTTCTGGGGCTATGTTCAGCTTCTCAGTGCACATTTAACTCCCCAGAAGCCTGAGGTTTGAGAGGAAAATGTGGACAGTCAGGAGAGATTATGGACGAATTGTATTTAGCATCATACAATTTTCACAAAATGCCCTGGAGATATGAATGACTATAAGTAGAAGTGGTATACATGCAGGAAGGGGTATGGGAGACCATTAAGCCCATTCTTCTGCCTTCAGGTGGGATTGTACCATCCACTGGCCTGGGTCATAGGGGGATCAAACTTACAGGAAAATTTTGAAGTAAGACACTAAAAGAGAAGTTTGACTGCAGGCAGGATGCAGTCAGGATATTGAAACCACCTAGGTACCTTAATAGAGAATTGAATGTAGACAATTGTTAATGAAGTCTCAGAGAACTTCAAAGACAGAAGGTAGAAAAAACTAAGGTCTCACAGAGCAAGTAAAGGAGGAAGCAGTTACCACCCCCTAGGAATGAAGGAAGTGGGTGGGTTTACCAGGAGGTAAAGAGGAAGAGTCCTCTGGAACTGGGAGCCATACCTGGGAGGAGGGAGGCTGCCGGCTGGAGCTGGCTTCTCCCAGCCGTGTAACCGGGCTCTGCTGAGGGTATGAAAGAAACTGCTGGTGTAAAACCAGCTGCTGTGTGAAGAGCCAATTCTCGAGTGACATTAACAGCCACAGGAAGCTGAGTGAGAAGGAATAAGTTCCTTCTCCCTTCTTCCTTTTAGTTTCTAGTGAAGAACCACACAGGGAGCAAAAATACAGTGTGATTTAGAGGTCTCAGCCCCCAGGTCCCAGAGTCATGTAAGGAGGTGGGTTTGTACTGAGAGCCAGTAGTCCAATAACAGCCAAAGTAAAAATTGGTGAGGCTGTACAGCTGGGGCATACATTCAAGTAACTCTGTGAAAAGAGAGACTCTCTGGCTACAAGACAGCAAGACAGAAACCGAGTCCAAATGTAAAGCCGGATTAGTGTGGTTCAAAATGGAAAATAGACAAGTGCAAGCATTCTGTCTCCACATAAACATTACTGAACGACTCACTGTAAGATTCCTTTGTGAAATCTTATACTACCTTGAAAAGGGGAGGGGAGAACTGTAGCAAAGTAAGTGAGCTCAATTCTCTGTTTCTTCTTTCAAAGGTATCTGCACCTTAAGCCAAAAAAGAATAAAAAGGCAATTTTGTCTCTGTCTCCTATTAACACAAAGACATTGCTAACACGCTGAAATTACTGCTTCAGGTCTGCTGCAGTTCTTAGGTGACAACATCCTTTCTCCTATCTCTGTGATTTTATTCTTCCAGTTATATCAGGAAGACGACTTTGAAGATATTATGAGAAGGAGAATTTTTGCTTTGGTTTTCCTAAACACAGAACGCTAGACTCAGCATGTCTAGGCAGGACACACAATGGAACACTGTGTCCTGTCCTCTACGACCTGGAGTTCCTCACATTTGTACCAGAAAATGAATCACATATTCAAACACCATCATCACTCTGTTTTCCCCCCAGACATATGCCTATTACTGCTTTAACCCTTGCTCTCCTCCTGAGCTGCAGTGAAAGAGAAGTGAGGGAATTCTACATCCCATTGATATTGGACTTTAATAGCTTTGTTTAATTGTCAGACTGTCAGAAGAAAGTGAGATTTCTGTCCAGTCAAGATCTATCCCTTTTTCCCCACACACATACATATACATACACCCACATGCCCATGGTAAAATGGTCTTCTGTAAAAAGAAGAGACGATACGATAAAATACGAATATTGTCAGAAAATATAAAAATGAAGACATAACAGCATAACAATCAGAGGCACATGGAGTGAGCTGTTTATAAATGTTAGAGGCAAAGAGATAAAGTGGAAGTCATAGCTTGCCTCATCCGTTCACGTCAGAGTAGAATGAATCATAGCAGCAACTGGGATAGTGACTCAAACGGTAATTTAAAAGGAAATTTGGCAAGGAGAGGATGAAAAGAGAAGCTGGAATCTCTGTAACCCTTGAGAATATCTGTTCATGCAAAACTAGTGGACCCTGTATGGCCAACCAACCTCTAACAATGAACCTTTGCAAGTGTCTCTGCAAATTGGTATTATGACCTTCCTCCTCATTCTAAAGATGGGTAGGATAAAATGTCAATGGTGGGTCTCTTCAAGCCACCATTCCTAAAGGAGATGCCAAGATTTCCTGATTTGGGATTATAAACCCAGAGACACAGCTGATTAGGAGGGTAGCATCACATTAGAAGACTGGTTACCTTTCAATAACAAAAACAGCAGCCATGTTTAAGTATAGCTGGTAGTTTCTGGAAAGAATGTAGGAAACCAGAAGACAAAAATGCTTTTAAATCACTAATTTCTCAATACTCAAATCAAAGTGACTCTTCCAGGCATCTTCATCAAATAGGGGTCCAAGGAGGGGTGCTTCAGCTCTTCCAGGATCTAGCATGGCTGTGGAGCAAATCAGAACCATAAATTGGTGGTGCACAGGTATTTGCCCCCTTCACAGAACCTGGAAGGCCACATCTTGGCAGACTGGAAGGGGAAGGAGGTGCACAGAGGCAACGCTTTCAGTTACTTATGCTTCTGTCATCAACCACCCTAATCCAATGGGGCTTCCAATGAGACCACAACTTCTGGTTGCCTGTTTACTTTTACTTACAGTGTTTCACCAGGAAGACCTTTATGAGAAGGAGTGTTCACTGGCTGGTCCCACAAGAGAGATACACGAGCCTCTGGGAGGCAGAAAATTCTTTCATGAATTGGAGATGTAGCTGATGGCTACAAGGTGTTTCATTCCTACTCTCTGAGCACTGAGGCCTGAAAGAGCTTTTGGGCATTTGATTCAACTAGCAACTCCATAAGGATTCCATGAAAACATTCTTTTCTTGGCTTTTGTGACATTAACAATTTCCTTCCTTTACTACTGCTTCTTTCCAGAGTGCTGCAATACTCTTCTTCCTGTGGAGATAAAAGATGGGCTGCTCTAAAGGCCCATGGTGGGCTTCTTTCTCATCCTGTCCTTCTACCACAGTGCAGGTGATCTTAACCCATGTCTTTAAATAAATCCCAGAGGCCAAAAATTCCAGGTTTGCCTGATCTTCCTCCTGGTGTACATGTGTGTGTCCTCAACACCTCTTCAACACACCCCCTTGAACAGCTAACAGGTATGTCAAATATGTCTAAAACAGCATTCCTTATTGTTCCCACTCACTTCCTAATCTGTTTCTAGGAAGTCTTCCTAGTCTCAGTAACCAATCCTACTACTGCTCAAGGCAAAAACCTAGAAGTCATCTGTCACTCACCCCTTCATCAATCCAGCAGTGAGTCTTCCAGCTCTAAATACAATACAGATCTCCAACCTACCATTTCTCCCCATGTGCACTGCTCTCCCTCTGATCCCAGCATCATCCCTTCCCTGGATTATGGCTATGATCTTAAAATGACCTCCCTACTTCCACTCATGAAATCTACAGCATATCCTTTACACAACTCTGCTTAAATGATTATTTAAAACACCATCACTCATGCTTTAAGCTCTCCAATGACTTCCTACCGTAACAAAGATTAGAAACTCATGATCCTTCCAATGTTTGCTAAACTCTGTGATATCTGCCCCTTCCAGACTCACCTCACGTTTCTTCCCCCTTTGATATTACTGCACTTCAGTCCCATGATCCCATATTTTTCTTCAAAAACTCCAAGTTCACACACATCTTAGGGCCTCTGCCCTTGAAGTTCTATTTGCCTAGGACACCTCTTCCCCTCAGGTCTTTGCATGCCCAGCTTTTTGTTTGCATGTGTGCCTTAGCCTAAGGTCACATCTTCAGAGAGGACTTCCCTAACAAAACCTCTAAAATTTCAAAGTTTTAAAACTTTTTAAGGTTTTAATAAAGCTAAAGAGACCCTATAAATACAATCAACGGGCATAGAGATGTTTCTTAACAGTTTGTCCTGGGGGCAGGTCCTACGGAACCTCTGAAAAATCCAGAGTGTTTGCCACACATTCGGCTAGAGCTCTTGGGAGGTCTTCAGAAAGTGTTTCAAAAATGCCACAACCTCTATCACTATAATTTCTGGAAAAAAGACTGAGACCCAAAGTAAGTGCATACTCATATTACTAGGCGGCCAGATTCAATGATTTGCATTGTGAAGAAGTCCTGCAAAAGGCTTGAATAAATATAAAAGATGCAAATACAGAGGCCCAGGATAAAGAGATCATGGAAGGTCTGGCCATGTTTATGGCCTGGTTACTAGAGGAAACAAAATGTACCAAAAAAAGGAATTCAGGATGTTGAAGACGAGAAGCCCTTCAAAAATAGTGGATAATTAGTATAAACTTTCTTTTGAATCTCTCGTGGAGCTAAAGGTAAATTAATGACAACTTGACCTCCTGAAGTAAAGTGCTGGCAGCTGGAAAGCAAAGAAAACTCAGAGAGGATTCTCCAAATGGGACCAGCTACTGAGCAAAAGGCTGTCACATTAAATTAGACTGAGGAATTTATCTATCAGCCAAGCACTATGCTAGAGGCAGAGAAGGAGCTGCTTAAATCCACTAGACTAGGTTTACCACAGGTAATGGAGCTTGGAGGGTAAATTTTGAAGACCTTCCCACAAGGCAGAGTAGAACAGACAGGAAAGAGACTGCCAGGGAATCTGTCACCATCAACAATGACTAATTCTCCTAAGCAAAGGACAAATGGGTGATGAATCCTTCTATTGGTAAGCCAGTGCTGAGTCCATGTGTAGCTGGGTACAGGCTGTGGTGTGAGAAGCTGGGCATATCAAAGAGGGTGACTGTAATTGATTAAAACATTGAATCTGTGAACCTGAACTCTCTGAGTGCGCGTAATGCCTCACTCAAAGTTTCTGGTGTTCAGAATGAAGGGATAGGGCGAGAAGAGTTACAGGGCCCAATGTCAATACTGTCCCTAAGGAGTAACTAAAAACACCATGCGAGTGAAGCATCTTGGGTTCTCTGCAACTCAACATCTGTGCTTTCTGCAAGTTAAAGTTCTAATTCTGAATAACTCCACTTAAAACTATGTTTCCTTAAAGGGAAACAAATACTTTTCCTCATAATAAAACTAACTCCTTGGTTAATACAGGAGGGTGGGATTAATTTTCTGCAATCAGATGCCTTTTTGTGTCAGAAAGTGAATAATTAAAACTGTGAGACTTGGAATAAAATTTCCTGCTTCATGTGTGTGCAAATGGGTGGGCTATTTGCAGTTTAGCTTGGCTCTTTGCAACATTCTTGGTACGGACATGCACATTCTTTGTATGTCTAAATGTCTAAAAATTCCATTCTCTGTATGGACAGGACCCTTTTTGCTGGAGATAAAAACCCATCTATGGACATTTACACCACGAGCGTAATCAATACAAAGACTACATCCCTTGGTTTGGGGATTTGCCAAATAAATAACTGGACTTTGAAAACTTAAAAATTGTTAGTATAAATTAACACATATACTGAACCACAAAAGGCTTCTGTATTTTAGACTCCCTATCTGCTGAATTTGAAAAAAGGCGAGAATGTGGTTTTTTAAAAACATTTTATATTTCAGTCATAATTTCCTTGATTTGAGGAGATATTGCTTGTTAGATTCCTTGGATTTCAAGCAAAATTCCCCCCAGTTTTTAAGAAAAGAACACTTTTTGTGTCAAAAGCAACTTGTCTTGACAAGTTGGCTGGAGATTAGACTGATAAAAAGGGGGAAAAAATGTAATGTAATGGCAACATGCCAGCAGTTAGAAGTTGTTTGAAACTTTTTAAGCTTTTTAATAATTTTGGCCTAAAGCCACTACCTCCCAGCTTGGCAGAACAGGTGGAGGTAATAACTCCACAACCATTTTCTAGTGAAAGCACAGTATGAAGTAATTTTGAAAGGATTATTACACATTTTATTTTTAAATAAGAAGTAAAAGGTGATGAAACATATGGTATAAAATGTGGGGGGTCTAACATGATGTTTGCAATTGAATTGGGGAGGAATTTGTCAGTAAGTTTAGCCTTTCATCTTTTAGGTGAAAATGTGTTTTTTCTCATTTTCGGTAGAGAAACAACCTTAGAATGTAAAATTGTGGATATGGGCAGGACATATTATAACTGATACCCCAAACTATGGCTATTTATATACTAGCAGATGGAATCTCCTATGTTTTTACATTTCTCTGTGCAAACACTTGGGGTCTGACCTCAAAATGTCTAAAAGTTCCATGAATATTTTAATATATATAAATATAAAGTGAACATGGAAGTATAACTGAACTGTGTTGTTTATACTTTTCTTTTATGGTTTGACTTTTGTGACCCCAGACCATGCTGTAGAAGCTCACAAAGAAATTGTCAGATTTAAACTTTCTTGTGAGAGTTTTTACATTATAACTGTATATGCATTTTTTATACAGTTTTTACTTATGTATTCATTTGTACCTTCTAAGAGGCTATAAATATTGACAGATTAAAATTTGACCTGAAAGCCCTTAATATCCCAGAAACCTTTTCAACTAATTTAATGGAAGCTTTTTAAATATCCAAAAAAGAAAGCATGGTTTGAGTAAGATCTGCTTTGCCTAAGTCTCATTTTTTTTTAACCTTACTTTAGAATCTGGAATTTCTGAAGAAACAGTCCTTGTGTTATGATTCTGTACCCTCATAGCAGACCAGCAAACTCAGGGCAAATGGACAAGTGGGGGACTATTTTTACCCAAAAAGTTTATAGCCAGGATGGAGAAAAGAACTTCTCAAAGAGATGGATTTTTAAAATACTATAGTATTTTAAAAGCAAAGGAGGGAAAATATCAACCCTGAATCTTTCTGAAATCAAGTCAACATCAAAAAGATCAATGACTTTATGAATGGGTTAATACGAAAATAGATTCTAATGTAAGGGGATCTAGTTGATAGTCTGAGGGTCAGATTCCCTCACCTTTCTCCTGTGGTTCCCTTGAAGAAAAGTCAGGATTTCTCGTTCTTTTTGGGCAACCAGTATTTGCTCTGATGGTGTTGACATGGCAGATCACTTGAATTTCTCACAGTTTGGAGCTAATTCCAAGATGTGTAGACATAAAGGCAAGAGGAAAGAAAAGAAGTAACAAAAAAGGGAAATAAAAATCACAACCTCTGCTCTGTTCCCAGGGGTGTTTCATCTGCATATCCACCATTAATCACATTAATCCCACAGCCCAAAATAGGATGGATTCACAACCTAAATAGATGATAGCAAAAATGTTTAAACACATGTTTAGTGCCAAAGTTAGATATTGTAAATGTCACATTTGCCAGGTGTAGATACATTTGTGTGTAAATAAGCATGGACACAGAGTTTGGGAACATCTTACCCTGAAAATGAATTAGAAGCAAAACAAGCAAAGGCTCCAGTAAGCTGGCCTAGACCTCAAGAGTAGGCAGCCCTATCTCTAGGCTCAGGAAGGTTGGACATCTGCTCTGAGGCCCATGGAACTGAGCACACATCACCTGAGCAATGACAATAAAATTCACTCCACTGCAGAAGAGAATTATGCCAAGAAAAGTAGCCCCACCACTTCCATCATATCACTATGTTCTGTGTTTTTGTACCTACTGCTATTGGAAATATTTGCGTGTGTATGCACGGATATGTGTGTTTCTGTCCCCTACTCATAGAATGCAAGCTCCGGGGCGCCTGGGTGGCTTAGTCAGTTAAGCGTCCAACTTTTGCTTAGGTCATGATCTCGCGGTTCGTGGGTTCGAGCCCCCCATCGGGCTCTGTGCTGACTGCCAGCTCAGAGCCTGGAGCCTGTTTCAGTCTGTGACTCTCTCTCTCTCTGACCCTCCCCTGCTCACGCTGTCTCTCTCTCTCCTAGAAATAAAAATATTAAAAAGAAAAAAAAAAAAAGAATGCAAGCTCCAGGGAGCAGGACCGTCATGTTTCTTCACCACTGGATCTTCATTTTCCAGGACAATGATTAGAACAGAGCAGGTAAGTGCTTGATGAATTTGTCAATGAGTTCTAGATTCATTGACATGAAAAGGGCACTTTATATCACTATATTAGACAAGAAGCCCATTTAAAATAATAAAAGCCTGATTCACATGTGAAATTAAAGTAGAGAAATACTGGTTGGTGCATGAAGGCTATTTTGCAGTACAGGCAGAATGCAAGGTTTGAATACTACATAAAGTATGAAGTGTGAGCTGTGGGATGCAGTGAAGGGAAGAAGGAGATGGGAGGATTTATTTTTTTTAAAGAATTTTTTAAAGTTTATTTATTTTTAAGAGAGAGAGAGAAAATGAGCTAGCTGGGAATGGGCAGAGAGAGAGGGAGAGAGAATCCCAAGCAGGCTCTGTGCTGTCAGTGGGGAGCCCCATGTGAGGCTGGAATCCAAGAACTGTAAGATCATGACCTGAACAGAAATCAAGAGCCAGATGTTAAACCTTAACCGAATGAGCCACCCAGGCCCCCTTGGGAGGATTAAACTTTAGATAAGAACTTAATTGGCTAATGAGGTGCTATTGTACCAGGGAGACAAGACTAACCAATACATTTTCTGCCTTTCACTGGATGTCCCATATGGCTATCTTTGGGTTCACATCAGTTACCTTTTTAAGTCACAGAAAGACACCTATAATTGCTTGTCTGGGTTACCCAATTTTGATTGATATCGCTATCTCTACTGGCATTTTAAAGTGTCCTTACTCTACATTTTAATAGTACATTTCTAGGATTTTAAGGATTTTGGTCCATGATATTCCAATCCTACTTTTCTAGTAGAAAGTTTAGACAATAAATTGGAATACAAAACAGCTTCTTGCTCTAGCAAACTCTTACATTCTGTAGGATCCTGAGAAAAAGAAGATTGAATCATTCTAACCCAGAATGTTTTTGCAGATAATTAAATTAGGCTCATTTTCAATGGGTATCTCCTAGTGAATAACAAAATAAAAACATTAATTATAAGGCCACCCATTAAAATCATATTTTCCATGATTATATAAGAAAACTGCCATGATCTAATATATAATACCATGATATGAGTGTTATAGATGTTTTCTTTTTATACTTTTATTTTTCAATTTCCCTAAAATATCATGTTTAATTTGAAAAAAGAACTACGATTTGAAAATCTTAGATTTATAAAGATCTAGAGGGATATAAATTCCTGAATGGAAAAATTTAAGTTTTATAAACTAAAATCTTAATTTTAGAGTTGAGGCAAAAATCAAAATGGGTCTGCTAGTTTGCTCTTTGAAATATTTCCCCAACAGTTTGTCTTATTCAAGTTTTTACTCAATTAAGTATCTTTTTGCTCTAAGTGTTAGCTGAAGCAATATGAAGGCAAGATGTACAATTCTTTATGTAGTTCTCATTAGTATTTTCTAATTTCAGCAAATGATTTCTTTTGTTGTTCTTTGCCACTTATCATACACTGTTTACAACCTTATCGACTGTCTGCAAATAAAATCTATTGCTTTCAAGACAGTGCACTTCTTAAATGCTTTTACTTTTAATTGCAATATTTTTCATGTTGAATTTGCTTAAGCTACATATTTTGTATTCAAGCAGATGTTCATGAAATAAATATTCATGTTGAGTTTAGAATTCCACGTACTACAGATTTTTTCAGATGAGTCTACAGATCTCATTTTCTTCTCACTTAAAAAAATACACCCAGAATAATATTTAGATTACATTTACACATATAATAAAGGTATATAGTCATTTTAACAGCCTCTGCATTGTCAGTTATTGACAGGAAAATATAAGCTGACATGCTTTGGATTTATCCCTAATGGGCAATACATTTGCAAGGGCTGTAATTTTGTATTAGCACAGTCTTTTCCTGGGATGTTATCTGCCATCAAGTTGTTTTTTTGTTTTTGTTTTTGATTTTTGTTTTTACTCTTTTACAGGATACTCTCCTGTCCCTTATAAGGTAAAAACACAGTTCAGATAGGTACATCTTTTTCCTCTTAGCAGCAGTTAGGTGAAAACATCCATTTGGAGCAGGTAGTTTTAAATCCAAAGTAATTATAATGATCATTTGCAAACTTGTGTTTTGAGTATTATATAAATTTACAAGATTAAAATTTAATACAGCCCAAGGGATCTATTCCATCATGGGCTGAAATGCATCTCCTTAGGGGTGGCATCATATCATTTTTTAAGTCTTTATTTTTAAGAGTAGTTTTGTATTCACAGCAAAATTGGGAGGAAGATATAGGGACTTCCCAAAGGCCCCTGCCTTCACACATGTACAGCCTCTCCCACTACCAACATCCCCCTCCAGAGTGCACATTTGTCACAACTGATTAACCTACATTTGGCACATCATAATCACCCAAATCCACAGTGTATATTAGAATTCATTCTTGGTGCTGTGCATTTATGGGTCTGGACAACTGCATAATGACATATATCTATCATAGTTTCAATCAGAATATATTCAGTGCCCTAAAAACCCTCTGTGTTCCATCTTTTCCTTCCCCATAACCCTTGGTAACCACTGATCTTTTTCCTGTCTTCATAATTTTGACTTTTTAAGAATGTCATTATAGTCAAAATCATATAGTATGAAGCTTTTTCAGATTTTTTTTTCATGGCCTTTTCCTCCATGTCTTTTCATGGCTTGATAGCTCCTTTCTTTTTGTTGCTGAGTAGTATTCCACTGTATGGATGTACCACAGTGTATCTACTCACTTACTGAAGGACATCTTGGGTACTTCTAAGTTTTGGCAATTATGAATAAAGCTGCTATAAACATTATGTGCTTGTTTCTGTGTAGATGTAAGTTTTTAACTCATTTGGGTGAATACCGAGGAGCTTGATTACTGTATCATATGGTAAGAATATATTTAGTTTTGTAAGAAGCCACCAAACTATCTTCCAGAGTGGCCTGTACCATTCTGCATTGCCACCAGTCGTGAGTGAGAGATCCTGTTGCCCCACATCCTCTCCAGCATTTGGTGTTATTGGTGTTTTGGAATTTTGCCATCGAAATGGATGTGTGTTTGTTATCTTATTGCCGTTTTAATTTGCTTTTCCCTGATGACATATGTTGTTGAGCATCTTTTCATAAGCTTTTTTCTCATTTGTGCATCTTCTTTGGTGAGGTATCTGTCCATTTAGATTGGGTTCTTTGTTCTCTTATTAGTTAGTTTTAACAACTCCTTCCTCATCCCTCCCCCCCCCCCCCAAGTTTTCACGTAAATCCCGGTTAGTTAGTATAAAGTGTAATATTAGGTTCAGGTGTAGAATTTAGTGATTCATCACTTATATACAACACCCAGTGCTCATCACTACAAGTGCCCTCTTTAAGAATTCTTTATATTTTGGATAATAGTCCTTTATGAACTATGTATTTTGCAAATATTTTCTCTGAGTCTGTACCTTGTTTTTTCATTCTCTTGTAATTAGAATAATTTTAAAGTACTTTATATATACATATAACTTTAAGTACAAAAGAGAATTTTACATACATTATTTTAAGTGATGCTCACAATAATCTCATACCATCATCTCAGCCTCAACTTCCTTTCCTGTGAAGTGGGGATAATAATAGTATTTACTTCCAAATTGTGAGAATTAAATGAGTAAATGTATATGTAAAGAGTTTAGAACAATGTCTGATACAATAGGAAACACTATGAAAGTGTTAATATTCTTGCCTTGCAAATGAAGAAGATGTGACTCAGCAAGATCACATAACCAGTGAGAAGGGAAGCCATGGCTTGATCCGAAAGGCTTGAGCTCCAATGCAATTCTCTTTCAATTGTGGCACTGAAGAGAGAACAGAGGCAAAGGCTCTTCTTCTCTTATACCACGTGGCTGAAGAAGCAGTCCTTCCCTGGTGACAATCTTTTATAATTAATAACTAATTCCTATGTATTTATAAGGTTTTCTGCTTCTGATATGAATAGCAGTATTAACCAATTTTTCATTATTTGCTGAAGGATTGAACTTAAAGATTCAAAATTATGGAAGAGCTATTAGAAATTACCTGTTTGATACTTTTTCATTCAGGGTCTAATAAGCCTCAAATGGGGAAACTAATGAGGCCCAAAAGTTTGAATGACTTTTCCTGCCTCCCATTCAGTTACAGGCAGAAAAATAACTGCAACGCAAGTCCCCATGTACTTAATGGGTGTTCTTTCCACTTCAACATCTGGCTCTTGTGTTTTTAGTTCTCCTCCTTCTGTTTCCCTTCCCTCCTCTTCCACTTCTTCTTCCTTTCATTCTTCAACTCTTATGGGTATGAAATATAACGAATGTAAAGAAATGTGTTTAATACACACACCAACACACACCTTCTAAAGAAAATTCCCATGAATCACTACCCAGGTGAAGAGATAAAAAAATATAAATGGCCCCTCTTAAGCAACTATATATTCTTGTTGATCATACACCCTTCCCTCCTTCACTACATTCCCACTCTGCCTCGACTCAAGATGTCATTTTCATGACTTGTTAGGATCATCGTTATCTCACTATTCTTTTCTTATTTTTTAAATTTTATTTATGATTATTATTTTTTAGAGAGATAGAAAGTACAAGCTGGGGAGAGGGACGAGTAAGAGAGAAAATCCAAGCAGGCTCCATGCTCAGCACAGAGTCTACTTTGGGGCTTTCACTCACAATCCTGGGATCATAACCTGAGTCGGAATCAAGAGTCAACCACTCAGCCAAATGAACCACTCAGGTGCCCTATAGCTCACTCATTTTTTAGTTTCACTATCTATGTATGTAATGTATTCATAGTTTTATTGTCTATGGGTACTTCTATGTATTTGATATAATTTAGTTTTGCCTATTCTTTTACAGCTGTATTAAGGTATAACTAACATACAATAAATTGCACACAGAATGTATAATTTGATAAATGTTGACATGTACACACCCTTGAAACCATCACTTTACATATCCATCATCCCAAAAGTTTCCTTGTGCATTTTGCATTTCCTCTTTCAAGTTCTTCCTTGCCCAACTACCCATCCTTCTCCCGCACCTTCTCTAGAGGACCAATGATATGCTTCCTGTCATTATCGATTCATTAGAATTTTCTAGAGTTTTGTAAGTGTGGAATCAATAGATATATGTTCCCTTTTTGGTCTGGCTTCATTTATTCTAGTATATATGTGGAGATAACTTACTGTAGTTTTAATTGGCATTTCCTTGCTGATTAATAGTGTTCAGCATCTTTTCACGTATTCATCTTTTGTACATCTACTTTAGTGTAGCGTCATAATCTTTTGTATATTTTTATGGAATTCTTTGACTACTTCTCACTGACTCATAGGTATTCTTTATATATTCTAAGTACAAGCTTTAGGTATATATTTTGCAAATATTTTCCCTAAGACTGTGGCTTGTCTTCTCATTTTTGTAAGTATCCTTTGAAGAGCAAACATTTTAAATTTTGATGAAGCCCAATTTCTTAAATTCTCTTGACAGTTCATGTTTTTGGTATGCTATATTTAAGAAATCTTTCCCCAAACCAACATTACTAAAATTACTTCTATGTTTTGTTTTAGGAGTTTTCCAGTTTTAGCTTTTAGACTTAGATTCATACTCCATTTTGAGTTTTGTGTATGTTTCATTTATGTGAGCAAGGGCTAATGTTCATTTTTTTTTTTTTTTTTTTTTTTTTTTTTTTCTACAGCTAACAATTGTTAAAGAACTATTTGTAGGAAGATTCTTCTTCTCTTGGACTGCCTTGGCACCTTTGTCACAGTCAATTTATCAAATATGTATCTATTTCAACATGTTTTATTCTGTTCCTTATAAGTGTATTTTATGGCAATATAACCCTATATTACCAACTTGATAGTAAGTCTTAAAATGAGGAAGTTTGAATCCTCCAACTTTGGACTTCTTTTTAAAAATTCTTCTGGTCATTCTAGCTGATTTGCATTCCTGCACAAATTTTAAAATTGGGGGGCGCCTGGGTAGCTCAGTCGGATAAGCGTCCAACTTCACTCAGGTCACGAACTCATGGTTCGTGGGTTCGAGCACTGCATCGGGCTCTGTACTGACAGCTATCTCAGAGCCTGGACCCTATTTCAGATTCTGTATCTCCTTCTCTCTCTGACCCTCCCCTGTTCATGCTCTCTCTCTCTCTCTCTCTCTCTCGTCTCTCAGAAATAAATAAAATACAAAAAAATAAAAATAAAAAATAAAATAAAAAACAAATTTTAAAATTCTCAATTTCTAAACAAAACAACTAAGATTTTGATTGGAATTACATTGAATCTCTAGATCAGTTTATAAAGGAGTGCTATCTTAAACAATATGAACCTTCTAATCCATGAATGTTTTCTCTCTTCCACATATTTACATCTTTAATTTCTTTCAGTTACTGTTTCTTGATTATAATGTTCTCTAGCACTGTTTATTCTGCTTGAAGTTCTTTCAGCATATTGGATCTCTGTGTTTATAGTTTAGATCAAATTTGGGAAACTTTAAGCTATTCTTTTTTTTCAAGTATCCCCTCTACCCAACTTTTTCTTCTTCTAGGACTTCTATTTCAAGTAGATCAGATTGTTATCCACAGGTCACTGACCCTATGTTCACATTTCATGTGGTTTTTTTTGTTGTTGTTGTTAGCTTGATTTGGAATAGTTTCTACTGCTATGTGTTCAATCTTTCTGATCTTGTCTTTCACTAGTGTCTAGTTTGTGGTTAGCCACCTTCTGAGTATTTTTCATTTTGATACTGTGTATTTTTTTCATTTCTAGAAATCTGTTTAATTCTTTTATTCCTTTATTAAAATGGATCATTTGTTTCCTATTCCTTGAATTTCTCTCATCATGCTCACATTTTCTTCTGTGTTCATGAACTTGATGGAGTAAAATTCCATTTGGAAAGGATCTTTTTTCTAAGATTAGATGCATGCATGTGGTTGTTCCTGTGGCCATTTTCTGATCTTGCCTAGGTCCATAATAAAGTTCATTGCTGGGAGATCAAAAATCCAAGAAGGCCTATTATGGTCTTGGGCGGATGATGTGAAAACTTTGAAGAGTTAAGGGACTTTATATATATGACCACTTTCTTTGGGACAGTCTGGGATCACCTTAAGCCACAGTCAAGGGTAGAAGTACCTCTTGAATAATTTAGGCAAATCAGACCTAGACTTTAATTTCATACAAGGGTTCACTTACTTTTGATTCACTTTTACAATGATCTTTGTAACTTCTAGGCCCACCTTCTTTCAGGGAAGGTTTCCTGTAGATCCTATATTTATGATTGACCTAGACATTGATTTCGGTTCTTTTCACTCTATAATGTCAACAAGATAAAAAATTTTCAGGACAGACAGATACTTGTTGCAATATCTCCTTTAGATTTTCAAATTGCTTTTGTCTTTTTTTTCCCACTGCCTAGGGCAGTTATTGATGTGGACTCTAAATTTCCAAATACCCCTTATTGCCAGCTCTGTAATAATAGAGCTGGAACCCCTATTTACAATAGAGTTGAAAACACTTCTTTGCCAAAAGACATGATGATGTTACGTTTTGTCAGTAGAGAGTACTGGAGAGACATAGGAGGAAGATCCGATCCCTTCCCTTCCCTTCCCTTCCCTTCCCTTCCCTCCTTTCTTTCTTTCTTTCGATTCTGGTATGTTTATCTAAGAGGGCTTCTCCTGTGTTTCTAAAGTACATTTGGCTATGTGATTATATCCAATGTAATTTATTTTCAGCAGAGGTGTTGATCCAAATCACTAAGCCTATGTTTACAAGAGACTTGAGACATAAATTTTTTTCAAAAAGACAATCTACTAAACTTTAAGAGACGAAGGCACAGGACATAGT
Organism: Proteles cristata cristata; assembly: GCA_017311185.1. Taxonomy (NCBI): domain Eukaryota; kingdom Metazoa; phylum Chordata; class Mammalia; order Carnivora; family Hyaenidae; genus Proteles; species Proteles cristata. Next base: position 3,132,038 of record JAESUZ010001598.1, read on the forward strand.
TTAGACTCCTAAGGTGGAAATCATGCCATTCTTCTAATGACTAAACCCTTCCCTTTTAAATAACTAAAGGTTTTTGGCTTCCCATTTGCCTCAAGATAAACTCAAGGCTTGTTAGCTGGTTGGCATAGATGGCCCATCATGGCTTTGCCACAATTATTATTCAAGACTCATCTCTTGCCACGTTTCTACACTAACTTTAAGCTCCAATCACTCTGAATTCCTTACATTTTCCTTGATGCATCACGGCTTTTGCATATGCTGCTCCAGCTGCTAGATTAATTCTTACTCACACCTCAATCTGTAGTTTGGACATGACATCTGAAAACTTCTTCTAGCCATATTTATGTGCTTCTTTTTAGTGCTTCCATGAGCTACTTTTATTACATTTTATTCATCCAATGATTCAAAAGGTCATTTATTCATTCAGCAAATATCTGTTTAGCATCTTCTCCCTGCCTCCTCCATCCTGAGAAAATGAAGATATGAAGATGAATAAGACAACCTTTACTCCATCTTTGTATTCTGATTTGTATTTAATAGTCTGTCTTCCTTAGTCTATTATGAGGTTGTTACCTTTCCAGGACCTGGTAGTACTTGCACATAATAAGTACCAAATAAATGCTTCTTGAACAAATTAACGAGTACTATAGCAGACAAAAGATGAAACTCTCACTGAAATATAAACAGTGGTTTAGCTATCTCTTTGTAGTGAGTTTTCAAATAAAATTTACTTTCTTCTTTATATTCTTCTGTATTATTTGGTGTTTTCATGATGAATATATTTATAGATAGAATAATAAAATAATCAAAGGTTTTCAAAGACTTAAAGCAACTCCGCATCTATTCACTGCAAGCTCAGACAGTTTTGAACTATTCTGGAGCTGCCTGAAATCAACACACCATGCTATTTCCCTCAGTTCCGCCAAATCAGAGCTCGGAGGGTTCATTGTATTAAAAATAACTGAGGACTTCGGTTAACTACTTCAGAAGCTAAAGTACCAATCACTGTCAAAGAGGATGTGTGAAAAACTGGTCACTTAAAGCGTATCTTTTTCTTAGTAATTCCCACAATCCTCTAAACCCAGTTCTCTCTGGCAGAATTCAGATCTGCATTTTTATCATTTTCAGAAGTCTGACATTCATAACAAATATTTGAAAAATGGCTCACACTCTTCCAGAATATATTTAGAATGCCTGTCTCTTCCCATAGGTTACAAGGATTTGCTTTTGTGCCTCCTGGGATGTAACCTGGAAGAAAGGCCTATGGTAAGGACATATTGCTGCTCTGTGAGCAGTTTTAGAAACTGTCCTGGGCTGTTTAGCAGTGGACAGCCGAGCTAGAAGCCACAATGAGTGATTCATTTGATCAGACTCTTCATCTACTCTGCTGGGAAAGGAAAAATTTGAAAACCCACCTCAGGGTTAGTTAACATTAGGGAAAGAAATATTGTGAAATGCAGGTATGATTGAATGACATCCTGGAAACACAGTGACCTAACAGTAGGGGTATGGGAATCAAAGTTCACACTAAGCTGCTGCCACTTACGGCTTATGTCTTTGTCCAGATTAAGCTCTCAGAATTCAAAAGTCACATCTAAAAAGGGTGATGATATTAATACATATTTCAAAGGGATGTTGCCAGGCTCATTCATATCCAGCATATTTACAAAGTACAATAAATGTTAGTTTCCCTTTACTAGTCAGGTAAATGAAGAAAAAAAGCCTTAATAAATATGACTTGGTGATTACTTTAATTCACTGTATTGATTTCCTATATTTTTAGATTTTTTTCCCCGTAAGTATGAATTATTTTTATAAATCTTTTAAGTTTTAATAAAACAAGGAACACTGTATCGGAATCTGGAATAACTATCAGTCTCAAAAAGATCACCTATTAAAGCCATACATAGGTCAAATACTAGCAATCCAAAACTTTGAAGTTAAAACAACATTATAGAGTCTGCTGAAAAGGAAAGAGAGGGACTTGCCAGTGAATGGAAATACAATCTGAGAGAGGAGAGGGATGCCTCCTTCAATGTGCCTTCCCTACATATTCTCTCCCCTCCTATCCTGACTCTTTCCCTGAAACTTACCACTCCTTGAGTCCAAGGTGGGCAGGGAGACTAAGAAGTCTGCTAGACAGTAGAAGGGGGGCCATTCCATGATTGTAGTGCAGGAGGGGTACTTCCAAATGAAAAGACAATTTTATAAAAAGCGAGTTAATTTGTTGTATCTATACTAAGGAGGAAACTAGGGAATTCCAACTTCTCCAGCCTCCAAGCTGAAGATTAAATACTCTAGACAGAGCTACAGATGCACCTAAGTGATGAACTCAATGAATGCACATGACTGACTTCAAGTAGAATCCCTTAGAAGATTTTCAAGACACAAATAAAATTGTGACATGATGCATTGAGTGGCCTTAATTGAGTAAAAGAGTGTCAGCAAACATGGTTACACTAAACTATGTCTCTGGAGGAGAATTTGAGAAATAATAATAGCTAGCACTTTATAAGATGTGGCAGAAACTATTAGAAGTATATGTATCATATTATTTATATGTATATTATTTAATCATCATTATGATCTACAATCTATGTCCAAAGTAGGAATGCAGGCACAGGAAGATAATAATTTGCTAATCATTATGTGGCTAATAAGTGGCAGGACTTGAATTCTAAAGGGCTATGCTGTGTTTCTTGATATATTTCGATCTAGAAAATGGGCAATCTATATAGAGGATTAGATTATCATTATGACGAGTCCTCGGCTATTGAAGAAAGGCCTTAAAAGAAGAGAGGTAGTTCTGAACTATTTGTTGTGAAGTGACATTAGCCAATTTGTCACATAGCTGAGGTTCTTTTTAGTAAAGTTACTGCCCACAATCTTCCTACCTACTGATAATGAAAGTGAGTGTCTAATCAAATTCTTCTATGCATGGATATATTTGCTGGCTATTCGTTATCAATGAACGCACAAAATTTTCCTACATCATCATCTCTAACTTCAGTGAAATTTCAGCTTTCTGCCCTTGTATGAAAATTTTAGCAAGCAGACCAACAAAATTTCTGAGGCAGGATTCTGTATCACTAAGTCATAGTGTAATTACATTACAATTCTCCCAAACTGATGGCTATACACAGAACTGATTAGGGCTCAAGCCATAGTCTCCATCCACAAAGGTGAGAAGTATATGACAGGATGGATTTTTATACCTCTTTATTACAAGGATGGAGAGCATTTCTTAAGCAATTTTTGCCAGCACACATGAGCAGTACATTCACACGAGTAGAAAACTGTTATTTTCTTCTAATAAGAACCCATTTCTAATATTCATCATACTTAATAATGGTTACCGGTTTTAGGAATGAAAATCCATTTTCTCTTCTACTATGCTAATTAGCAAACTGTCAATTGTTGATTGAGATACAATACCTGAATGGCTTGTAGGAGCTGCCTCTAGAATGGGGCCCTTCAAGTATAATGCCGACTCCCTCTAAAATTAAACTATAACTGGTGTGAACATAATGTTACATAGATTATGCTAAAATATTTCACAGTATATCACAGACCTTGTAGCAGAACTGCATATTTCTAGTTTGAACATTCTTTGGAGGCCCTTTGTTCTTTCTTCGATTCTGCTTTGATTTTTGGAAAGGTAGTTTTCTTTCCTTGATAGACTTTTTGGTTTTGCCCATGAAAAACAAATTCTGGGATTTTTTTTGGTAATGTATATGATATTGTATCTGTAGTTATAAGATTCAAACAATTTGATTACTAATAACCATATCTATTAAGTGCTTACAACAATACTGGAAATTTTATTGGACACTTTAGTGGTATCGTGTGTCTTTTTGATTTAAGCCTCACAGTGATCCGATGATTAAGACATTTTGGTTTGCAAGAAATAAGTGTGAGACTCTAAGAGATTAAATAATTTGGCCAAGGTCACACAGTAAGTGAAAGCAACATAATTCAAACCCTGGTTAGCAACTCCAAGGCTCATGCTCTTAAATCACTACATTATCGTAATACGGTGATTTTATTTTAATTTTTAAAAAATTTACATTCAAGTCAGTTAGCATAGAGTGCAACAATAATTTCAGGAGTAAATTCCTTAATGCCCTTACGTATTTAGCCCATCCCCCCGACAACCCCTTCAGCAACCTTCTGTTTGTTCTCTATACTTAAGAGGCTCTTCTGTTTTGTCCCCTCTCTATTTTTATATTATTTTTGCTTCCCTTCCCTTATGTTCATCTGTTTTGTATCATAAAGTCCTCATATGAGTGAAGTCATATGATATTTGTCGTTCTCTGACTAATTTCGCTTAGCATAATACCCTCTAGTTCCATCCATGTAGTTACAACTGGCAAAATCTCATTCTTTTTGATGGCTGAGTAATACTCCATTGTATATATATATATACATATATGTATATATGTATATGTATATATATATAAAACCATATCTTCTTTATCCATTCATCGGTCGACGGATATTTGGACTCTTTCTGTACTTTGGCTATTGTTGATAGCACTGCCATAAACATTGGGGTGCATGTGCCCCTTTGAAACAGCACATCTGTATCACTTGGATGAATACCTAGTAGTGAAATTGCTAGGTGGTTGGGTAGTTCTATTTTTAATTTCTTGAGGAATCTCCATACTGTTTTCCAGAATGGCTGCACCAGTTTGCATTCCCACCAACAGCACAAAAGGGTTCCCTTTTCTCTACATCCCTGCCATTATCTTTTGTTTCCTGAGTTATTCATTTTAGCCATTCTGATAGGTATGAGGTTATATCTCATGATTTCGATTTGTATTTCCCTGATGATGAGTGATGTTGAGCATCTTTTCATGTGTCAATTGGCCATCTGGATGGCTTTGGAGAAGTGTCTATTCATGACATTTGCCCGTTTCTTCACTGGATTGTTTGTTTTTTTGGGTGTTGAGTTTGATAAGTTCTTTATAGATTTTGGATACTAACCTTGTATTGGATAAATTATTTGCAAATATCTTCTCCTATTCCATTGGTTGCCTCTTAGGTTTTTTTATTGTTTTATTTGCTGTGCAAAAAGGCTTTTTATCTTGATGAAGCCCCAATAGTCTTTTTCTTTTTTTGCTTTTGTTTGCCTTGCCTCTGGAGACATTTCTAGTGGGAAGTTGTTGAAGCCAAGGTCAAAAAGGTTGCTGCCTGTTTTCTCCTGTAGGATTGGGACCATGAGGGAGAAGTAGGGGAAAAATAGTTGGGGAGAGGGAAGGAGGCAAACCATGAGAGACTCTTGAATGCTGAGAACAAACTGAGGGCTGATGGGGGTGGGGGTGAGGGGAAGGGGTGTGATGGCATGGTAAGGGCACTTGTTGGGATGAACACTGGGTGTTATATGGAAACCAAATTGACAATAAACTATTAAGAAAAAGGATTGGGATGGCTTCCTATCTCATATAGAGGTCTTTCATCCAATTTTAGTTTATTTTTGTGTTTGGTGTAAAGAAGTGGTTCAGTTTCATTCTTCTGCATGCCACTGTCCAGTTTTCCCAGCACCATTTGCTGAAGAGACTGTCTTTATTCCACTGGATATTCTTTCTCCTGTCTTGTCAAAGATTAGTTGGCCATACATTTGTGGGCTCATTTCTGGATTTTCTCTTCTGATCCATTGATATATGTGTCTATTTTTGTGCCAGTACCATACTATCTTGATGATTACAGCTCTGCGATACAGCTTAAAGTCCAGAACTGTGATGCTCCTGCTTTGTTGTTTTTTTTTTCAACATTATTGTGGCTATTTTAGGATTGCTTTTTCTAGCTTTGTGAAGAATGCTGGTATTGTTTTGATAGGGATTGCACCAAATGTGTAGAAGTTTTGGGGTGATATAGACAATTTAACAATATTTGTTCCTCCGGCATGGAATATTTTTCCATTCCTTTGTTTCTTCTTCAATTTCTTTCATAAGCTTTCTATAGTTTTCAGCATGCACATCTTTTATCCCTTTGTTAGGTTTATTCCTATATGTCTTACGATTTTTGGCACAATAATAAATGGGATCAATTCCTTGATTTCTCTTTCTGCTGCTTCATTATTGGTATATAGAAATGTAACCAATTTTTGTACTTTGATTTTATATCCTGCAACTTTACTGAGTTCACACATTCTAGCAGTTTTTGGTGGAGTCTTTTGGGTTTTACATATAGAGTATCATGTATCTGCAAAGAGTGAAAGTTTGACTTCTTCTTTCCCAGTTGTATGCCTTTTATTTCTTTTTGTTGTCTATTGCTAAGGCTAGGACTTTCAGTACTATGTTGATCAACAGTGCAGAGAGTGGACATCCCTGTCATTTTCCTTAGGGGGAAAGCTCTCAGTTTTTTTCCCCACTGAGGATGATATTAGCCATGGGCCTTTCTATATATATATATGTGTGGCTTTTATGATGTTGAGGTATGCTCCTTCCATCCCTACTTTCTTGAGAGCTTTATCAAGAAAGGATGCTGTATTTTGTCAAATGCTTTTTCTGCATCTATCAAAAGGATCATATGGTTGTTACCCTTTCTTTTATTAATGTGGTGCATCACATTAATTTGCAAATGCTGAATCAGCCCTGCAGTCCAGGAATAAATCCCACTTGCTCATGGTGAATAGTTCTTTTAATGTGCTGTTGAATTAGATTTGATAGTATCTTGTTGAGAATTTTTACGTCCACGTTCATCAGGTATATTGGCCTATATTTCTCCTTTTTCGTGGGGTCTTTGTCTGGTTTTGGAATCAATGTAATGCTGGCTTCTTAGGATGAGTTTGGAAGCTTCCCTTCCATTTCTATTTTTGGAAGTTAGTGAACATTGAGAATTATTAGGAGGTTTATATAAATCAGGCTTGAACGTGGGATAGTCTTTCCATCCACACTTCACAAAGCACAACTCAGTTGCTCGTCCCTCCAGAGATGCAGGGGAGGTTGAGAAATGTAGCCTCTTTCTGAGCAGAAACTTCCAAATGAATTCTCTAAATTAAGTATAAACAGAGGCATTACCTGTAAAGAACATTGTCCCCAGTCTTGTTACATACTTTAACAAATAAGCTGAGGAAAAGAATGTGCAGAAAAATATTTAAGTCTGGCAAGTGGCATAAAATCATTTTGATATTTTCGTTTCTTATTTGTAGAATTAACATGCAGGAAGATAGTTTCTGAAATTAAAATGCAAGAAGATCCATTTGCTTATAAATTCCACAGAAGATATTGTTAAATGAGCCTATTACAGGAAAAATGATCTAGTATCTTTGGATAATATTATGCTTTAAAATAACTCCATTAAAAGCAGTATTTTATATGAATTAAGAGCATGAGCCATGGACTCAGCCAGACTATGAAAGCTAATGTTTCAGTGTAGGAATGTATGAAATGGTTAACTGAAAAAAAATTTCAGTGTCTAATGACATTGTCCACTCAGAGGATAATCAGCATTAAAGTCTATGCTTCAGGAAGGGTCTGGGAGTTACTATCTACTTTTCTAACATCATCAAACCAGTAGGTGACTGGGACAAAAAGTCTCATGATATGCTGAAGATCATTACAAAAAATCCTGAACACAAACATGGAACACTAATCTTAGACAAATGTGACACAAATGTCCTTAAATCATCTGGTTCTGCTGTACCTGTTGAAGATAATACCCAAAGCTGAAGCCATTAAAAACAAATGGTTTTGAAAATAGATATGTTAACAGAAATACAACTTATATATTTCCTTATTGTTTCTCTCATTCTATTAAGTAACTCATACACATGTATAGCTCCATACTTATGGTTTATAAGTATGTGTGTGTGTGTGTGTGTGTGTGTGTGTGTGTGTGTGTGTGTATGTGTCCCACATGCACATACAGTCCTCTAAGGCTGTATCTCTGCAGTAGTTTAAGCTGCCAGACAAAACCATGTTTCTCTAAGTTGACACTTCAGGACTACAGCTGCCAGATGCTCAAAAGAAACATCTGTTCCTGAAGGCCACACGAGATGGCAATGAAAGAAAAACAGAATAATTTTACATGACAAAGTAAATCTAACAAACGTGCAAATCTAGCTCATCCATTCTATTTTGAAGACATTGGCACATAAGAGGAAATAATAAACAGTAACAATGCTTATTATTCTGTAGGGGCCTATTTCTGTTTTTAGAGGTATGATATCAAACACATAATTACTTTTGTCAATTTTACTGTGAGGGAGTGGATGATGGTAATAAGGGGAGTGACAATGAAGATAAATCTCACCTAAATCTGTATTTTACCCAGATTTTCCATATAGGACTACAGAGGTAAAACCATCTCTGTAATGATGGTGGGGTCACTTTCCTGGAAACCAACTGAAGTCAATGCAGAAAAGCATTGCAAAGCAAGTGTCACTAACTTAGAAACTCAATTTTCATGGTAGAATACTGTGTGGTTGGGCTGTTCAGGAGAGAATGAAAACAAATGTCAAAAATAAACTAGAAAATGCAAAATCTCCATCAAATAAAAGGATGTTAAGTATGGCACCATACACCTTAAATGTGGGGTTGAAGGAGAGGACTAAAATGTAGTGCTTTTAGAATGGATTCAAACTCAAGTGACCATCAACTTAATATAGACTACTATATGCATAAGATGTTATATATAAATGTAATGCTAACCACGAATAAAAAACTGGTAATAGATTTGGAAACTATAAAGAAAAAGGGATCCAAGAAAAGTTGGCAAACCCTGAAAAAAGAGAGTAAGAGAAGAACAACTACAAAACAAACAAAAAACAAGTAACAAAGTGGCAATAATTGCATTCCTATAAATAATTACTTTAAATGTAAATGCACTAAGTGTTCCCAGTAAAATATATAGCGTGAGAAAATGGATAAAAAAGCAATACCCATCTATATACTGCCTATAAGAGACTCATTTCAGACATAAAGACACAAGCAGACTGAAAGTGAAGGGATGGAAAATCATTTATCATGCAAAAGGAAATGGAAAGAAAGCTGGTGTAGCAATAGCTATATCAGAAAAAGTAGACTTTAAAACAAAGACTGTAACAAAGGACAAAGGAGGACACTACATAATCATAAAGAGAACAATCCAACAAGAAGATATAACAATTATAAATATACACTCTCAAAACCACACTGAGATACCACCTCTCGTGGTCAGAGTGGCTAAAATGAACAAATCAGGAGACTCTAGATGCTGGAGAGGATGTGGAGAAATGGACACCCTCCTACACTGTTGGTGGGAATGTAAACTGGTGCAGCCACTCTGGAAAACAGTGTGCAGGTTCCTCAAAAATTTAACAATCGAACTCTCCTATGACCCAGAAATAGCACTGCTAGGAATTTACCCAAGGGTTATAGGAGTGCTGATGCATAGGGGCACATATACCCCAATGTTCAAAGCAGCACTGTCAACAATAGCCAAAACATGGAATGAGCCTAAGTGACCATCAACTGACGAATGGATCAAGAAGATGTGGTTGATCTATACAATGGAATACTACATGGCAATGAGAATGAGTGAAATCTGGCCATGTGTAGCAACATGGATGGACTTTGAGGGTGTTATGCTGAGTGAAATAAGTCAGGCGGAGAAGCACAGGTACCATATGTTTGCACGTACAGGAGGATTAGGAGGAACTTAATGGAGGACCATAGAGGAGAAGAAGGGGAAAAATCATTGGGGAGAGGGAAGGAGGCAAACCATGAGAGACTCTTGAATGCTGAGAACAAACTAAGGGCCAATGGGGGTTGGGGGGAGGGGAAGGGGATTGATGGGCATGGAGGAGGGCACTTGTTGGGATGAGCACTAGGTGTTATATGGAAACCAACTTGACAATAAACTATTTAAAAAAGAAAAGAAAAGAAAAAATAATAAAATTTATTTTCAAAGAACAAAAAAATAAATATGCACTCAACATGGAAGCACCCAAATACTTAAAGCAGCTAATAACTAGCATAAAGGAAGTAATCAATAGTAATACAATAGTAGGAGATTTTAACATCCCACTTATATCAATGGATAGATTATCCAAACAGCCAATCAAAAACAAAAAAGTGGTTGACACACTGGATCAGTTGGACTCAAAAATATAATCAGAACATTTCATCCTGAAACATTAGAATACATATTCTTTTCAAGGACACATGGAACATTTTCCAGGATAGATCACGTTAGATTACAAAACAAGTCTCAACAAATCTCAAAGATTGAAATCATATATATATTTTTTTTTAAAAAAACAAGACATTATGAAACTAGAAGTCAACCACAAGAAAAAAATTTAGAAAGAGAACAAATAAATGGAGATAAAATAACATGCCACTAAACAATGAATGGATCAATCGAGAAATCAAAGGAGGAAATCAAAAAATAAAGGAGACACATGAAAATAAAAATACAATGATCCAAAATATTTGAGACACAGGCAACGCTGTTTTAAGAGGTAAGTTTATAGAAATACATTAAGAAGAAAAATTAAGAAGGCCCACATTAAGAAGAAAAATCTCAAATACACAACCTAACCTTATACCTAAAGGAACTAGAAAAAGAACAAACAAAACTCCAAAATAATAGAAGGAAGGAAAAAAAAGAAATATTAGAGCAGAAATAAATGAAATTCAAATTGACAAAAACAGTAACAGATCAATAAAACCAGGAGCTGGTTCTTTGGGAAAATCTATAAAATCGATAAACTTTTAGACAGAGTCATGAGAGAGAGGGATGGGGAGAGGGAGAAAGAGAGGACTTACATAAACAGAATCAGAAATGAAGAGAAATAACAACCAACACCACAAACATACAATTATAAGAGAAAATTATGAAAAATAACATGACAACAAAGCGAGCAACCTAGAAGAAGTTGATAAATTCTTAAAAACATATAACCTCCTAAAACTGAATTAGAAAGAGAAAATTTGAAAGGCCTGAGGACCAGCAATGAAATCAAATCAGTAGTCAAAAAATTCCCAATAAACAGAAGTCCAGGACAAGACAACATCAAACATTTAAACAAGAGTTAATGCCTATTGTTGTCATACTGTTCCAAGGAAGAGAAGAGAAAGAAAAGCTTCCAATTTATTCTATGAGGCCAGCATTACCCTGATACTAAAACCAGGTAAAGACACAACAAAAGAAAACTATAGGCCAGTATCTCTGAGGAACGTGAATATAAAATTCATCAACAAAATATTATCAAACTGAATCTAATGATACATAAAAAAAGTATTCACCATGATCAAGTGGGATTCATTACTAGGACATAAGAGGTTCAGTATTTACAAATTAATCAACATGATACATCATGTCAACAAAACACAGGATAAAAATCATATGGTCATTTCAATAGGTACATAGAGAATTCAACAGAGTATAACATGTATTCATCATAAAAACTCTCAATAAAGTTGGTTTTTAGGGAAAATACCTAAATATAATAATGTCCATATATGAAAGTCCCACAGCTTACATTATACTCAATGGTGAAAAACAGCTTATTCACTAAGGTCAAGAACAAGAGAGGGTTTTCCACTCTCACAACTTTTATTCCCCATAGTACTGGAAGTCCTAGCCAGAGCAATCAGATAAGAAAAAAATAAAAGGTATCCAAATTGGTAAGGAAGAAGTAAAACTTACACTATTTGCAGATGACAGGATTCTATATAGAGAACACACAAAAGACTCCAGCCAAAATTGCTAGAAATGATAAATGAATTCAGTAAGGTTGCAGGATATAAAATCAATATACAGAAATCTGTTGTATTTCTCTATGCTAATAATGAATTATCAAAAGGAGAAAGTAAGAAAACAACACCATTTGCAATTGCATCAAAAACAGTAAAATATCTAGGAAGAAACTTGACCAATGAGGTAAAAGACCTGTACGTTGAAAATCAGAAAACACTAACGAAACGAATGGAAGATAATACAAATGGAAAGATATTCCATGCTCATGGATTATAAGAATAAATACTAGTAAAATATCCATACTATTATCCAAAGCAATCCATACATTTAATGCATTCCTATCAAAATACCAACAGTATATGCATAAAATAGAACAAATATCTTACATTTGTATGGAACCACAAAAGACCCTGATTAGGCAAAGTATTCTTGAAAAAGAACAAAACTGGAGGTATCCCAATCCCAGATTTCAAGATATACCACAAGCTATAGTAATCAAACTGTATGGTACTAGCACAAAAGCAAACACATAGATCAATAGAACAGAATAGAGAATCCATAAATAAACCCACATTTATATGGTCAATTAATCTCTAACAAAGAATACACAAGGAGAAACAGGTCTTTTCAATTAATGGTGTTGGGAAAATTGGATAGCTACCCATGAAAGAATGAAAGTGGGCCACTTTATAACACCATATACAAAAATAAACCCAAATGGTTTAAGGATGTAAATATGAGCCTGGAATCATTAAAATCCTTGAAAAGAGCACATGCAGTTATTTCTCTGACTTTAGCCATAGTACCATTTTTCTAGATATGTCTCCTCAGGGAAAAGAAACAAAAACAAAAATAAATTACTGCAACTACATCAAAATAAAAATCTTCTGCAGAGCAAGAAAACAATCAACAAAACTAAGACAATCTACTGAATGGGAGAAGATATTTGCAAATAATATATCCAATAAAGTTTCAGTATCCAAAGTATATTAAAAACTTATACAACTTACCACCAGAAAACCGAATAATACAATAAAAAATGGGCACAAGTCATGGACATTTCTCCAAAAAAGACATAGAGAAAGCCAAAAGACACATGAAAAGATGCTCAACATCACTCATCATCAGGGAAATACAAAGCAAAACCACAATTAGATATCACTTCACACCTATCAGAATGTCTAAAATAAAAATGTTACATTTTGTTACAACAAGTGTTGGTGGGGATGTGGAGGAAAAGTAACCCTCATGTACTGTTGGTGGGAATGCAAACTGTTGCAGTCACTGTAGAAAACAGTATGGAAGTTCCTCAAATGTTAAAAATAGAATTGCCAAATGATCCAGTAATTTCACTACTGGGTAATTACCCAAAAAGTACAGAAACACTAATTTGAAAATATGTATTTATGACTATGTCTACTACAGCATTATTTACAATAGCAAAAAATATGGAAGCAGTTTGAGTGTCCATTGATAGGTAATATATTGATAATTGATATATATATATATATATAATGGGATATTATTCAGGTATAAAAATATTAAAACCTTGCCATTTGCAACAAGAAAGATGTCTATGTATTTTCACTTTATTATTTCACTCATGGGGAATTTAGGAAGCCAAACAAACTAACAAAGAAAAAAAGAGACTAACCAAAAATACAGACTCTTAAATATAGAAGACAAACTGGTAGTTAGCAGAGGGGAGCTGTGTTGGGGGATGAGTGAAATGGGTGAAGGAGATTAAGAGCACACTGATTATGAAGAACACTGAGTAATGTAGTATTGTTGAATCCGTATGCTGTATACCTGAAACTAATATAACAGTGTACATAATTACACTGGAATAAAAAGTAATAAATAAAATCTTAATCATGGCTTCCAAGTATCTACATTCAAGCATCAAATCTTTCACTAATGTTTTGTTTTTGTTTTTGTTTTCATAGAGATCTGTCATACAAGAAAGAATTCCTGATTATATGCCTTCTGGCCTGACATCCTAGAATTCTTGCTTTGGCTATGAATATGGAAAATACCACTTAACTCCCTCTTCTATCTCCTCTCTCTCTCTTTCTCTCTCTCTCTCTCTCTCTCTCTCTCTCTCTCCCTCTCCCTCTCCCTCTCCCTCTCCCTCTCTCTCCTTCCTCATACCTCCACATATTAGTCAATAGATACTATAAAAATAACATTTCAATAGGAATACCTTTAGTTTTATCTTATTGTCTGAAAACTGTTTGTTCCCATACGAGAAAACATATTAAAATTATTAAGGATAAGTAGAATCATCTTGTATCCTTTGTAAGATTACATAAAAAGCAAAGATCACCCTTGATAGGGAATACATGGAGACATTTTTAAGTGTCCAGACCCAATACATGACATCTATTAATTCCTCTCTTTGAGAGAATAAATTTGTTCCCCTGAATGTGTGCTCCAGATCTCATCTTTTAGACTCTGTGCTTCTTGTGCAAAGTTCTGGGACAGCTTCTGTGAAGGAAGGGTGCTTCCATTTAGGTAGATGCAAGAATGGACCAGAGAGCATGGACGCTGCAAATAAGTTTATCTCTGTTTGCACAGCCTTGCAGAGTCCCTTATAGTACCTTCCAATGACTTTTATACTTTGCACATGAAGTCATCAAAGGGAAAGATGAAAGGAGAGCTCTCCTCTTGAGGTACAACACTGTGGTTTTAAGATATGGACTACAAGCTCTCAAACACATGCTCTTGGATAAAAGGCCAGTTGTTGCTTTGCAACCTGGCCCCTGTACAGAGAAAGGAAGGAGAAATTGAAGAAAGATACAAGCCATTTCATGTTGGTAGGTGGCAGTTTTAATAAGCAAGGGAACTTAAGAGACTTGTCTTTGGTGACTGGCTCCAGTAATATATACTGTTCAGGTGCTCTCAACAACATGTTGTTATCTCACAACCACATCCTACTGCAGGAAATGCAAGTGGAGCATATATCCCAAGGACAGGGGAGGAGATGAGGAGTGTCTGCCTGCCTGAGTCCAGCTTGTGGGTCAACCTGTGGTTATGTCCTCTTGATGACCTTCTCCAACATCATTTACTTCTGAATTTATAACTATATCCAGAATCAATCTGAGAAGCTACACTCCATCCCATTCCATTCTAGTTTATGGACACCTGAAACTCCCTCGAATATTGTCTGTAGACTTTTGGAGAGGACAGAGATCAGCTGACTCTCAAGAGGTTTTAGTGATGACTTGACGCCGACCAAGATCATGAGAGCAGGCTATACCCTATTTAAACCTGGCAGGCACTGTGAAGGTGCTGGGAATATGAAGATGTATAATATGGGGCCCTATCTCTCAAAGGCTGTCTACTACAATGATTCTCAAACTTTAACATTCATAAAAATCAAAGGCAAATTTGTTTAAAATGAGGATTATTGCCCTCCAAGTCCTGGTGGAATTTAGGATCTCACATTTTTAATAAGTGTTCCTCGGTGATTCCATTCAAGAATCCTGCTCTGTAACATACTGAGCTAATGGGAAGCATGTTAGAGAGAGAGAGAGAATGAGAGAGAGAGAGAGAGAGAGAGAGAGAAAGAAATGAAAAACAGGGCAAAAAGAAGTATTTTATCACAAAATTGCCAGCAATTACACCTGGCCAGAAAATGTTCTTTATCTGTCCTATGCATATATGACATATAGTCTTCAGCTTATACTCAGAAATGAGTAATCACATATGCAATTCATGCATTTGTCTTTCATTTGTATCTGCTGAAGGAATGCCATGCTTGTGCATGCAACTACTGAGTTCAGTTCAGGGGATTCCTAAATGTAAATCCACAACTCAGAGTAATACACAGGCATGATAATGTAGAAAATCCACTAGCTAGATTTCTTATTTTCTCTTTTAACTATGTTTTTCTACAGGCAGAAAAAGAGGCAGTAACATCTCAGGTATATATGGTTGCCATAGGGACAGAAGTTGAGATTTACTGGGGAACATTGCTGTAAATAGCAATAAAATAGCAATTCAGTGGAGGTCAGAAGCACAAATTCACTGAAGCTACAATCAAACCAGACAGCTTCTCAATCTACTCAATAGGAATTTTGCAGTTGCCACTGTAAGGTAAATGGAAGAACGATGAAATCAAGCCAAATGTTTCACTCCTGTCTCCAAATGCCCTGAGATCCCTTGGCCCTAAGCTTTCAAGATGCTGTGCCAGGAATTCTGGGTAGTAGAAAGGTCAGACAATAAACAACAATGTTATTTTTAACCCAGTGACTCAAAAGTAAAATTTCAGAGCTCAGTGAGATTCTTAAATGTGATAGTTTATGATCCAACATAGAGACAAATAGGATTATATATTTTAAAGAAACCTATGAGGCAATCTTTGCCTTCCTAAAAGACACAGCTTAAGTACTGCTTAACAGATGGACATATATGAATATTTATACACACATACATATAATAATATATGTATGTATATATACACACATTAAATGCATATAAGCTATAGCTTTTGTTGTTTTAAGTGGAATAGGTTAAGCTAACAATGACCTGTCTCACTTTTCTGGCCCATATCTTTTTTTTTCCCTGGAACATGGTGCTTGGAAGGTGTGGGTCTAGCATGCCTTTCTATGCATTTTCCCTATTTTCTAGGGCAGGTGCCTGCAATCCTTACTCTGTTGCCTCTTACAATTTTATGTTACAACTTTACTAGGATTTGGTGACAGAGTGGTAGTGGTATTCTGAAACATGTATTTTAGACTTTACCTAAATATTAAATTTACTCTTTAATTAGTAAGTAGTTAATAGTAGCCTATTTGATGACTATTCCCAAGTGATGGAACATAACATATGTTCTCTATTGAAATAGTGTAGGCAACCCAGGAAAAGATTAAATGTGACACTGCCTTTCATAAATATGCCACTTAGGTATCGGAATGATTCAATTTAAGCTAAGGGTCTTTGAAATGATGTAGCCCAATATATACCTCAGAATGTCCACTCCTTAAAGGTCCTCATGTCTAACAGGAGAAAGGAGGGGTCCCAGATGCACACATTCCATCTTATGATAGTCTGGGTGAGTCATTAGCTTGTACACATCTGTCTTCTTTTATCAAAGCAGGCAATTATTTTCTCTGGGCTCAAGCAAAGAAATGATAATTCATACCAATGCTGGAAGAAAAACTAGCTATTTTGAACTTGTTGGGTAGGGGCATGTCAGTCTCCAATGGTTCACATTCTTAATTAGCATTCTACCTTTTTTTTTTTTTTTTAAGTATCTTTACATTTGTTTTATTTGTTTTCAATATAGAGGTGAAGAGTTGAGTTAATGAGAGTTTAACATATACTATCATTATCATTCCTCTAGAATTTTATTTTGTCAGTAATTGTCTCTTTAGCCTCTGGTCTCCACTATAATTACCCTCCTTAACCTGCCCCACTGCCCACCACCTTAGATTAGTAGTTACTCTCCTGTTTTTAATATATCCTTTTCCACATACTTCATAAAACTTATGGATAAAATTATAATCTTAAATAACACATAGAGGTTTTGTTTTTGTATGTGTGATTTTGTGTGTGTGTTTTTGTTTGTGTTTGGATTAAAATGTAGATAACATGCTTAGAATGGTGTCTAGCATACAGTAAACACAACACAGATGTTAGCTACTAGGCATAGTCAATTTGACAAATGGTATGGAGACAGAGTTCATTATTTTTTCATATAATTTTCCAATAACTATATTTGCATGATCTATCCATTTTCTTTATGGATATTGCTTCAGAATGTTATGTAATATTCCACAGAATGTGTCTTATATATTTCACCTATATACCCCTACTCATACACTCAGATTGCATCTGCCCTCCTATAGTGTAGACAAGGCTATAATGAATGACCTTATACTCCTTGAAAGATTATGAGAAAATTTCTCTGAGTAATGTATCCAGCAGATACCACCCATTACTGGGCCATGGGTGTATGAATACTTTATTCTTCCATTATGTTCTCTACACGGCCCTTATCAATAATACTTGGGATTTTCCCTTTCATTTTCATCAGCACATATAATGATCTGGCTTCTGACTTGCCAGTTTGTTAGAAGAAATATATTTCATTGATGTTTGAGTTTTTCACCTCTCTGATAAGAGTTATGCGTTTCTTTATATATTTTTTAGCCATTAAAATTTTCTCCATACTCTTTGCCTATTTTTTCTACTTTAGTTTCTGTACTTTTCTCACCATTTTATAGGAGTTCCTTGCATATTTTAGAAAATAATCTCTTGTCAGTACAAACGTCTTCTATCTGTAATTTGTCAGTTAATTTTGGTAAAGAATGCCTCTTACATTCTCTCTTTCAGCTAATTTGCATCATAAAGAGATGTTGCCATACCATCAAATGCCTTTTCTTCATTTATTATGATTGTATGATTTTTTCCTCTTTATTTCATTAATTTGAAGTATATTAAGCAATTTTTGATGTTAATTTATCTTCTCATTCCTGAGGCAAAACCAACTTGATAATGATGCATTTTTAATGTGCTGTTGAAATTGGTTAAAATTTTATTTAGAATTTTTATGTGTATGGCCATGAGTGAAGAGTTATTCTATTCCTCTTTTTTTCTAGCTTCTTCAAATGAAAGCTTAACATATTTGTTTCCTACGTCTCTTGTGTTTTTTAAATAAATGTATTAAAGACTATAAACTTCCAAATATTTCGTTAGTTGTATTTTCCAGAATTTGACACATAATCCTTTTTTATTTGACCCTAAATATTCTCTCATATTGCTGTTTATTTTATCATACAAAAATTCTATTTAGTGGCATACTTTGTAGTTTCCAGTTAAGTGTTCCTTTTTGTATATAATTATCTTTATAATTGATTTCCAATTTTATTGCATAATAAACTCTGTATAACAGCATTTCTTTGACAGTATTGATGCTTTCTTTGTCATTAGTATAATTTTTGAACTGTTCTAATGTGAGCATGAAAAAATGTGAAAATGAATGTGCATATATTTGTACCTATATATATAAAAATACAAAAACATAAACATGCACATGTATCAATATAAACTTACTTTTCATGTTATTGGGATTTTTAATTACTTATTTTTGGCTACTCGATCTATCAGTTTCTGAGGGGAATGGTTATAAGCTATGACTACAATTTTTGTTATCCAAGTTTACAAATATAGCTAAAATATCAGAATATACTCCAAGACAATACATTAAAAAGTCTCTTACCCCACATCCCTTAAACCTCATTTTCTTCTAAGAAACTCAAACTTTCCTCTCTTTTAGTTACCATTTCCCTGGAAGATCTCTCATCCCCTTGCTTTCCACCTGCTTGTGTCCTTAGCACTAAAAATGAGCCTCTTGCAGGCAATTGGGTCTTGGTGGGTTTTTTCCTTTCATTTAAAATGCATTCAGCCACCTCATATGTTTTTATTGGGGGCATTTAATATATTCGTATTGAAAAATTTGTTGATAGAAGCTGTGAGCTAGGGGATCTCTTCCTCATGGGTTTTGCATTCCCCCAGAAGGCAGTGTTCTGTCAATTAGTTCCTGGTTTCTCCCCAGAGAATTTGTCTATGAATCATTGCTTGTCCAGGGCTTCCTATTATATCAGACTTTGATGTCATTCCCCATTTAGAATTTCCATTCTAATCCATTCTCTACACAGTAGCCAGTCTCACCTTTTCAAATACCTCAGCCAAGCTCAGCGTCTCTCTGCGTGACCCTGTTCTTGCCTTTTTCTCCAAACTAGGGAAATGCTATTCTCTGTCCACCTCTCACTAAATTTCTGTTCATAAAACACACCCCAGTCTTAGTAGGCACATGCTAATGTGTGTGTGTGTGTGTGTGTGTGTGTGTGTGTGTGTGAAAAGTTGTTTCCCCAACTAGTCATGGCCCATTTTTCAAATGTCAACTTGAATAACACCTCTTTGGAGAAGTTCCTACTGATCATTCACTGTGAAGTGATTCCTCCCCAACATCCTTTCCTCTAGTGTCATTTTTTTAAATGTTTAGTTATTTATTTTTGAGAGAGCGAGAGCAAGAGTGTGGAAGGGACAGAGAGAGAAGAAGAGAGAGAATCTTAAGCAGACTCCACATTCAGCATGGGCTCAGCAGAGCTCTGTCTCATGACAATGAGATCATGACCTGAGTCGACAATAAGAGTCTGATGCTTAACTGACTGAGCCACCCAGGCACCCCTAGTGTCACTTTCTTTTCCCGTATATCACTTATCACAGTTGTAATCATGTTGGCATTTTTATTTACTTTGTGTCTATTTCTCCAGGTAGGCTACAAATGCTATAGGAAAGGCGTCATGTCTATTTTGCTCACCACGGTGTCCCTACCTGATGGTACCTGGCATATCGTAGGGATATAGTGAATATGCATAGACTGAATTACCTGCTTGGAGAGCATTTCTCTGTAGATTTGGCTGACTCAGCTATGGCATGGGCATGTGGGTGTTTTCTGTACCTTCAGGGGCAACATTTCATCTTTTGCAACTGATGGAATTTAGAAAATGAAAAAGAACAAAGGAAAATGGTTTTTAAAGGTCCATGTTTGTTATATGTGTGTTTGTTGAGTTTTGTGGAAGAGGAAAAGGGGAAATTAGAAGACAGGGTGCTTACATGGTAATAAAATTAATTCCATGTGTTTACAGTTTCCTGAAATGTGGGACAATTTATTCATTCTCTGAGAGCCTACAATGCACGAGGCTCTAAACTAGATACTATAGAATATTTAGATATATAGTCTTATCTCTGAGAATCTGCACTTAAACATGCAATGGCATGTGTGGAGAAAACTATGTATAATACAAAGCATAATTAAGTATAGTTTATCCCCACAGAGCTTAGGAATGGAAGAGAACTGGGTAAGACCTAAGGACATAGATGACAGCTTAGCCTTGAAGCAGGGCAGGGGCTTGAGAAGCAGTGTTGGGTCTTCCCTGCCTTTCCAATAATGTGAGCAATACTGTACAATAGATCAAACTCTATGGTCAAAATTAGTCAATTAGGACTGTCTCCTCATGGATGTTGGCATTACAAATGAAATTATATGCTGTATAAAAACTGCACACAAGTTACAATTTTGAGATATTTAATATGGGAGTGAAAAGAGACTATTTTATGCTAATCAACTGAATTTTGGTTATGTAATTAGTTTGAAAGGAAATTAAAACTAACCTGAATCATGACTTCTCTTCAGTGGGTCATTATGACTTTGAGAAAAAGGCATTTTCGACACTCTCCATGAATTTTTAAGCAAATGCAGTCTACGAATTTTTTTAAAAGCAGAATCAAGTAATTCATCTACCAAAATATTTTTGTTTATGTGAATATAAACTCACCTCTATTTAGGACACAATTTGATTCAGTTAGAACATAATTCTTATTTTCCTTATAACCTTCCTTAGATCATACCATATCCAGCACAGCTAATTGCTCTTGAGCATTTAAATGTGAGAGGGGACTTCACTCTCCTCTCTCAAGGCAATTTGGTACGTAAATAGCAAGGCAGTGTTCTGACTCATGTAAGTCACACAGTAGTCTGTAAATGTTACAACCTTTCTTTAAAGGTGAAATGATAAACCCAAAGTGACCCCTAAGGATTTAATAATTCAAGTGGTCTAGTTTTCTGTTATATAATCTCCTTTTCTTTAGAAATCATTTACCCTTTACAGCGGTAAATTAAATAGGAGGACATAAGAAAAGGAAACTGAATATGAGATTCTATGTCTTATCTAGGGCAATAGGGGTCTGCAGTGTAGCAGAGGGGCTCACAGAGGAGTGACCAGTCTTATTCTATGTGGACTTAGCTGTACATCTAGATCAGCACAAGAGAGCCTTCAGTTTTACAGTACGTACATTAGGAAAACTAAACCATAATAAACTGAAAGCTGCAATAGAAGAATAAATGTCAATCAAAGATTTGGTTAAAAGTCAAATGGGGAAGTGAGAAAAATTAGGCTCTATGATTAAAAAGTTAAAAATTGCATGGTATGAATTTTAAAACCCTTAAAGTTATAGCCTCTTTGCAAGGATGTGTAGTCACATATACCTAAAGCAAACCTGTCTATGTTTAGTCTCATGTCTAAGGTATTTACACATTTAAAATATTGAAATGAAATGAAATGTGAAAAATGAAATGAAACAAAATGAAATGAAATGAAATGAAAATTGATCTTGCCTGCTTAGCACTGAAAGAATCAGGAATTCAGTCTATAAAAAGTTCTCATAACATACCCAGATCTCAGCCAACTTTCAAGGCTTATAAAATATATTTAGGAAATAGAATTAATGTTTAACCTTTGAACAACTTCTGGCTCTAAATCAAGTTGTTTATAGTCACACAAGATTCAGGAGATAGATGGGGTACCTGGGTGGCTCAGTTGGTTAAGGGTCCACCTTCAGCTCAGGTCATGATCTCACAGTTCATGAATTCAAGCCCTGCATTGGGCTCTGTGCTGACAGCTCAGAGCCTGGAGTCTGCTTTGGATTCTGTGTCTCCCTCTCTCTCTGTCCCTTCCCCGCTCATGCTCTCTCTGTCTCAGAAATAAATAAAACATTTAAAAAATTTTTAAGAAGATTCTGGAGATAGAGCTACTGGGTTCAGGCTCTATATTTTCAGTGAAATGTTTGACAGATTCTCCCTCAATCTCTTCATAGGACCATGAAGCATCCACTGAAGGTAATATAAGAATACAACACATAGTTTTTTTTAATAACAGAACTTGTTAGAGCAACTTTAGGTTCACAGCAAGAGTGAGAAGAAAATATTGAGCTCTCCTCTATTCTCTTTCCCCACTTCATGACGCTTCCCTCACTATCATCATCCCTGACCAGAAAGGTACATTTGTTACAGTGTGTGAATCTACACTGACACATCATTATCTCCCAAAGTCCTTAGTTTATATTAGAGTTCCCTCTTGGTATTGTATATTCTATGGGTTCTGACAAATGTATAATGATATGCATCCAATAATAGTTTTTTAGGTTTGATAATGCAGGAAATTAATTTGAAAGATTCACAAACTTAAAATTCTAGTGAAAGAAAAATTGTACCAGGCAAGTGAGACAGGCAGGAAGACTTTATTCAAGACTATTGCAATAGGGGTAAAGACAATTATAGTAGAGGAGAGAGATTAAACTCTACTCCACTGAAATAAAAAAAAAGTGAGAGAGTTTATAAGTGCTGGAATGAGATGGTAGGAAAATACTGGAGGACACTGGGGGGGGGGGGTTATTAAGGGAATTTAGTTTTAATTAAGGGAGTTCCTTAATGTGATTAGGCCATCTGTGTTTGCTAAATGTAGATTACCTAAGTTAGGTTTCTTCCCTTACTCAGAGACTGGAAGATAGAGGGCATGAACGACCTTGATGATTACATTTCAAAGGGATGACTCCCAGCTCCTGAGAAAGATGTTTCTGAGTTGTGGAGCTAGCATGAGACTGAGAGAAGATTTACATCTCAAAGGAGGAGAGACATAATTTACAACTGCAGATTTTCTAAAGTAACTGCTCTAGGAAAAAGGAAGTCAGGGACCTCTAGTCAGGAAGAAACCTTTCTGAAGTTCAGACAAACTGAAGGGAACATTAACGTCCCCCTGGTGGGTTCCATGGAATAGATCTCAGGTGGTCACCGATGAACTGGCTTGCTCTCTCAATTACT
Organism: Proteles cristata cristata; assembly: GCA_017311185.1. Taxonomy (NCBI): domain Eukaryota; kingdom Metazoa; phylum Chordata; class Mammalia; order Carnivora; family Hyaenidae; genus Proteles; species Proteles cristata. The sequence continues at coordinate 3,155,394 of JAESUZ010001598.1, forward strand.
TAAAAATGAAATTTCATATATAATGACCAAATCTGACCCTGGCTTCCAAAATCAGAATAATTTCTAAAGACTCAACACCTACTATGGAGACCAAGGGATTGAGCAGTGAGTGCAGAAGGCAGCAGAGAAGGAGTGGAGTAGGCATTTCTTACTAAAAGAGATCACTGCTCATCCCAACAAGTGCCCTCCCCTTGTTGGGATGAGTACTGGGTGTTATATGTAAACCAACTTGACAATAAACTATTTTTTAAAAATAACAAAAAAAAAAAAAAAAGAGGTCACTACAGAAATGAAATTGTAGGCTTGGCAACAGCATCTTCTCCCTCTAATTTTTCCCCCTCTTCCTCATAACTCTCAGTGATTTATTGCCTTTTTACATCTCTCTTTTCTTTCTGAAACTACCTTAGTTCCACACACATGTGCATACTGGAGTAAAGCAATGACACAGGGAATACCAGGAACAATGCTGTGCATAACTAATTCCCTTACAATTCAGATCCCTGGAAGTGACCTTCTTTAGGGATGATAGAAGCCGCTCTATAGTACTAGCTTTAGATTCAGTGCATCAGGTAACTAATCCTTTTCTAAGATGAAACTTCAGGCTGTGGTAGTCTGGCTTATTAGGGGAGATGTTTTTGGACTCTAACTCTGAGTATTATGGTCTTAAAACAAATCAAAGCAGTGGCACCACATGCACTGATACTGGAGAGTGGGAGCCTAGACTGTAACCCAGCTGGTTTAGGCAGACTCACCTCCTCATTCAACAGCCAACCATCGCAGATTGATTGTAGACATTTGCACATATGTACATATTGAACTCCCATTTGCTCACTACTTTCAGGGAAGAATTTTCTTTTTCTTTTTTTTTAAGGTTTATTTATTTATTCTGAGAAAGAGAGAGAGAGAGAGAGAGAGAGAGAGAGAGAAAAGCAGAGAGAGAGGGTAAGAGAAAATCCCAAGCAGACTCCATGTTCAGCACAGAGTCTGATGTGGGGCTCGATCTCATGAACTCTGAGATTGTGACCTGAGCTGAAGTCAAGAGTCAGATGCTTAACTGATTAAGTCATCCAGGTGCCCCTCAGGGAAGAATTTTCCAATGACATCCTGAGCTATGACTAGGTGTGGAGCAGAAAGAGAACAAGGGTTGGGAATTATATTCCTAAGACAATAGGGACCAGGAAGATCTCTGCTTACCTAGAGTGGGGTTTCTGAGACCAGAAACTGCCCGAGAGGATGAGAATATAAATTTTTGATTATAGTATATTACAGAAGTTAGGGAAGGTTCTAATTTGTGAATGGGAATATAAGGATGACCATCCATCTTTCTAATGTGCAAGCTCTCTTCCCCTCAAAATTCGGATGCTAAAATACTTTTCTTTCACTCTATGGTTCATCCGACTGTGGTAGGGGAGAGGGGCTAAATGTTATCTCCAGCCTGGAAGCAAAGCCCTCACTCTCTTCCTCTTTGAAAGAAGCTGGGTGCACCCCTCTGCCAGGCTCTCTTCACTTCTCTTCCTACTCTACAATTCTCACTTCAGTGCTAGTCCTGTACCTAGATAACTGTTCTGGAGAGAAGAGACTTACAATTTTAGGAATGCTGAATATCTTACGGTCATTAGTGGGATATTGAAAGGAAGATCAATAAGGGTCATTTTATCCTCAAATTCTCATAAGGGTCATTTTATCCTCAAATTCTCATCTTGGAAATACTGGGAAATGCATATGAATTGGAAAAGGATAGAGAGGGAACCAAGGAGCTGGATTCTTGCTCTAGATATCAGCAAGTGCTTCCTCTACTTAATTCCTACATTCAGTTGCTCCATCATTTTCCATGTTGACTTCATGGTTATTTTTTCTCAACTCCAGGTTTCAATGCTTTCTCCTTCATTCATTTTCACTCTCATGTCCATTACTTTGCTGTCTCTTCCTCTGGTCCTGCTAGATGAGACACACTTAGAGCTGTCTACTCACTCAGAAACACTAAGGGGTGTGGGAATCATGAGCTCTGACTGGTGTGGTCTGAGCAGTATGTTGTTTCCATTTGGAGCACTGAATGCTCTAGACACATTATGTGCAAATATGCCTTATCTTCATGGAATCCAGGCTAAATGTTTCAAGAAATGGTTTCAAAGGCCTCCAGGGACAATCAGACTTTATTCACTTTGACTTACATATAAAAGTTCTTCTTGTGCAAGCATGGTCTCTTTTTACTGTCTCTGGTCTGTCCCCATCCCTTCTACAAGCTCAGAGGGCAAAAGGTGAATTCATACCATTCATAGCATAAGCAGGGAGGCTAGCTGAGGTTTGGGCACGAGAGATCTCTTATTCTGACTTCTACTCTCTGATTCCTGTTCCTACTGATTTCAACATCTTCCTTAGAGACAGGCCCCAAGTGTGGATAGTAGGGAGCATAGACATTTATGAATTTCTTTTATTCTTGAATTTGCTACTCTTGTTCTTTTCTTTCTTCACCTCCATTTCCACTGTCTCTGTTTCCTTGTGAAAGGAGACTCTGAATGGCAAATTTTTCAGAGTGAGAGGTCTGCCTGACCCAGGCAATCATCTCTGCACAAGAGGGCTTTTTCTGCATAGCACTTGGGTTCTGCCTTGGCCTGGCCACCTGTCATTCTTATATCTACTATGCTCGGGTGCATGACAGTCCGGTCAATCAAGAAATGGACTGGTAAGTCAAGGGAAATGCTGCTGGCCATTTGCCACCTCCTGCAGAACCTTACCTAAGTGATTCACCCCCATCTGATTGAACTTCCTCTTCTGGGCTAAAGAGATGTGACATAAATCATATAGTTAGTCCGCTGTTTTAAAATTACTTCTTATTTTATATGATTATAAAGCTAGTCATCAGAAACATTTGGTTTTATCATCTCTTTTGAAATGAAACATCAGAGGAATACAGTTGGAAAAAATGGAAAAGAGCAGGGTTTGTTATAATGTGAGAAGTCTTTTAATTGAAGAATAGAAAGTAACAAAAGGGATACAGGCCAGTAATAAAGGAATTAAAAGGTCACAGATTACTGGATCACAGTCACAAAATCCAAAGAACAATGTGTTTTCCTGACAGACACATGAGGGATGAGATGGTAACAAGGATCATGGAGCCTATCATCAGGTTTATTTGACACCTACATTGGAGAGAAACACACTTCCTTCTCCCTTGCAGACTAAGTGAAAGTGCGGAATAGTTTGAGAGGGTTATAGAGCTCTTACTTCCTCAATTTACCTTTTTTACCTACTTCCTGATACCTGCAACTTCTTTGCCTAAAATAAGATAGCATAGCAACCAATAGTCACTCATATGAAAATGACTGATACCAGACTGTTTCTGAGAGCTTGGTTTGATAAGAAAGAAGTCAGAGGCTAGAGAAAAAGGGCACCAAACTAAAGAAAAAAAATGAATCTGATGTGGCTGACAGAGGAACAGAATGATCTAGAGTCACCTTAATACTTGCTGGGGGGAAAAATGTTTCTAAGTTTCTATTGAGGCAGAAAAAGAGGCATGTTAATGTTACAATGGAAGAAGAGCTTCCGAACAACATACAAATTGTTGGGACTTTTAAGAAATGTCAGGATTATTGACATTATGAAGAAAAAATTGAACATAGCAAATAAGTCCAAAGCAAATTCAACCTCTCTTCCATATTAGGTATAAATAATACATATATTTTTATTACCTAAAAGGTTTTCCATTATACTTGACATATTAAGATGAAAATTATATTAATATAATATTAAAGTTATTAATAAGAGTTTTCAAAGAGATTATTTTTCTGTAACCCCAAGAGTTCTAACTTAGAGTACTTTTTAAACCAAAAAGTAGAACAACAATCTTCTTTTGTGCAAAATAGCCTCATTTATAACTGTTAGATTTACACGTGTCATTAGCTTTGTGGATGTAACAATCATTCCATTAACAAAGAGAAAGATGCCCATCATCTGTTAATACTGATATATATTTGTTTGGGGGAGGCTCAGAAGGAAATGGTTAAGAGTATAAATAACAAGAGGGATGGATTTCCATTATTCAAGCTTTCACAGTAAATGGAGGTTAACCAGGGATTTCTCAAGTGTGGTGTTTCCAGTCCCAGTTCTTCTATTGATGTAGTAGGGGAAGTTTGATGCAGTCATTGAATAGAATAGTCCCATAAAGCCACACTTTCCTTATGCATACTGACAACACAATCCCTTTACTCCCTGTCTACCAGTAAACACCTCAGGAGATGTTCCCAGCAAGGAATTTTGCTCACCAAAACAACCTCTGAGCAAAGAAAATTTATAGAACCATATTGCTCTTCAGTGAATTATTTGGGTCATAGAAAGAAAAGTAAATGCATGGAAACTACATTTCAATTCTGCATTAAGCCATATGAAAGGTGTACTAGGCTCAAGTACCTAATAAAGGCTAGCAATTTAACCAGAGAAACTGCTTGGAGGATATTGAAGTAAATCATTTTCGTAATTTCAAAGCGTTTCTATAGATATGCACTGGATTTCTTTTTAATTATTCTACATCTGTTTAGAGATATGCAATTTCCATCTATGTAATTGGATTTTAAGTACTTTTTCATTACTATAAATAAAGTGTTACATGCAATTACAGTGAAAAATCTGCAGCTTGCAAAAGCAAGCTGCAGCCCACAGGTTACGACACTTTAGCATATGGAGGATGCTCTTCTTACAGTATGATGATAGCTAAATTCAAAAGAACACTTTACTCCTGAAGCCAGATAATAGACTGATTATATTTAAAGTATATTCACATCCCACAATCATCTGGCAGGAAAGATAGCCCTCTTCAAACTTCATCTACCCCACTGGACAGTTTCGTGACTGGGAGGAATTATAAATGGAATAAAGAATAAACCCACCCAGGATATAGGTCTAGAATGCTAATCAGAGTCTTGAAGAGATAGATCTATTTTTGTCCTGCTTCCAAACCTGAGATCTTTTCCCAGATAGAATCTGTTACTTTCCAGTCTGTGGGGGGTGATTTTGGGTAAAGGATTAGCAGGCGTGTATCCTTACCCAATAGTAAGGATACTGTAGGATTTACACGTGTAGTGTAAATTTAGCATAAATTTCAGCTTCCTTTGACACCAATTTCCATCACAGGAGGCCACATTCAACCCCTCCTTTTCCAAATTTCAGCTGGTAACAAATTCAGGTTTTTCTTTACAGTTGCTGGATAGGAGAGACAGGTAATCCTAAAGTCATTTTTTAAACTTTATTTTGAGGGGGAGGGAAGAGGGAGAGAGAGGGAGAGTATTCTTCAGCATGAAGCCAACTTGGGGCTCAAACCCATGAACTCATGAGATCATGACCTGAGTGGAAACCAAAAGTCAGTCTCTCAACTGACTGAGGCACCCAGCCACTCCCTAAAGTCATTTATAAGCAAAGTCTAGATTTAACAAACACTACAATTGACAGTGATATTAGAGTTCTCTTACAGACAATGAAAGTAAAAATGAGGATGTTCAAGGAATGTTTCTTGAGACACAGCCAACTGTCAGCAAACTCACCTGTACACTCATCAACTTGCTCCTTTCTTTCCATCCTCTTCCCTTTCTATTTACCAAAACAGCCTCTTCATTTTAGCTCTGTGGTGTGCCAAATACTTACCATTGCTCATGCTAATTTTCTTCCTGCCTCCCGCTTCACCCTACACCATCTGCTGAATCATCCTCCCATGTCTTTTCTTGCTTTAAGATTTAAATTCAGTTTTTTTTAAATGGGCAGAAGACATGAATAGACATTTTTCCAAAGAAGACATCCAGATGGCCAACAGACAGATGCACAATATCATTCATCATCAGGGAAATACAAATCAAAACTACAATGAGATATTACCTCACATCAGCCAGAATGGCTGAAAACAACATACGAAACAACAGGTATCGGCCAGGGTATGGAGAAAGGGAAACCATATTACTCTGTTAGTGGGAATGCAGATTGGCACCACTACTCTGGAAAACAGTTCAGAGGTTCCCCAAAAAGTTAAAAATAGAACTGCCCTATGCTCCAGCAATTGCACTATCTTTACCCCAAAGATACAAAAATACTAATTTGAAGGAATTTATGTACCCCAATGTTTATAGCAGCATTATCAATACTAGACAAATTATGGAAAGAGTCCAAATGCCCACTGACTGATGAATGGATAAAGAGGCGGTATACACACATACACACACAATGGAATATTACTTGGCTATAAAAAGAACGAAATCTTGCCATTTGCAATGATGTGGATGGAGCTAGAGACTGTTACTCCAAGTGACCTAAGTCAGTTAGAGAAAGACAAATACCATATGATTTAATTCATACATAGAATTTAAGAAGCAAAACAAAAGAATATAGGGGAAAAAGAGAGGCAAACCAAGGAACTGAGCTTTTTTTTTTTTTTTTTTTAAATTTTTAGTTTGGAGAGAGAGGAAAAGAGAAAGAATCTCAAGTAGGTTCCCTTGAATCCATGAACGGTGAAATCAAGACCTGAGCCAGAGTCAGATGCTTACCTGAGCCACCCAGGTGCTCAGACTCTGAACTACAGAGAACAAATTGATGGCTATCAGAGGGAAGGTGGGCAGGGAGGGTGGGGATGGGTTAGACAAGTGATGGGTATTAAGGATTGCACTTGTTACAATGAGCATTGGGTGTTGTATGTAAGTGATGAACCACTGAACTCTACCCCAGAGACTAATGTGGCACTATATGTTAACTAGCTGGACTAGTTAAAATAAAAATTTGGGAAGAAAAGGATTTAACTCCAGTGTCATCAGCACCCACCAGAAAGTTTTCTTAACATATTATCTATTCAAATCTATGCAGCCTCAATGGACACAATATTTATTCTATGCAATAGCTTTGCTTTAGGTGGTTTCCTGTTATTTCCCCATTGTTTTGGATATCCATTTTACTTTTCCTTCCAGTATCCATAGTTTCTTCTTTTGTATCTCTCTGGATCTGTCTCCTGGTCCCTGCCTGCAGGTTTTTGACAAAATGTGATACAAAGTTCTTTCAGTCATTGAAATTGTGCTTTAGTCAGGGAGAAGGAGCAAAGGCACATTAAATAATAAAGGTCCAGTCTGTCCAGTGTAACTCTGAGTCAATCATAGGTGTTCAGAGAAGGAATGGAACAGAGATTAGGCTCCCTTTTTATCATCAGTCAGCCTTTGTTGATTGGAGTAAATGCAACAAACCATAGAGGCCCACCTTTCTACAAAAGAAGAAGATATTAACAAAAGCTCCCCAAAACTTTGCACTTTGGATTAAAACATGATAAAAACAAACTGTGAAGATCATTTATATCATTTAAATATTGGACAATTAGATTTTCTTCAGGTTTTGGAATAATTTACTACATGTCTTGAGCCAATACTTTTTTGTGTGTGTCATCTTAAACATCTTTCTCATAAGCATTTATGATGATCCTTTCCTGTCTTTCCCAGAAAGAATGAATCATTATTTATTCCTTTTAGAACAGACATGGAACCAAACTGGGAATTTTTTTGAGTTGCTTCCTTTTTTAGAAATAAAGGCTAGGCAAGTGAGGCAATGAGTTAAAATTCACCAACTTGATCACTAGAGGAAGTATTTCTTATGAACTTGTGTATGAGGCATTGGGAAAATGAAATACCCATTTGCATTATAACCTATTACACATTTGCCTTCAGATTAAGCAACTCTGTACTGAACTGTATATCAGGAACTTTAAAAATAGGCACTCCATTTAATTTAACATCAGTGAAAGATAAATTTCATCATATCCAAATTTTAAATACAATTCCTTTACCAGAAATATTTTTTGCAAATATTTCTCTAAGCCTGTGGCTTGTCTTGTCAGTCTCTTAACAATGCCTTTGATCAAGCAGAAGTCTTTCATTTTAGTAAGTCACACTTTTTTTCCCCTCACAAATTGTGGTTTTGATGTCATATCATCAAAAGCCACTGTCAAATTCCAGGTTATATAGATTTCTTTTTGTTTTCTTCTAGAAGTTTCACAGTTTTTCATTTTACACTTAGATATATGGTTCATTTTGAGTTAATCTCATGTAAAGTAATAAGGGCTGTGTCTAGGTTTATTTTTCTGTGTGGGGATGTCTTATTGTTTTGTTACTATCTGTCCTTTCTTCATTGAATTGTCTTTGCTCCTTATTAGCAATCAGTTGACTATAACTGTGTGGGTCTAATTATGGGCTCTCCATTCTGACTCACTGGTCTAGGGGTCTATGCTTTTGCCATTTTGCCCAATTTTAATACATGAAGAAACCATCCCAAAGAAGTTAGTGACCATCTCAAAGTGACACAGTTACTAGGTTGCAGAGTAGGAATTTGACCTATGTCCTTTGATGTCTTGTAGAACACGCAGTCCATTAACCCACAGCTATCTCTTTTCCAACGGAGAACAAAAAACATGTGTGGTCATTAATCATAATGCAATAACCAATCCATCCTTGCATTCTTTTTGCTCCTAATACCTGTGCACATTGGGCATATGGGGGCAGAGTTGCCAGAGAGAGTGGCTGTTGGATAGATGACACATTGTAACACAGTAAGTCCCATCTACCTTACGATCAGAACCTTGGCATTGTTTAATTTGAAGTTGATTGCTTTACTGAAATATGCACAGGTGCAAATTTTTAAAAGTCCCTTCACAGTCTAAGATGGAAGATTTCTGATAACCAGATGGGCCAGATAATGACATGAGCTGCTAATGATGCACCTGCAAAGGGCTTCATTGTTGTTGCTCCTGCTCCCACTTTATATAAAGGAAGTTCATAGAAAGGGGAGGGTGTAATCAATTGAGCTGGAGAAAATATTCAGAGCCCTAATTTTTGCTGCTATACACATTTTTAGAGAGGGAAAGGTTTAGTTTCAAGATAAAAAAAAATTTTACAAAGCACAATAATAATTTAGAATTATGTGAGGCTGGAATTCTGTAAGATATAGTTATCTTTTTTTAAACTTAAGAGATGGGCTTTAGGGGCGCCTGGGTGGCTTAGTCGGTTAAGCGTCCGACTTTCGCTTAGGTCATGATCTCGCGGTTCGTGGGTTAGAGCCCCGCGTCGGGCTCTGTGCTGACTGCCAGCTCAGAGCCTGGAGCCTGTTTCAGTCTGTGACTCCCTCTCTCTCTGACCCTCCCCTGCTCACGCTGTCTCTCTCTCTCTCCTAGAAATAAATAAAACATTAAAAAAAAAAAAGAGATGGGCTTTAGATGGATGTCACGTGTGTCCTTACTTTCAGAATGAAAGGACTTGCTGGTCTTTGGCCCACAGAAAAATTATTCAACCAACAGTAAAAGGAATTCAAGATTTAAGTCACCCTTTAGGGAACTTGGGTGAAATCTAGGGGAGAATTCTGCATAATAAATGTGTTCTAAAATTGTAATAATTGTCACAAAGGATAATTACAAATCTCCCTTATCCCTGTATTTTATGATGGCTCAGTGGGATTACAGCAGGAGGTTGAATGATAATCTGATTAGGGTTCTTTTCATTCTGCAATCCTCTAGTACAGTTTATATCTGATACTGCACCTCAGATACTTTAGTATCAGAGATATAAACTTTATATCCTAAATATTTTATGGTTTTCAAATTTAAAGGTTAGAAATAATGTAGAAGAGGGGCGCCGGGGTGGCTTAGTCGGTTAAGCGTCCGACTTTTGCTTAGGTCATGATCTCGCGGTCCGTGGGTTCGAGCCCCGCGTCGGGCTCTGTGCTGACTGCCAGCTCAGAGCCTGGAGCCTGTTTCAGTCTGTGACTCCCTCTCTCTCTGACCCTCCCCTGCTCACGCTGTCTCTCTCTCTCTCCTAGAAATAAATAAAACATTAAAAAAAATTTTTTTTAAAATAATAAAAAAAAAAAAGGAAATAATGTAGAAGACATACAGATTGTAGGATAGGATATCATAGAACTTCTAAAATGATGTTGGCAAAATAATTGTGAGATGTTTGAAATATAAAATCTAGATTCCTTAATAATATGTACTGCAAGATATAATATGACCTTAAGGGGTCATGTCAGAAAATAATTTATATAGTTTTATATAGCTAGTAATGTTGAAATGGATATTCTTTTTTAAAATTTTACTGAAAAATTTTAAACGTTCATTAATTTATTTTGAGAGAGAAAGAATGAGCACAAAGTAGGGGTAGAGAGAGAAGGAGAGAGAGAGAAAGAACCCCAGTCAGACTCTGCACTGCCAGTGCAGAACCCAACACGGGACTTGAAATCACTGACCATGAGATCATGACCAGGACCAAAGTCAGACACTTAGCCAACTAAAGCATACAGGTGCCCTAAAATGGATATTCTTTAAGATGTTTTATACATTAAAATGGTTAGGACAAACTCTCTTGCTGAAATGAAATTACTCCCCAAATGTGGTCTTACAGATTTGTTTTTTGCACAGTGTAATCTTGGCAATTCCTCATATCTCTCAAAAGGCATGGATCTGCACTTATACTACCAAAGTGTTCAGAACTCCAAACTTCCTCTCAGGCATCAAAATACTTTGCAATATCTGTATTGCAAATATTAGCTAAACACTTTACAGTATACATTCTCTGTGTTAATTTTGAACTTTGAAATATATGAGAATTAGTAATTTTCTATCAGAACTAACAGTGGCAAAATAAATTGATTTTAAACTTTACAAAGAAAAAAAAAAGACCACAATCTGTTGTTTGAAAGGGCTCTTAAGAGTCCTTAAGTCCAACTCTCTACTTTTACAAATTAGGAATGAATGGTCAGAGAATGAAATGCTGACCTGAGATTCTAGAATGTACTGGAGACAGCCAGATCTCTGGACCCTTTGCACAATTCCCTATTTCCTTTGAGCATGAAAATGAGCCCTCACTGCTGTGTATTTATTTTATATAAGTGAAAACAATATATGCTTAGAAAAGATCTCTTCAGTTTTTCAAGGACAAGTTCTCAGTCGAAATTTGTCCAGGACTCATTTAGAGGCTAAAAATGAAAGCTGAGTCAGTATGAGGGCATACCAGATCTTAAAATAAGTACACATGGACCAAAACTTGTAATTAAGAAACAAACAAACAAACAAACAAAATCCTCGGAGAGTGGATCTGTTTCTCCATAATCAACGTGCTCCTTCTTTCCTGGCAATGAACATACTATTTCAAATGTAGACTAGAATGGCTTCCCAGCCTTTCTATATAGGAACATCACGTTTTTCAAGTTCTCATTAATCAAAGATGTACCCCTAGATTCAAAGCATCAGTACAAATAGAGAAGGAGCTAGGACATATTACAGTAATTCAAGATGCATTAATATCAGGGGTTCTCAAAATTTAGAGTGTATAAACACCATCTAAGGTTTGTTCAAAATGTGAATTCCTGGGTATTACCCAGGTATTTTGAATCAGGAGATGTGGGATGGGGGGTCTAGAGATTTGCATTATAAAGAAAAATACCAAGTGTTTCTAAAGTAGCTATGTACAGGCACCTGGGTGGCTCAGTCAGTTGGGCATCTGACTTTGGTTCAGGTCATGATCTCATGCCCTGTGAGTTTGAGCCCTGTGTGGGGCTCTGTGCTGACAGCTCAGAGCCTGGAGCCTAGTTCAGGTTCTGTGTCTCCCTCTCTCTCTTCCCCCCACCTCCACTCATGCTCTCTCTCTCTCAAAAGTAAATAAACATTAAAAAATTTTAAAGTAGCTATGTAGTTAGAGCTTTGAAATTTTTTGCTCAATAAAATAACATCTTCAAGTCATATATTGGCAGTTGTAATTTACTTACTATTGCTCCCTCTCAAGGTTCATACCTTTCTGCTGCAGATCTTTTAATTTTCTAAAGTATAAGTATATTTTCTAATCCTTTTCTTTCTCCCTTTATTTCCATTTTCACAGAGATGCAGTGTTCCTATAAGGCCAAAACTAAATTTAGTCAACCTCTTTTATTTCTACATTTTAACTTCCATTGTGTGGACAGACATTTTCCCTGTCTTCTGTTGTATATGCTCTGGAAACCCCTAAGAATCACAATGACAATTTCAGAGTCCACTTTGAACAGCGAGTCCTTTAGTAAATAACCTGTCTTTTCCTATGCAGTAGACATGTCACAAGTCCATTTACTGCAAAGGTTTTGACACTTAGTTCTCCTAGGGAAGGTCCCCACCGTAGACAAAACTCCTAAACAAACTCGGGGCTGAGTCAGTCATCTGAAGGAATTGCTTTGTTCTCCAAAATTAATGTCTAGCTTGTTTCTGATATCCTATAAGGCTGAATGGTAGATCTTAGTTTATGCTTCAGTTGCTAGGCTAATAACCATAATATTCTGAAGGACAAGGAACTTTGTTCTGTGTCAAGAATATCGACATAAAATGGCCATACTGTTAGAGAGTGGTGTATTCTTGTGATTATTACAGATTAAATAATTTACTTTGTTGTGACATGTTCTCTTTGGGTTCTTCAGAGAAAGAGAACCAATAGGAGAGAAATCTGTCTGTCTGTCTGTCTGTCTGTCTATCTATCTAGAGATGTACAGACACAGATTTTAGGGAATTGGCTCGTGTGTTTATGGAGACTGAGAAATCCTAAGATCTTCAAAGCAGGGAAGCTAATGCTCTATGTTCCAGTCTGAGTCCAAGGGCAGCAGAGAAACAATGTTCCAGGTTTAGACAGGAAGAGAGAGAGGATCCCTTCCTGAGCCTTTTGTTTTATTCTTCAATTGATAGGATGAGGCCCATCCACATTGTGGATAGCAATCTGTTTTACTCAGTCTACTGTTTCAGATGTTAATATCATCCAGAAATACCCTCAAAGACATACACAAAATATTGTTTAACCAAATATCTGGGCACCCCATAGCCCAGTCAAGTTGACACATAAAATTAACTAGCACAGTCTACTTCTGAACATTTTCTTCCCCTTTGATTGTTACTATAAAATAGTTCATGAATTGGTTTACATTTGTAAAAAATAATACTTCCTCCACCTCTCCCCTAACTCCTGTGCCCCAAATCCCAAACTATTTCTGTTTAGAGTACCAAGACAGAACGGGTAGTATCAATGGGGATGTAGCATTAGTCAGAGTGAAGAGACAGAAATAGTCTTCATGCAAGAGACTAGAGTGGGATTTGACGCCAAACTCTGTAACAGTCAATGTCATTTTCCTGGCTTCCTCCTCTGGGAACGTCCCTTCAGGGAAAAACAGAAGAGAACCAGGTAGAACTTACTGACTGATCTTATCTACATATAAGATGTAACTGACAGGATTTAGTAACAAATTCTCACCACTAACTCTTCTGGGGTGCCAAATAAAACTCTTTATTTCATTTTTTTCCAATGAATACCTTAGTGCCTACTAACTAGTGACATTAAAGGTAGTGTAGAAATCAGGCATGATCTCTGTCCTTCTAGGGAAGAGGAACATACTCTGAGTTTGTTGTTGGATGTCTAGACTTTCCTGGTAATTTGAGTCTAAAAATCAATAATGTTATGAAAAACAGAATGCAGAACCTAGATGTCATTCTAGTTGAGCAAGTTTATTTTACTTGTCCAATTTCCCAGAACATAAAATAACATTGCAAAAATCAGTTAAAGAAAACAAGTTGCTGCAAAGGATAGGGAAATCTTTTTCCCATCTCGGGTAAATTTTAAGGACTAGCAGGAAGGGACTGTTAGGGAAGAGGGTTGAACCCCAAAGTGACATCTGCAGTCCTTCCTGCCACTCCCCAACCCCTGCCTAGGGTGCCACAAGCAAACTACTGTGATGAATTGGGGGAGGGGTAATGTCTATACATCCCCCCAAATTAATAACTGATTGAGAGATAGAGGCAGGAATCCTCTATCTAGAGGTTGCAATATTAGCTAAATACCCGTGAAGCTATACTGAAGAATGTTTGGAATATAAATGTCTTGAATAAAGTTTCCTAATACAATGCTACCTGTATAATCACAGTGCTCTCCAATAAGGGCATGTTGCTTGGGGAAGAAATTCCTGCTCTAGGAGTTCATGACAGACCCTTGTGAAGAGTGGAGGGTTCCCCCTTTCTACTCTGCAAGTTCAGAATCAGTGGATTTTCCTATCTTCAGTGTCACCAAATTTCAGTGTCACAGTCTTCAGATTCATCCCTGACTCATAAATTTTCTTCTTTCATGACACTTTTTAAGAAATCACAACACAATTCACATCACCCCCTTTTGGGAGAAGTTAGTACGGACACAAAGCAATGTACCATCAGCCAATGTCCTCTACCCATGTTTCAATGAGAGCCTTAAGCCTTACATACAATTTCTCCATAAGGGACTAGTTCACGAGAATCTCAGAATTCAACAAGCGACTATACCCAGAGGCTAACCCAAGTTTATGTAATGGTACAATCATGCTTATTTTCCACTTTAAAAAAATAGCTCCTTTAGTCACACAGGACCCATCTTAAGTAAAATCATAAAGAAGGTAAATTTGACCTCAGGGAAATTTGACCTCAGGGAAAACCTTTTTGCCCCTCAGGTTTAGAAAACCCTCCCTCAAGGAACCAAAGTTCATTGTAGGTTGGGACCTTTCTCCAAGGCACCTGCTATGTTGAGAAACACTGTATAGTATGCTTTATTTTTGTTCTCTGGTTTATTTCCTACTAAAGAGGATACCATTGGGCTTGAACAATGAAACAAACCCCATTGCAGAGTGACCTATTTTAGGTCTCGTATAATGGTAATGTTTTACCTAGTTAAAAAGCACTTCAAATATCACTTAGTGACCAACAAGAATCAAATCTTGCCATTTGCAACAACGTGGATGAAACTAGAATGTATTACACTAAGTGAAATCAGTAAGAGAAAGACAAATATCACATTATTCCACTCATCTGTGGAATTTAAGAAACAAGACAGTGAACATAAGCGAAGGGAAGGAAAAACAACATGAAAATAGGGGGCAAACCATAACAAACTTTTAAATACAGAGAACAAAATGAGGGTTGCTGGAGGGGAGGTGGATGGGGATGGTTTAAATGGGTGATGGGCATTAAGGAGGGCACTTGTTGAGATGAGCACTGGGTGTTTTATGCAAGTGATGAATCACTAAGTTCTACTCCTGAAACTGTTATACTGTTAACTAACTTGGATTTAAATTAAAAAAAATACTTGCTCCCAGAAGGTTTCCATATACTACTTCCCAATGTATAAAATAGTATTTCCCTGAATGTCAATTGGTATACCATGTGGTAAGACAAAGACTTTTATGGTCAAAGGACACTTTTGGCTAAAGAAAATTTAACAGATTTCCTTGGCTTATGATTTCTCAGAGCCCTTATTTTGTTATAGTAATCTGTGAATCTCTGTGGAGGGATATAATATGTGACCTTTTATTTGTGTAACATTCCATGAGAATAGATTTCCATGGAACACAATCTGAGACATGCTACTTCAAACTAACAGTGGCAATTACTGTCATAATGACAAATGACAGGTATCTTTATTTGGCCAGGAGAAAGTAGGTTCCCCTTATTTCATCATGAATTACTAAGAGACCCAAGACAATTAAATGCATTTAGGAAAGGGGAACAGAATATGAAGAACACGTTTTTTTTTGTCTTTTTTTTAAATGTAGATTTGTATTTTATTTTATTAATAATTTATTGTCAAATTAGCTAACATACAAGGTGGTTTTGGCTTTGGGAGTAGGTTCCTGTGATGTACCACTTACATACAGCACCCAGTGCTCATCCCAAAAAGTGCCCTTCTCAATGTCCATCACTCATTCCCCCTCACCAACATCCCACCCCCATCAATCTTCAGTTTGTTCTCTGTATTTAAGAGCCACTTATAATTTGTCTCCCTCTCTGTTTGTAACTTATTTTTCCATTTCTTCCCCCATGGTCTTCTGTTAAGTTTCTCAAATTCCACACTAGTGAAAACATGACGTATCTTTCTCTGACTTATTTCACTTAGCATAACATACTCCAGTTCCATCCACGTAGCTGCAAATGGCAAGATTTCATTCTTTTTCATCGCCAGTAGTATTCCACTTTATATCCATATAGCACGTCTTCAAAGAACAAGTTTTGAAGGGAATAAGATCTGGATTTGAATTGTGTACTACCTGAGTGAGATTAGCAAAGTGATTAACTCTCAGTGCCTTCATTTCTTTGCCTATAAAGGCAGTAGGAATAATTTTTATTTTGGGGTGATATTCAGATTATTAACTGAAATATTCTGCAAGGCTTAGAACAGAGCTTAGGACATAAAGTTTGCAAAATAAATTTTTTAGTTTTTCCTTCTCCAAAGTTTCTTCTCTACTATCTTAGACAATAAATGTAAAATACTGGAAAATATGGCTTTCATATCTACATAACTTCCTTTTAGGTAATTATTTCAATAGATATTTACAATTTATATATATATATACACACACACATACACAAACCCCAGTTATTATAATCAATCTTAATGGGAATCATTAAGATAAAAGAGATGCAGACTTAGCCCTCATGCAGAACTCTGCCGAGCAGAGTATTCAGTCATGTAAAAAATGCAATTATGTCATATAATTATATACAATTTACCATTTTTGCAACATCTTTCATGTATCTTACCTCATTTAATTTTCACAAGAACCTTTTGAAATATACATTACTATTTCTCCATTTAAAGAAAGATGACCCAGGGGAGTTGAGCAACTTGGTTAAGGTGACCTAGTTGACAACACTGAGCATGAACAAGGACACAAAGCCTCTAACTCAAACTCTATGACCTTTTCACTTTATCACACAATGACTATATTTCAAGTGAAAACTTCCTAGACACTGTTTTTCTTTTTTAAATAAAGACCATGGGATAGGCTGACAAAACAATGATTAAGGAACCTAAGAAACTCAGCTGTTTAAAGCTGATAGTTTCAGTTACAATTATAGGCCTTGAAACGTACTTTTGGAGGGTTTGGGGACCCTCAACTTTATGCCACTAATCAATCATGTGGCCTTAACATATTATCTCAAATAAAACAGGAATAATAGCTAGGCTTCTCTTTGGTAAATGAGATATTACCTGAAGTATGTTAGAAAGTATGAAATGCTGTATAAATATACTAATTTTTAATTATTCAAATATGGGAAGCAGTGATAATACAAAAGTAATTAATAATTGGTTTGCAGTACATTTCATGATGATTTTTGTTGGACAAGAATATCACTCACTATTAATTTTATGACTTCCCTGGGTATTCACTAGTGAGTGGCCCATCTTGATGGTTTTGAGGATAGTTTGTTAACATAACTTGCTACATATAGAGCAAACATATCCAAGGACTGATTGTGTAAACAGTGTTTCCAAAATGGGAAGCCTGTTTAACATTGAAGCTTTATATTTACTTAAAGCTCTTTGGAATGCTTTCTTACCTCACTGAAACATCTGGGGAATAAACTGGTATTGTGCATTTTGTTTTGTTTCTTTCACATAACATATTAAGAATACCAAGCTCTTCAAAGAATTGCTCTTCCAAAATTAGTAATAACTTAAGCCCTCTCAGGCAGAAAACTTTTCTAAAATTTATTCCCCCCTCCATGATCCTTTTGTGATCTATTATATACATACACACATATAATTTTTATCAAGTATATTTTAATGAATAATTTGTTAGTATGTAGAAACTTTGGATTAAAGTGATAAAACTCTTTTTTTCCCCTTCTCATTTGTTTTGTTTCTGAAATACCAGTGGAGAGGTGGGGGGGTGGTAAAATAGGTGGTGGAGATAGATTAGAGTAGACTTATTTCGATGAACACTGAGTAATGCATAGAATTGTTGAATCACTAGATTGTACACCTCAAATGAATATAATACTATATGTTAACTATACTAGAATTAACATAAAACATTTAATACAAAATAAACTAAAGAATCATTGTTGACAGAACTCTGAGTAAGCATTTAGATATTGAACTTCTGGAGAACAATCTGAAAGTATTTATATTTATTTATTCATTTTTAACTTGGAAATAGTTAATGAATATTAAGCACCCACTCTAGGCTCTTTGTTAGGTGATGAGAATATTAAGGTGAACATGGCTTCTGCTTTAAAGGAACTTAAAGTCTAATAGAAAAGGAACATAAGTGGACAGATGTGATGTAACTAGCAGACCGAACCTCTGTAGAGGCCCTAACTAGGCTACCCACATTTTTGGTAAAAACAAATAAACAAACAAACAAACCCCACACAAAAACAAAACTTCACCTTCTGTATCCCAGGTTATAGTAATCTAAGATTCAGGTTAGGTCTGCCCAAGTCCTTCTCTAAGATTTTCAACTCGAAGAAGGTTAGAGAAGCATTTTTTCTTTCTGTATTAGGTAATAAAGTGAGAGTCCAGAGCTGAGTATAGCCATGTTCGTGGCAACACGGAGTAAAGCTGATTTGAGACATGGAGATCTCATAGCAAAGCAGAAATGAGATAGATAAAGAAGATTCTGACAGACTTAGGTTTTGGATATAGGCATCTTATCTCCTCCCACTGTTTGGTTACTCCAGAACCAAATAATCTTCTTGGCCAAGGTTTGCTTTCTGCTATTAGCAATTGGAGGAACCTATATCATTAGTGTTCTAACAGTAGTATGAACTAAAAGACTATTCATACTAAGACATATAATAATTTCACTTCTAGAAATACAATTGATTCTGTACTTGTGAATTTTCCAACTCACTGAAACTTATTTGTAACACCAAAATAAGTACCTCAAACACTTTTCTAGTCATTCACAGACATGTGAAGAGGGGTGAAAAATTGGAGTCTCCTATATTGTTAAACAAGTGTTCTTTTTACCAGTTTTGTGTGTGTGCTTTTGTGTTTCTCTGTTGGTCATTCTGCTGTTTAAAATGGCTCCAAGTAGAGTTTTATAGTATACTTAGGGGCTTTATAGTATACTGAAGGGCTTTATAGTATACTTAAGGGCAAGGAGGGGTAATGTGACTTACAGAAAAAAATACATGTTTTAGGTAAGCTTTATTCAGGGATTAGTTATGGTACTTTCTACCATGAAATCAATGTTAATGAATCAACAGTATTTCTTAAATAAGGTGTCTGTAAACAGAAACATACATGAAACAAGATTTGCACTGATCTTTTTTTTGCCAAAAAAAGATGTGAGTGAAGGATTGCAGCAACCTAACCCTGTATTCTCCCAGGAGCACTGGCTCAGTATTTGCTAATTCACTTCAAAGACACCTTAACAATGACTACTGTGAATGACGATACACTTTAAGAAAATATTCACCTCTATTTAAAAAATTAATCCTATTTACTGAGACATTCATAGAAGTACTGTTTATAATGGTGAAAAACTGGAGAAAATCCAGATGTCTGACAAATGAAAAGCAGTTAGAGTATGTAACCACTGTAATTATAATTCTTTGGATATGTCCCTATATAAAAATACATTTATAAAATTATATAAAATTAATAAAGTAGAAAGAGTTCACTGGCCTTAAGTAAATTGAAAGAAGAAACTTTATCTTACTTATTTTCTATTTATATAAACTAACGTGGCATGCAGTAGATACGGCAGGTAATACATATCCACCATTCACTACTATGGAACCTATGTGGCATAGTTCTAGCCAATGAGGTCTAAATGAAAAGCTTCTTGGGTAAGTATTTGTGAAACGCTATTTATTAAGTGGACACACTCAGTGGCACCCATACTTTGCCCATTATCCTTTACATATCTCTTAATTTGGAACTTTAGTTGTGTTACTGGTGCAGGAGCCATCTTTCAACATAAGTATGAAAGATACAAAGTCTGCCAAGCTGCCTAGCTCCAAGAGAGAATAGATTATTAATGGTGGATATTATTCCTGTCTAACAAAGATAATGATATGTATTGCAAACCAATTATTAATTGCTTTTGTATTATCACTGCTTCACATATTCAAGAGAATAATTAAAAATTAGTTCATTTATACATTTTATACCTTCTAAAATACTTCAAGATAGTAACTCGTTTGTTCTTATTATCAAAGAGAAACCTAGTTATTGCTCTTGTTTTATTAGAGATAATATCTTAAGGCCATATGGTTAGGTAATAGCACGAGGGAGATGGTCCCATCATTTCAAGGGCATTTAAAAGGACATTCTGTACCTGAAATTATTTATTAGCCTTAACCCTTGGGAATATGAATATTAAATGTTCTCTCTGAAGTGGTGCAATATAGTAACCTTGAAATATAGATAAAAACCAACTGTATGGAAGAGAAAACATGCATGGCCAGTAAACATATGAAAAGATGCTTAAACTCACAGAGCAATGCAAAATAAAATCACAATAAGTATTTCATACTAATAAAATGGGAAAAATTAGTCTGACCTAACTAAATGCTGGAAAGAATGTTGAGATATAAAAACTATCACACTCTTCTAGTAGAAGAAAAATGCAATCATTTGCAGAACAATTCAATGTGACAATATCTTAAAGTTGAATATGCTTATATTCTGCATCTCACCAATTCTGCTCTTAGGAATATATTCTAGAAAACCTCAAGTGCATAAGCCTGAGAATACAATACAAGAATATTTACAGAAGCATTTTTGTTGATAATAAAAATAAAGGAATAACCTATGTGTCCAATGAGAGGAGAATGGATGAATAAATTATATATATATATATATATATATATATATACACACACACACACACATATATATATACATGTATATATATATATACACACACATACATATATTTATATGCAGAAGATGGAATATTCTACAGCAACGAAAACAGATAAGCCAGTGGTATCCCTATAAATGTGGCTAAATCCCAAAAAATAGTCCTCAGTGAAAAAGTACTATATAAGGTTTAATGTTTTATTTGAGATATATTCCTACATAAAGGAATATATCTGACAAAGAATACTAGATAGATTCTAATAGGAATTAGAATGATCAGCACCAAATTGTGATTGGTCATTTTTGTGGCGAGAAATAACCAAAAGAGATTAAGTAAGGCAGCACAAAAGTCCCCATTTTTGTGAATTTTTTTTAGTTTTAAAGAATGGTCTGAAGAAGATATGTCAAAGTTCTGGGATGTCAAAGGGCTAAATAATGGAATATAGGCTTTTATCATATTGCTCTTTGCATTAGTCTAAATGTTTTGGATATTTCGTAATTTAAGAATACACACATGAACAAACTGATTACTAGTAACCAACTTGAGTTGGTAATTAATAAACTCCCCCAAACAAAGGTCCAGGACCAGACAGATTCACAACTTAAGTATCAAATATTTAAAGAAGAGTTAATATGTATTCTCCCCAAACTATTCCAAAATGCAGGAGGAAAGAAAGCTTCTAAGTACATTGTACATGGCAGAATCACCCTGACACCAGAACCAGACAGACACTGCAAACAAGCAAACAAACAAACTACAGGAAACAGATCTAGAAATCCTCAACAAAATACTAGCAATTCACATTTAATAATATATTAAAGGAATCATTCACCATGATCAAGTAGATTTATTCCAGGAATAGAAGGACAATTCAGGATTTGCAATTCAATCAACAGGTTACACAATATTAACAGAATGAAGGCTAAAAATCATATGATCATCTTAATAGATGAAGATAAGGTATTTGACAAAATTTAATATCCATTCATGATATAACTCTCAAAAAGTGGGTTTAGAAGGAAAATACCTCCACATAACAAAGGGCATTTATGACAAACCCATAGCTAACATCATTCTAAGAGCTTTTCTTCTAAGATCAGGATCAAGACAAGGATGACCACTTTTGTCACTTTTATTTAACATAGAACAGAATATTCTAGCCACAGCAATCAGACAAGAAATAAAATGACATTATAGTATACACAGAAAATCCTAAACACTGTACCAAGAAACTGTTAGAAGTAATAAATTCAGTAAAGCTGTAGAATACAAAATTAATATACAGAAGTATGTTGCATTTCTATACAGTGATACCAAACTAGCAGAAAGACAAATGAAGAAAACAATTCCATTTACAATTGTGTCAAAAAAGAATAAAATACCTAGAGATGAACTTAACCAAAAAGATAAAAGATCTGTACTCCAAAAACTATAAAACATTGAAAAAATTTAAGGTAACACAAACAAATGAAAAGATATTGCATGCTTATGGATTCAAAGAATTAATAATACTAACATGCCCAGACTACCCAAAGTAATCTACAGATATTTTTTAATTTTTTTTTGAGAGAGAAAAACAGAGTATGAGTGGAGGAGAAGTAGAGAGAAAGGGAGACACAGAATCCAAAGTAGGCTCCAGACTCCAAGCTGTCAGCACATAGCCCAATGCAGAGCCCGATCTCACAGACTGCCAGATCATGACTTAAGACAAAGTTGGAGGCTCACCAGACTGGGCCACCCAGGACCCCCAAAGTAATCTACAGATTTAATGCAATCCCTATCACAATACCAAGAGCAATTTTCACAAAACTAGAAAAATCCTAAAATTTGTATGAAACTACAAGAGTCCCCAAAGAGCAAAAACAATCTTGAGAAACAAGAACAAAGCTGGAGGCATCACAATCCTGGATTTCAAGATACACTACAAAGCTATAGTAATCAAAACATCATGGTACAGGAACAAAAATAGACACATAGATCAATGGAACAGAATAAGAAGGCCAGAAATAAGCCTATGGTTATATTGTCAATTAGTCTATGACACAGGAGGCAAGAATATTTAACAGGGAAGACAGTGTCTTCAACAAATGATGCTGGGAAAACCGGACACTTACAAGCAAAAGAATGAAATTGGACCACTTTCTTAGACTATACACAAAAATAAACTCAAAATGGATTAAAGACCTACATGTGATATGTGAAACCATAAAACTACTAGAAGAAAACAGGTAGTACTCTCCCTGACATCAGCCTCAGCAGCATTTTTTCTCCCTAGATTTATCTCCTCAGGCAAGGGAAGAAAAAACAAACTATTGGGACTATATCAAAACAGTGTTTACACAATGAAGGAAACTATCAACAAATTGAAAAGGCAACCTGTTAAGTGGGAGATCCTATTTACAAATGATATATCTGATAAGGGCCGAATATCCCAAATATATAAAGAACTTAACAATTAAATAGCAAAACAACAAACAATTAGATTAAAAAAATGGGTAAAGAACCTGAATAGACATTTTTCCAAAGAAGTCATACAGATGGCCAAGAGATACATGAAAGGTTTTCAACATCACTAATCATCAGAGAGATGCAAATCAAAACTACAATGAGATATACCCTTACACTTGTCAGAATTGTTGGAAGCAGGCAGACAAGAAAGTGTTGGTGAGGATGTGGAGAAAAAGGAACCCATCTGCACTGTTAGTGGGAATGTAAATTGGTGCAGCCACTGTAGAAAACGGCGTGAAGTTTCCTCAAAAAACTAAAAATGAAAATACCAGTATTCCACTACTGGGTATTTCCCCAAGAAAATTAAAAAAAACCCTAATTTGAAAAGATATATGTGCCTTTGTTTACTGCAGCTTTATTTACAATAGCCAATAGATGGAATGCAACCCAAGTGTCCACCAATAGATGAATGGATACAGAAGAAGTAGTATACACACATACATACATACACACACATACATACATACATACACACACACATACATACATACATACACACACACAGTGAACTATTACTCATCCATTACAAAAAAGAGATCTTGCCATTTCTGACAACATGGATGAATGTACAGGGTATTATGACAAATGAAATAAAGCCAGATTGAAAAAGACAAGTACTATATGGTTTCACTTATATGTGGGATCTAAGAAAGAAAACAAATGAATAAACACAAAGCAAAGAGACCCATAAATATAAACTGATGGTTGTCAGAGGATACAGGGGTGGGAGGATGAGCAAAGTAGAGTAAAGAGGAGTAGGAGATACAGTCCTCTAGTTATAGAATGAATAAGTCATATGGATAAAAGGTACAATGTAAAGAATATAGTCAATGGTATTTTAATAGTGTTGCATCGTAACAGATGAGAACTACATTTATGAGAAAAGCGTAACATACAGACTTACTAAATCACTATATTGTACACCTGTAATAAATGTAGCATTGTGTGTCAGCTATACTTCAGAAAAAAAGTCTTATTTTATTTTTTAAATTTATTTTTGAGTGAAAGAGTGACAGAGTACTAGCAGGGAAGGGGCAGAGAGAGAGAGAGAGAGAGGGAGACACAGAATCCGAAGCAGGCTCCAGGCTCCAAAGTGTCAGCACAGAGCCCAATGTGGGGCTCGAACCCACAAACCATGAGAGCATGACCTGAGCCAAAGTCGGATGTTTAACAGACTAAGCCACCCAAAAAAGTTTAAAAAAAGAGTTATAGTGTTATATAGTTGCCCTTTGAATATCATGGATTTGAACTATGTGGATTCACTCATACTTGGATTTTTAAAATAATATTGTATTGTAAATGTAGCTTCTCTTCCTTATGATTTCCTTAATAACGTTTTATTTTCTTTGGATTACTTTACTGTAGGAATAAGGCATATAATGCATATAACATATAAAATATGTGTTGATTGACTCTATGTTATTGGAAAATCTGGTCAACAGTATACTATCAGTAGTTAAGTTTTTGGAAAATCAAAAGTCGTATGAGGACTTTTGACTGTGTAAGGGGTCAGAACCTCTAATGCTCACATCAGTCAAAGGTCACTTGCACTTCAAAACTCGCAGGCAGAAAAAAATTATGTTAAATATAAATATACTTATCATTATTTTAAATCATTTCCAGAGTTTATCGTTGTTCCTTATTCTCTCTCATTCTTTTAGTAAGGATCTATGAACGGTTAACCCTTTTAGTGTTTGAATGTCTTTACATATTTTCTCTTACTTATGATGGATTAGTTAGCTGTGTTAACTGTTACTTTCCCTGATCATAAGTACCCTCCTTAATCCCCATCACCTATTTAACATATCTCCACATCTACCTCCCCTCTAGCAGTCATCAGTTTGAAGATAATATTCTATTTCCTTCCCATTTCTGTTTATGTATGCATATAGTGTGTGTGTGTGTGTATGTATGTATGTATGTATATTTCTCTGTTCTTCCATTTCTTTCTCCTTTTCCATCTTTTTCTCTGTCCTGTTCCAATTTTTTCTTTCCTTATCAAGCTTCACTCTAAACTTCTGTCTTCCCTCTTTTCTTTGTTCCCAACTCTCCATGTATTAATTTTATAAATATCTCCATCTGTAACTTTGAGCCCCCAAATACTAGCTTTTATAATTGAGCTTTGAAGATTCTGAGATAATATTGGGTTTGTCCTACAACAAATTCTATAAGCACCTAGTACATCTTCCTTTGTGATAATGCTTTGTTTTCTTCTGATCATAACTATGGGTAAGGATGCAGAATGATCACTCTTTTTGGCTGAAGACAGATGGTATTCAGCCCCTGAGTTTAAGCAATGACTCCAACTCCCAGTACTCTCCTCATCTTCCATTGGGCCCCAGCCCCATTTCATTGGGAACACTTCATTTTCTTTATTCTGCAAGACCAGAATTCTGGATACCATTGTCTGCTTCAGCATCCTGAGCTCAACATACCTCTGATTTCAGTCTGTTCTATTTTTGACATTTTGATCCCACCAGAGATAGCTTATCTACTTCCTATCCAGATAAATCTGTTTGTTTTGTGTGTTTATGCACACATTCATGTATTATTATTATATGTTAAAGCACAGTCTAAATTCACTTCACCATTTTATTATTTTTTGTTTCAGGTTTTTATTTAATTTCTAGTTAGTTAACATACAGTGTAGTAATGGCTTTAGGAGTAGAATTTAGTGATTCATTATTTACATATAACATCCAGGCTCATCATAAGTGCCCCCCCCTTAATCCCCATCACCGATTTAACGCATTCCCACACCTACCTCCCCTCTAGTAGTCATCAGTTTTTCTCTATAGGGAAGAGTCTGTTTCTTGGTTTGCCTCTTTTTTTTTTTTCTCTTTGCTTGTTTGTTTTGTTTCTTAAATTTAACATAGGAGTAAAAGCATATGGTATTTGTCTTTTTCTGACTGACTTATTTCACTTAGCATAATACTTTCTAGTTCCATCCGTGTTGTTACAATTGGCAAGATTTCATTTTTTTATGGCTGAATATTTTCCATTGGGTATAAATACCACATTGTTTTTTATCCATTCATCAGTTGATGGACACTTGGGCTGTTTCCATAGCTTGGCTATTATACATAATGCTGCAATGAAACCAGGAGATGGTTCTTTGAAAAAATTAGTAAAACTGATAAACTCTAGACAGACTTATCAAAAAGAAAACAGAAAGCACCAAATAAATAAAATCACAAATGAGAGAGGAGAAATAACAACTAGTACCACAGAAATACAAACATTTATAAGATAATATTATGAAAAACCATATGCCAACAAATTGGAGAACCTGGAAGAAATGGATAAATTACTACAAATGAATGTACTACCAAAAGTGAAGCAGGAAGGGGGTGCATGGATGGCTCAGTTTAAGCATCTGACTCTTGATTTCTCCCCAGGTCATGATCTCACTGTTCATGGGATCAAGCCCCACATCTGGCTTTGCACTGACAACATAGAGCATGCTTTGAATTCTCTTTCTCCTCTCTCGCTCTCTGCCCTTCCCCTGCTTGTGCACATGAGCTCTCTCTCTCTCTCTCTCTGTCCCTCTAAAAACAAATAAACTTAAAAAAAACTGAAACAGGAAGAAATAGAAAACTTGAACAGACTTATGGCCAGCAAATAAATTGAATCAGTAATTTAAAAATCTCCCAACAAACAGAAGTCCAGGGCCAGATGGCTTCACAAATGAATTCTACCAAACATTTGAAGAAAAGTTAGTACCTATTTTTCTCAAACTATTCCAAAAAACACAAGAGGAAAGGAAACTTTCAAATTCATTCTACTAGACTAGCATTACCCTGACACCAAAAACAGATAAAGGCACCACTAACCCACTAAAAAAGAGAATTATAGGCCAATATCCCAGTGATCACAGATGCAAAAATTCTCAATAAAATACTAGCAAACTAAACCCAACAATACATTACTGTGCACTTTTAAAATTCTACTTTCTGTTTTTCCCAATGGAGAACAATTTGGCTTTAGAATTTTTGAATCTTTGAAAAAACTTGATAATTATTACCCATGGCTCCAATATACCTAGACATTTATTGTATTTCTTTAAAAACCAGTTCTAATATACTAGCAGACATCTACTCTTAAATAATTTTAAATATAACTTAATATTTTCTAAACTTTAATGTAAATAAGAATGTAACCTCAATAGCTTTTTTTTAATAGTTTATTGTCAAGTTGGTTTCCATATAACACCCAGTGCTCATCCCCACAAGTGCCCTCCTCTATGCCCATCTTCCCCCTCCCCCACACACCCATTAGTCCTCAGTTTGTTCTCAGCATTCAAGAGTCTCTCACGGTTTGCCTCATTCCTCTCGCCCACTATTTCCCCCCTTCTTCTCCCCCATGGTCCTCCTTTAAGTTCCTCCTAATCCTCCTATACCTGCAAACATACGGTATGTGTCCTTCTCTGCCTGACTTATTTCACTCAGCATAACACCCTCAAGGTCCATCCCATGTTGCTACAAACAGCCAGATTTCATTCTTTCTCATTGCCATGTAGTATTCCATTGTATAGATAAACCACATCTTCTTGATCCATTCATTTGTTGATGGACACTTAGGCTCTTTCCATGTTTTGGCTATTTTTTTTTTCTAATATTTTTTTATTTATTTCTAGGAGAGAGAGAGAGACAGCGTGAGCAAGGAAGAGTCAGAGAGAGAGGGAGTCACAGACTCTGAAACAGGCTCCAGGTCCTGAGCTGGCAGTCAGCACAGAGCCCGACGCGGGGCTCGAACCCACGAACCGCGAGATCATGACCTAAATGAAAGTCGGACGCTTAACCGACTAAGCCACCCAGGCGCCCCACCATGTTTTGGCTATTGTTGAGAGTGCTGCTATGAACATTGGGGTACATGTGCTCCTATGCATCAGCACTCCCATATCCCTTGGGTAAATTCCTAGCTGTGCTATTGCTGGGTCATAGGGGAGTTCTATTGTTCATTTTTTGAGGAACCTCCACACTGTTTTCCAGAGGGGCTGTACCCGATTACATTCCCTCCAACAGTGTAAAAGAGTGTCCATTTCTCCACATCCTCACCAGCATCCAGATTCCTCTGATTTGCTCATTTTAGCCACTCTGGCTGGCGTGAGGTGGTATTGCAGTGTGGTTTTGATTTGTATTTCCCTGATGAGGACGGATGCTGAGCATCGTTTCATGTGTCTGTTGGCCATCTGGATGTCCTCTTTGGAGAAGTGTCTGTTCATATCTTCTGCCCATTTCTTCACTGGGTAGTTTGTTTTTCAGGTGTGGAGTTTGGTGAGTTCCTTACAGATTTTGGATATTAACTCTTTATCTGATATGTCATTTGCAACTATCTTTTCCCATTCCGTCGGTTGTCTATTAGTTTTATGGATTGTTTCCTTTGCCTTGCAGAAGCTTTTAATCTTGATGAGGTCCCAATCGTTTATTTTTGCTCTTGATTCCCTTGCCTTTGGGGATGTGTCAAGTAAGAAATTGCTGTGGTGGAAGTCAAGGAGGTTGCTTCCTGCTTTCTCCTCTAGGGTTTTGATGGATTCCTGTCTCACGTTCAGGTCCTTTATCCATTTTGAGTTAATTTTGGTGTATGGTGTGAGAAAATCATCTAGTTTCATTCTTCTACACGTTGCTGTCCAGTCCTCTCAGCACCATATGTTAAAGAGGCTGTCTTTTTTCCATTGTATATTCTTTCCTCCTTTGTCAAAGATTAGTTGGCTGTATATTTTTGGGTCCAGTTCTGAGTTCTCAATTCTATTCCA
This sequence comes from Proteles cristata cristata, assembly GCA_017311185.1. Taxonomy (NCBI): domain Eukaryota; kingdom Metazoa; phylum Chordata; class Mammalia; order Carnivora; family Hyaenidae; genus Proteles; species Proteles cristata. The sequence goes on from JAESUZ010001598.1 coordinate 3,184,282, forward strand.
TTTGTCTATGTGTCTGTTTTTGTTTCAATACCATACTATCTTGATGATGACAGCTTTGTAGTAGAGGCTAAAGTCTGGGATGGTGATACCTCCCGTTTTGGTTTTATTCTTCAACATTACTTTGGCTATTCGGGGTCTTTTGTGGTTCCACACAAATTTTAGAATAGTTTTGAGAAGTCTGCTGGTGCCATTTTGATTGGGACTGCATTGAATGTGTAGATTGCTTTGGGTAGTAATGACATTTTAACTATATTTATTCTTCCAATCCATGAGCATGGAATGTTTTTCCATTTCTTTGTGTCTTCTTCCAACCACATCTTTTTGATCCATTCGTCTGTTGATGGACACTTAGGCTCTTTCCATGTTTTGGCTATTGTTGAGAGTGCTGCTTTGAACATTGGGGGACATGTGCCCCTATGCATCAGCATTCCTGTATCCCTTTGGTAAATTCCTAGCAGTGCTATTGCTGGGTCATAGGGGAGCTCTATTATTAATTTTTAACCTCAATAGCTTTTAAATTAAATCAGTACAACAAAATTTCTTGAAAAGTTACATGGCCTAAAGTTAAAAATAAGTAAAACAAATCTGTAGGCAGTGATAAATTAGACTCAAAAAGCTAAATTTTTATCACTGAAATGTTCTATATTTTCTTGTCTATTTTCCCCTAATGATATAAGCAGATTTAAAAATTTAAATTTATGGGTCTTTATGCAGTTGAAGGGATCCCACATTAAGTGAAGCTCAAAGGAAAGCCAAGGCCCTTTTGACCTCAGGGTTCCTCTGGATGGTCTTATCTTCATTTAGTGGTAAACCTGTATATAAAAAAGCATGATTCAACAATCATACACATGCAATACTATTATGTGGAAAATCTGCTGTGTCTTGTATAGCTGATTTTGGCTTTATGAGTTCCAAAAATGCTATAGCTTGGTTCTTTGAGTTAATTCTTCAAAGAAACTTAGTGAACTAAAGAGAGGGTCATATTCTCCATTTTTCCAAGGCATACTCGGGGCATACAAAAATACGTGACACAGTCCTATAAAAGTATATACCATTCAGTGCAGAGACTCATGAAAAGATGCTCAGTATCTCTAATGACCAGGAAAATTCAAATCAAAATCACAATGAGATATCTATCACCGTACATGTGTGAGAATGGCTCACATAAAAAAAGGCAAGAAACAACAAATGTTGGTGAGAATATGAAGAAAAAGGAAACATCATACACTGGTGGTGAGATTGTAAATTGGCACAGCTACTGCAGAAACTGGTACGGCTGTTCCTCAAGAAATTAAAAATACAAATACCATATGATCCATTAATTACACTACTGGGTATTTAACAAAAAAAATTAAAACATTAATTCAAAAAGATATATGCACATCTTTGTTTATGATAGCATTGTTTATTTTTAAAAAATTTTTAATGTTTATTAATTTTGGAGAGACTGAGAAACAGAGCATAAGTGAGGGAGGGGCAGAGACAGAGGGAGACACAGAATGTAAAGCAGGCTCCAGGCTCTGAGCTGTCAGCACAGAGCCTGATCTGGGGCTTGAACACATGAACTGTGAGATCATGACTTGAGCCAAAGTCAGATGCTTAACAACTGAGCCACCCAGGTGACCCTTGATAGTATTATTTATGATAGCCAAGATATGGAAGCAGCCTAAGCATCTGCGGATAGACAAATGGATACAGAAGACATGGTACACACACAACACATACATACATACATACATACACACATACATACATACATAAATACACTGGAATATTATGCAATCACTAATAAGGATGAGTAGGACGAAACAGTGGCATTTACTGCAAAACAGATTGGCCTATAAAGTATTATGCTAAGTGGAATAAGTAAAACTGAGATAAATATAGGATTTCACTCATATGTGGAATCTTGAAAAACAAACGAATAAACAAGCTTAAGTCAGAATCAGACCTATAAGCAAAGAATAAGTTGATGGTTGCTAGATGGAAGGGGTGTGAAAAATTGATGGAGAGTGAGAGATACAGTTATAAAATGAATAAGTTACAGAAATAAAAGACACAGCATAAGAATATAGTCAGTGATATTGTGTCAGTTGTACAGGAATAGCAGCTACACTTGTGTTGAGCAGAACATAATGTATAAATTTGTGGAGTCACTAAATTAAACACCTGAAACTAATATAACATTACATGTTGACTATACCTAAAAAGATTTTTTTAAGTACATTGATAATAAAATAAGAAAAGAGCCATTTAGGCAACTAAATGTCTATATAAAATTTTCCAAGTGTTTTAGGCTAGGTATTTTATTTAATTTTCATCTTAAGATATTTATTTGAGAATATCTCTAAGTAGTAATTTTTTTAATTGAGAGGAGGAGAGCAAGTGCAAGTCGGGGAGAGAGACAGGGGAGAGATTAACTCTTACGCAGGCTCTGCAGTGTGCCTGGGGCTTGATCCCATGACCCTGGGATCATGACCTAAACCAAAATCAAGAGTTGGCCTCTCAGCTGACTGAGCCACCCAGGTGCCCCTAAATAGTACTAATTCGTATAAAGCTATTTTCTACATTAAACTGAAATTTGCTTTTAAATAGTTTCTACTGGCCACTTTTGGTCTGCTTTCCACAAATAGAGTGAGCAAGCCCTGTTTATATTATGTCTTGTTAATTTATAATATCCTTGCTTGCTAAGCTCTTTGGTTTGATTCTGTCATATAGCTACCAGGAAATCCTCCAACTTCCTGAAATCTGAAAATTAGATCGGCTACCTTTTTTATGTCCTCATCCAAATTGCTGACAGAAACATTGAAGATGACAGGAAAAAGCTCTGCAGCATGTAACTAGATAATTCCATTACACTGACTTGCTTTTTATTCCTGAGCCCCCAATCGTCCCCCAACAAGACCCAAATCCATATACCTATATTGTCAGCCTAAATTTGAGTATCTTATCCAAAACCTTTGCTGAATTCCCGGCATTTTAACTTTATGGCATTCTCTTTATCTGCCAGGTTAGGGAGTGTTTTCAAAAATAAATGACATAGATCTGGAATAACTTGTCAACACATGAATACATCCTGTTTTCATATTCTCTTCCTACTTAATAATAGACTGAGATGAAACTGTTAGTGAGTCAGGGATTAGGCTGATCTCATGATTATGCTAAATGTTATTATATTAGCAGTGTTGAACTCTGGGAAGCATGTGGTCATCACCTTGGAGAAGATGACTGGAGATGCTGTCTACTCTTCCATGTAGGCTTCTTATGGCCACAGCAGATCTTTCTGGAGCTCAAATCCTTCCTGGACCAAAACTGTGGCATCTACTTCATTCCCTTCTGTAATTTGTGTGCTATCCAACCTTAAAACCATAAATAACATGAAAAAATATTGCTGATGTCACAAGGAGAAGAGGAACACATTTTCTTCCTTTCTTAGTCCTCATATTATTCTCTTTTAACCATAAAGATCATAGTTAAAATCCTCGGCCTTAAATCAGATAGCTGTGTGTATACCATATATCTGCAATTTCCAAGTTGCACTGTCAATTTACTTGATCTCTCCAAGTGCCATTTTTCTCATGGATCAAATGGGAATAATATTGACTATTTCACAGGACTGCTGTGAGAATTGACTCATTTCATGTTAAACCTTCAGATGTATTATTGGCATAAAGTAAGCTCTAAATAGTAATTGCTGTTTTGTTATTATTGTTGCTTAAAGGATGTGGGCCTTCTCAGTTTGGAGAAATGCTGGGTACTTGATGGCTATAGTTTTCTTTGGTCAACTGAAGCTACCCTGCACACATATTAATAAAACTATTTTCAATCATGGATAGTTGAGCTCCTTGGAGAGTTATTGGACTAGTGGCAAATGTTGGGCACTATGACCCTGCTCCAGTAGGTATTACCTTAATGATACCAGTAATGTCTTGTTTTTACAAAACTTCTATCTCACAAGCAGAAAGCACTCTATAGACATTATCACATAATGATTTTGAGAAGTTGCTGGGCTACAAGTACTATGTGATTGTTTCTGTTTTTGCACAGGGATTCTGAGTAACTTGCTTATGGTCACATATAAAGATAGCTACAGCAGAAGGAAAAACCCATTACATGGGTTTCTTTCTTTCTTTTTTTTTTTTTTACTTTTTAAAAAATGTTTTATATATTTCTTGAGAGAGAGCGCGTGCAAGCAGGGGAGAGTCAGAGAGAGAGGGAGATATAGAATCTGAAGCAGCTTCAGGCTCTGAGCTGCCAGCACAGAGCCCAATGCGGGGCTCAAACCCACAAACTGTGAGATCATGACCTGAGCCAAAGTCAGACGCTTAACCTACTGAGCCACCTAGGCACCCCAAACCCATTACATGGGCTTCTAAAATTCCACCTAGAGATTTTGGGATCTCCAAGTAAGTTTGGGGAAATCTATGTCACACTCTACATATTTAAGATTCTTAAGAGTAAATCATTTTGCAATGTAAAATCTGACAGCATGACATCACTGATTGAAGTTGGGATATATCCAGCTTGATTCAGTAAGTCTGGTAATCAATCATTAGGTTCACAAAACCCAATACATTTGACAACCCACAAGTTCAGTCTATTTGGCATTCAATAGAGTTTGGCAAATGCTATGTTCAAGGCACTATGCTGCACAAAACTGAAGGAAAAGGTTTCTTAGGGACTTACAGTCAAGAAAAATAGAAAAAGCAGATGTAGATGTATATAGAGATGAAGGTCCAGCTGCTGCTGTAGATATAGATTCATAGAATATAATGCTGTAATAGACAAAGCACATCAGATAGTAAGTTAAAGAGATGTTTATTTTGACACAGAATGTAGAAAAACCTTATAGAAGAACATGACTTCAGGAAGGTGTTAAAGAATCAGCAGGTCAACAATTGTGATATATTTGGTAAAGGGAGAAGAAACACTATAGAGCAGGTCAAAGGGTCCTTGAAAATCTTTTTTATTATTTTTTACAAATAGTTTATTGTCAAATAAGTTTCCACATAACACCCAGTGCTCATCCCCACAAGTGTCCTCCTCCATGCCCATCCCTCCTCCCCCCCACATCCATCAGTCCTCAGATTTTGTCAGCATTCAAGAGTCTCTCATGGTTTGCCTCTCTCCCTTTCCCCCATCATTTCCGCCCTTCTTCTCCCCCTTGGTCCTCCGTCAAGTTCCTCCTAATCCTCCTATACGTGCAAACATATGATATTTGTCCTTCTCTGCCTGACTTATTTCGCTCAGCATAATACCCTCAAGGTCCATCCATGTTGCTACACATGGCCAGATTTCATTGTTTCTCATTGCCATGTAGTATTCCATGGTATAGATAAACTACATCTTCTTGATCCATTCATCTGTTGATGGACACTTAGGCTCTTTCCAGGTTTTAGCTATTGTGGAGAGTGCTGCTATGAACATTGGGGTACATGTGATCCTATGCCTCAGCATTTCTGTATCCCTTGGGTAAATTCCTAGCAGTGCTATTGCTGGGTCATAGGGGAGTTCTATTGTTAGTTTCCTGAGGAACCTCCACACTGTTTTGCAGAGGGGCTGTACCAGTTTACCTTCCCACCAACAGTGTAGGAGGGTGCCCGTTTCTCCACATCCTCGCCAGCATCTAGAGCTCTCTGATTGGCTCATTTTAGCCACTCTGACTGGCGTGAGGTGGTATCTCAGTGTGGTTTTGATTTGTATTTCCCTGATGAGGAGCGATGCTGAGCATTGTTTCATGTGTCTGTTGGCCATCTGGATGTCCTCTTTGGAGAAGTGTCTGTTCATGTCTTCTGCCCATTTCTTCACTGGGTTGTTTGTTTCTCGGGCGTGTAGTTTGGTGAGTTCCTTGTAGATTCTGGATATCAAACCTTTATCTGATATGTCATTTGCAACTATCTTTTTCCATTCCGTTGGTTGCCTATTAATTTTCTGGGTTGTTTCCTTGGCTGTGCAGAAGCTTTTAATCTTGATGAGGTCCCAACAGTTTATTTTTGCTCTTGATTCCCTTGCTTTTGCGGATGTGTCAAGTAAGAAGTTGCTGCGGTGGAGGTCAAGGAGGTTGTTTCCTGCTTTCTCCTCTAGGGTGTTGATAGTTTCCTGTCTCACGTTCAGGTCCTTTATCCATTTGGAGTTTATTTATTTATTTTTAAATGTTTTATTTATTTCTAGAAGAAAGAGAGAGAGACAGCGTGAGCAGGGGAGGGTCAGAGAGAGAGGGAGATACAGACTGAAACAGGTTCCAGGCTCTGAGCTGGCAGTCAGCACAGAGCCCGATGCGGGGCTTGAACCCACAAACCGCGAGATCATGACCCAAGCAAAAGTTGGATGCTTAACCGACTAAGCCACCCAGGAGCCCCTTTTTTGAGTTTATTTTTGTGCATAGTGTGAGAAAATGATCTAGTTTCATGCTTCTGCATGTTGCTGTCCAGTTCTCCCAACACCATCTGTTAAAAAGGCTGTCTTTTTTCCATTGGATATTCTTTCCTGCTTTGTCGAAGATCAGTTGGCTGTATACTTTTGGGTCCACTTCTGAGTTCTCAGTTCTGGTCCATTGGTCTATGTGTCTGTTTTTGTGCCAACACCATACTGTCTTGATGATGACATCTTTGTAGTAGAGGCTAAAGTCTGGGATGGTGATCCCTCCCGTTTTGGTTTTATTTTTCAGGATTACTATGGCTATTTGGGGTCTTTTGTGGTTCCATACAAATTTTTGGATAGTTTGTTTCAGTTTTGAGAAGTATGCTGGTGCAATTTTGATTGGAATTGCATTGAATGTGTAGAGTGCCTTAGGTAGTAATGACATCTTATTCTATATTTATTCTTCCTATCCATGAGCATGGAATGTTTTTCCATTTCTTTGTGTCTTCTTCAATTTCCTTCATAAGTTTTCTATAGTTTTCATCATACAGATCTCTTGTTTCCTTGGTTAGGTTTATTCCGAGGTATTTTATGGTTTTTTGTGCAATTGTGAATGGGATCAGTTTCTTGATTTCTCTTTCTGTTGCTTCATTGTTGGTGTATAAAATGCAACCGATTTCTGTACATTGATTTTGTACCCTGCAACTTGGCTGAATTCTTGGATCAGTTCTAGTAGGCTTCTGCTGGAGTTTGTCGGGTTTTCTATGTAGAGTATCATGTCATTTGCGAAGAGTGAAAGTTTGACTTCCTCTTTGCCAATTCTGATGCCTTTGATTTCCTTTTGGTGTCTGATGGCTGATGCTAGGACTTCAGCACTATGTTAAACAGCAGTGGTGAGAGTGGGCATCCCTGTCGTGTTCCTGATCTCAGGGGGAAAGCTCTGAGTTTTTCCCCGTTGAGGATGATGTTAGCTGAAGACTTCTCATAGATGGCTTTGATGATGTTTAAGTAGGTTCCTTCTATCCCAACTTTCTCGAGAGCCTTTATTAAGAAGGATGCTGTATTTTGTCAAATGCTTTTTCTGCATCTATCGACAGGACCATATGGTTTTTATCTTTTCTTTATTGATATGATGTATCACATTGATTGATTTGCGAATGTTGAACCAGCCCTGTAACCCAGGAATGAATCCCACTTGATCTTGGTGGATGATTCTTTTTATATGCTGCTAGATTCGATTTGCAAGGATCTTGTTGAGAATTTTTGCATCCGTATTCATCAAGGATATTGGCCTGTAGTTCTCTTTTTTTGCTGGATCTCTGTCTGGCTTGGGAATCAGAGTGATGCTGGCTTCATAAAACGAGTCTGGGAGTTTTCCTTCGCTTTCTATTTTTTGGAATAGCTTGAGAAGAATTGGGATTAATTCTGTTTTAAATGTCTGGTAGAATTCCCCAGGGAGCCATCAGGTCCAGGGCTCTTATTTGTTGGGAGATTTTTTGATCACTGATTCGATTTCTTCACTCGTTATGGGTCTGTTCAGGTTTTTCTGTCGCTTCCCGTGTGAATTTTGGTAGTGAGTGTGTGTTTAGGAATTTGTCCATTTCTTCTAAGTTGTCCAATTTGTTGGCATATAATTTTTCATAGTATTCCCTGATAATTTCTTGTATTTCTGAGGGGTTGGTTGTCATAAGTCCATTCTCATTCATGATTTTGTCTATTTGGGTGCTCTCTCTTTTCTTTTTGGTAAGTCTGGCTAGAGGTTTGTCAATTTTGTTTACTTTTTCAAAAAACCAACTCTTGGTTTCATTGATGTGTTCAATTGTTTCTTTGGTCTCTATGTTGTTTATTTCTGCTCTAATTTTTACTATTTCTCTTCTTCTACTGGGTTTAGGGCATTCTTGTTGCTCTGCCTCTAGTTCCTTTAGGTGAGCTCTTAGATTTTGGACTTGTGCTTTTTCTAATCTCTTGAAATAGGCCTGGAGAGCAATGTACTTTCCTCTTAGGACTGCCTTTGTTGCATCCCATAAATTTTGAATTGTTGTGGTTTCATTTTCATTTGTTTCCATATATTTTTTAATTTCATCTCTAATTGCCTGATTGGCCCATTCATTCTTTAGAAGGGTGTTCTTTAACCTCCATGTTTTTGGAAGTTTTCCAGACTTCTTCCTGTAATTGATTTCAAGTTTCAAAGCATTGTGATCTGACAGTGTCCATGGTATGATCTCTATTCTTTTATATTTATTGAGGGCTGCTTTATATCCCAGTATGTGATCTATCTTGGAGAATGTGCCATGCGCACTTGAGAAGAAAGTAAATTCCCTGGCCTCAGGATGTGAAGTTCTAAATATATCAGTCAGATCCATCTGGTCCAATGTGTTTTTCAAGTCCGTTATTTCTTTAGTGATTTTCTGTCTGGTTGACCTATCCATTGCTGTAAGTGGAGTATTAAAGTCCCCTGCTATTAGCACATTCTTATCTAGAAGCTTGTTTCTGCTTGTGATTGTTTTAGATATTTAGGTGCTCCCATATTCGGTGCGTAGACATTTATGATTGTTAGTTCTTCCTGATGGATGGACCCTGTTCATCTCTTGTGATTGTCTTTAACTTAAAGTCCAGTTTGTCTGATATAAGTATCGCTACTCTGGCTTTCTTTTGATTTCCTGTAGCATGATATATATTTCTCCATCCCCTTACTTTTAATCTGAAGGTATCTTCCCGTCTAAAATGAGTTTCTTGTAGACAGCATATAGATGGATTTTGTTTTTTAATCCATTCTGCTAAAAGGGTCCTTGAAAATCTTAATTGATAAGGGGTAAATGGGCAATTATGCCTCCTTCATATATTCTGCAGAGTTGGTAGGAATCTCAATTTTACTTTTTAACAAATTTAAGACCAGATTCCTCTGAAGTGTTTGGAAGGAGAACAAAAGAGAGAAATGAAGGACAAAAAGGAAAGGAAAGATCTGTTTCAATTTTTCTTTCAAACTTCTTTCAGAATAGAATATATAAATCACAGGTCAAGTATGTCTGAAGTACCTACATATCCTTAGCGCCTTATCTCAGAAACTAAATTTGTGTGTAAATTTGTGGTATTTCTTTATTCTCTTGTTCAATTAAGAACTTGGTATTAGTGAGTCTTGTACTCGTCATACCACTTATGAGGCATCAGAATGCAGATGAATTATACTAACTGTAACCCACTAATGTATCTACTTGGGGAGAATAATCACTAATCAAGAGTATCTTTATTCTATTTTTATACTACCTGGGCTTGGGAAATAACAATAGATTTCTTGTGTAATCAATGTTTTTAAGTGATATACAAAATATTTCCAACCAAATATTCAAAATGGCAAAGATTTTAGGCTTGCTTGTCTTAGTTTGTATATATTTTTTTAATTTAAAAAATGTTTGTTTATTTTAAGAGAGAGACAGGCAGACAGAGTGGGAGCAGGGGAGGGGCAGAGAGAGAGAGGGAGACACAGCATCAGAGCTGGAGGCAGGGCTCAAATCCAGTGACTGAAATTGTGACTTGAGTTGAAGTTCAATGCTTAACCAACTGAGCCACCCAGCCAACCCTTTTTGTGTACTGTTTTTAAAAAGTAAGGCTAGATCTTGTTGAAGGACATGAGTTGTTCATATACTCTGCATCAGTGACAATGATAAAAGCAATTGGGGAACTCAATTAGCTTTGATAGACCAGGAACAATGTTGACATAATTACATCAAATGGCTATAATGTGTTTGCCACTGACCCCTATTCAATATCATAGGATCTGACTCATATTTTTATGGTAGTAATGATGGGATCTTTAAAAAAATTAGCCACTATTGAATTTTCTAATACTGCAGCTGCCTGTTTTCTCAAACTAGAGTGACCCTGATTAGTGGAGCTGCACTGCCTGACACACGATAGCAAGGTTTTGCAACAGGAGATGTGGGTTTGAGATGTGACTTTTCTGGATTCTGACTGTATTATTTTGGGCAAATGACTTTATGTTTCTTAATCTCAGTATACTTAATTGGAAAATGGAAATAATAATCATACCTACTAAACTAAGCTTTGAGAATCACAAGAGATACAAATGTTGGCAATAACGAGGAAAAAAAGGAACCCTTATGCACTGCTGGTGAGAATGTAAGCTGATCCGCCACTGTGGAAAACAGAATAGTGTTTCCTCAAAAAGTTAAAAATATAAATACCAAATGATCCATTAATTCCACTGCTGAGTATTTAACCAAAGAAAACAAAAATACTAATTCAAAAAGATATATGAACCCTATGTTTATTGAAGCATTGTTTACAATAGCCAAGATATGGCAACAACCTAAGAGTCCATTAACAGACAAGTGAATAAAGAAGATGTGATACACACACACCCAATACACATTAGAATATTATGCAGCCATAAAAAAGGTTGAGGTAGGGGCGCCTGGGTGGCTTAGTCGGTTAAGCGTCCGACTTTCGCTCGGGTCATGATCTCGCGGTTCGTGGGTTCGAGCCCCGCGTCGGGCTCTGTGCTGACTGCCAGCTCAGAGCCTGGAGCTGTTTCAGTCTGTGACTCCCTCTCTCTCTGACCCTCCCCTGCTCATGCTCTCTCTCTCTCCTAGAAATAAAAAATAAAATAAAATAAAATAAAAAAAATAAAAAAATAAAAAGGTTGAGGCCGTGCCAACAAGGGTGGACCTAGAGGGTGTTATGCAAAATGAAATAAGTAAGTGTGATAAAGACAAATGCCACATGATTTCACTTATATGTAGAATCTAAAAAACCCAAATAAACAAGCAAAAATCAGAATCATAGCTATAAATACAGAAAATAAGCTGAAGGGCATCAGAGGGGAGAGGGGTGGGAGGTTGGCCAAAAGGAGTGAAGGAGAGTGGGAGATGCAGGCTTCCAAGTATGGAATAAGTCACAGGAATAAAAGGCACAGCACAGGGGGGCGCCTGGGTGGCTTAGTCGGTTAAGCGTCCGACTTTCGCTTAGGTCATGATCTCGCGGTTCGTGGGTTCGAGCCCCGCGTCGGGCTCTGTGCTGACTGCCAGCTCAGAGCCTGGAGCCTGTTTCAGTCTGTGACTCCCTCTCTCTCTGACCCTCCCCTGCTCACGCTGTCTCTCTCTCTCCTAGAAATAAATAAAACATTAAAAAAAAATTAAAAAAAAAAAAAGAAAAAAAAGGCACAGCACAGGGAATATAGTCAAAGATATTGTAATAGCAGTGAATGGCAACAGATGGTAGTTACACTTGTGGTAAGCCTGGTGTGAAGGATAGAAAAGTTAAATCACCATGTTGTACACCTGAAATTCATGTATCATTGTGTGTCACCTATGCTCAAATAACAACAAAATCCCTCAATGCTACTGTGAAGTATTTGGTAGTGATACTGAATTATTTGTCTCAATTGCCTTATATAATTGTCTCATATAATGTCCTAGATTAATTGATTCTTTTCTAACAAAGACACATAGTTTTTCAAATTCTCTTAGCATCTGGAAGTTGGCAAATGTTCACTTATATATATCATACTCCCCATTAAACATAGTGCAAGTGATTGAAAATGGTAAGGTGAAAAACAGACTTCAGGATAATTCAAATGGGATTTCTTTCACAAAATAAAGAATAGCTTTTAAAAAAGCATTTTTGAGGTAGATATTTTGTTATGTATTTTAGGAGAAATACATGGGGGATTGAAGAGAAAAATGAACATTGTAAAAATGTTTAAAATTTTTTTTAATGTTTATTTTTGAGAGAGAGCACAGAATCTGAAGCAGGTTCCAGGCTCTGAGCTGTCAGCACAGGGCCTGACATGAGGCTCAAACTGTGAGATCATGTCCTGAGCCAAAGTCAACCCTTAACTGACTGAGTCACCCAGGTGTCCCAAAAATGTTTTAAATTGTGTGTTTGAACTATAGAAAGGTATCTTTTTGGTCTTCTGTATTTAGCCATTTGTCTCAACACACGCTGCAAAAAATTTTTTAAATACATTATGTATATATGTAAATACTATTTTTTATTTTAGAGAGAGAGCATGAGTGGGGGAGAGGAACAGAGGGAGAATCTTTTTTTCTTTTTTAGTTTTTATTTATTTTGAGAGTGAGAAAGTATGTGAGCAGGGGTGGGGTAGACAGTGAGGAAGAGAAAGAATCCCACACAGGCTCCATGCTCAATGCAGTGCCCAATGTGGGGCTTGATCCCACAACCATTAGATAGTGACCTGAGCTGAAACCAAGATTTGGCTGCCCAACTGACTGAGCCACCTAAATGCCCCTAAAATACATTTATGTCTGAATTTTGATAATATGAAAAATGGTGTAGGGAATATAAAGATAATACAGGAAAACTTAAAGGTATTTGCTATTACACTATAGCTGAGCATTTTACGTATCTTACTCGGTTTAACTCTTACATATAGGGGATAAGATGTAAACTTAGAAAAGTAAGAGTTAACAATAAGGCATGGACAGGAGACAAAGTCTTCTTATCTCAAATTTGAGGTTCTTTCCACTTCTTCATGGAAATGATTTTGTGCAAAAAAACGTAAGGCTAATAAGTTCTCTATTAACTGGTAACATAGCCAAGAAAATTTCACTTGGATGGTAACAAATTTAACAGTACTCAATCCATTGTTTTAGAGTATGCCTAGTTTAGGGGCGCCTGGGTGGCTTAGTCGGTTAAGCGTCCGACTTTCACTTAGGTCATGATCTCGCGATTGGTGGGTTCAGCCCCGCGTTGGGCTCTGTGCTGACTGCCAGCTCAGAGCCTGGAGCTTGCTTCAGTCTGTGACTCCCTCTCTCTCTGGCCCTCCCCTGCTCATGCTGTCTCTCTATCTCCTAGAAATAAATAAAACATTAAAAAAAAATTTAGAGTATGCCTAGTTTAAAATTTTTTGAAATAAATCTGGAAAAAAATCAGGACAACAGGATACAGAAATCTCTCAGTGTTTCACACAGACTCACAAACTTTCTTCTCTACTAATTATGTGACTCATAATTACTTACAGGCTTCATAGTGTATAATAATTAAAGTACTACTTTTAAGGTGTTTTTGTTTTAGAAATTAAAAATATTTAAAAGATGAGAGAATAATATCATTAGCTCCCATTTGTATCCTTTGTATAGAGCACTTGACTTCGATAATTTTCAGTATTTTGCCAATCTAGTTTCACTCATATCGCACTACTTTTTTCCCTGATGAATAGTTTCACCTGTATGGACAGATACATGCAGATACTGACAGATACTATACCTCTAACAGATACTGACACTTAAAAAATCCATTATCACTCTGAAAAGTATAATTAATTCTTCATATTATCTAACATCTAGTTCCTGCTTATTTTCCCTGGTGTGAAAAATATCTTTTTATAGTTGTTTTTCTTAAATCAGGACCTAAGCAAGGCCCACACCTTACATTTGGGTGGTAGGTCTCTTAAGAATATTATTTCATGTCATTTATTGGTGGAACTGAATCTTTTGTCTTGTTAAATATCTCAAATTATGAATTTGGCTCTTTGCATCCTGTGGTACCTTTTAACACACCCATCCATCTCCTGGATTACACTCGCTTAAATTCAGATTTTTGTTTATGGGCAACTATATAGTTCCCATTGCATCATACCAGGATGCCCATGATGCCCAGTCTTTTAGTTATGATATGACATCACAGTGAGCTCAGACAGTGCCAGCCTAATCCATTGATTATAAAGCTTCCTCACAGGCTTAATGGTTTAAACAGTTATTAATTTCCAGAGTGACTGCACCAGTGTGCATTCTTACCAGCAGCGCAAAGTGGTTCTCCTTTCTCCACATCCTCACCAACATCTGTTGTTTCCTGGGTTGTTAATTTTAGCCATTCTGACAAGTGTAAGGGAACATAGTATGAATGTTCCTCAAAAAATTAAAAGAACTACCCTTTTACACCAATGACACTACTATGTATTTATCCAAAGGATACAAAAATGTTCATTCAAAGGGGCACATGTATCCTAACATTTATGGCAGCACTATTGGAAATAGCCAAAGTATGGAAAGAGCCCAAATGTCCATTGGCTGATGAATTGATAAAGAAGATGTAGTATATATATACAATGGAATACTATGCAGTGATCAAAAAGTATAAAATCTTTCCACTTGCAACAATGTGGAAGGAACAAGAATGTATTATGCCCAGTGAAATAAGTCAGAGAAAGAAGTATCATATGATTTCACTCATTTTGGAATTTAAGAAATAAAACAAATGAACATAGGGACAGAGAGGCAGAAATAATTAAAAAGAAAAAGAGAGACAAAGAATAAGAGACTTTTAAATACAGAGAATGAACTGAGGGTTGCTGGAGGGTGTTGGATGGGGGGATGGACTAAATGGGTGATGGGCCTTAAGGAGGCCACTTGTTGGGATGAGCACTGGGTGTTATATGTTAATGATGAATCACTAAATTCTATTCCTATAATAATCATTACACTATGTGTTAACTAACTAGGATTTAAATTTAAAAAATAAACCAAAGCTATTGATGTTAATTGCCTAGATCCACTCTTTCATTACAGGTTTCTAAATAATGACTTTATAATCCTCTTATGTCTTCTGCTTTTGTTAACTAAATTTCTACTACTGACAAGAATTTTCTCTAAATAAATATGTGGTTATTTTGAAATAGTTTGTACAGGAAAATGGATATTAAATGTTTGGTTTTTCTATTTATAAGTTTTCAGAATAATGATTTGGTGTCTTAGCAATCTTCAAAGGTGAGCAATTAGTTTGCCTTTTCTTAGCACCATTATGAATTTTATGTCTTTTATGTATTTTTATGTGTTTTAGCATATTTGTTATTTTTATCCCAAATAACTTTCTTTTCTTTGAAATTTACTTATGATATTAACATAGATACTTTGGCCTTCCCCACCTTGTGTATATATATTTTTTTAATTGTTGCAAAATACATGTAACATAAAATTTACTCACCCAGATATTCTGGGAATCCACTTTGTCTAGCTCCCAGTCTCAACACCCTCAACCACTCCATTGAGCAACTGTTCTTATTCTCAGACTTAGGGATATGGCATCTCAATATACGAAGTCATGAATCCTTCTCCTCTTGAGCAAAGGCACCTTGACACATTTAGGTCTGTGGTCCTCTGCCCAGGATGCATATCCATGTGAAATATGTAGACTCAAAGCCTCAGGGTCATAGAACTCTTCTCAACTGTGGGATACTGAGTGAGAGTTGCCAAGTGTGAAATAAGTGGTATCACTTAGATATGCCTCTCCTTTCCTTTCCCAGTTTCCACACCTCTCAGATATCAGGAGTGGGGTAGATATAAAATTCTGCAGCTATATAAATTTATGCTAAGGGAAGCAATTAAGGTGAACTTTCCTGATATATATCATTATTCTGTCATGATTCAGTCATGTTGATGAGTCTACATGGTTAATATTGCCTTGTGTAAGTTCATGGTTGTCTTAAGTATCTAAAAAGTCTCCTTTCTGAGTTTTTTGAAAGAAGACAACTTCCTATGAGTTTATAGTATTAGATGTAGTAAAATAAAGACAGTTTAGTTTGGCAGACTGTGTTTTCTAAAGAAGGCCTCAATGATAATACTCCTCTTGCATACTTTTATTCACTGTGGCCATCATACATAGCTCATTCCTCCTGTCCATTTCTCTTAAAATTTGGTGGGCTTGTAACCACAAGAGCCAGTAAGTACAGTAGAAGAGATGTTGCAACTAAGTCATGAATGGTGGTGAAAATTCAGGCTTTTTGGCTAAACACTTATTTTTGGAGCTTTGAGCTGTCATGTAAGAGGTCTGACCACTTTGTCACAGGCATCTGTGAGCTTCTGAGGAAGCTCAGACCACCGTGGTAAAAACACCAGCTGAGGTCCCAACTAACAGCGAGCATCAAATGAAAACATGTTAGCATAGTCTTTTTTAAAAATGGTGCACACATTGGGGCACCTGGGTGGCTCAGTCAGTTAAGCGTCTGACTTTGACTCCGGTCATGATCTCATGATTTGCGGGCTTGAGCCCCGTAAGGGGCTCTGTGCTGATAGCCAACTCACAGCCTAGAACCTGTTTCAGATTCTGTATCTCCCTCTTTCTCTGACGCTCCCCTGCTCACATTGTCTGTCTGTCTCTCTCTCTCAGAAATAAAATATTTAAAACATTTTTTTTTAAAAGGTACACACATAATTGAATATCCATATGTAAAAAAAAAGACCCATAACTCATACTTTATACCAGGTACAAAAATTAACTTCTCAAAATGAATGTAAATGTAAAACTTTTAACTACAAAACTTTTAGAAGAAAGAATATATAGGAGAGAATCTTTGTGACCTTAGACATGGTTTCTTAGACAAAAAAATTAATTTGTGGAAAAACTATATAGTGGACATCATCGAAAATAAGAATTCATAAAAACATTAGAATCAAAACTATTACACTGAAAACCACAGTTTCTGATTCTGCAGTGTTTGGAAGGGTCAACCAAATGACATAAAAGACAAAGCAGTTAATATTAGCTCAGATAAACTGGAAAAAAAGGTTGGATCAGAGGGAACTAAAAATTTTAGGTGTAATAAAAGAAGTTCTGATTATAAAAGAGCATAAGAAAAATTTTGGGGGTGATGGAAATATCTTGATTGTGGGGGTGGTTATGAAATCGAATGCATGGTCAAAATTCAGAACTGTACAATGATGAGTGATTTTTACTAAATATGAAATACAGTTTAATAAACATAAATTTTAAAAGTTGTAGGAGTTATAGGTCAAGTGGTACTTAAACCTTTAAGTCTTAATCCACACTTCAGTGAAAAATTATCTTTACTTATCTCCCAGTAACTATTTCTCTGGTTTATTCCTCTATGTGTGAAAATCATCTCTACTAGATTTTCAAAGATTTAAAAATTCAATAATATTATTTACCACACTGTGGTTATGGTGGGTTTAAAATCTACCTTTTTCATTCTCATAGGATTCTGATAAACTCGTATAATTTTCTTCAATTATGGGGTTTCTAAAAAAATTTGCCTCAGTAGGAGAGAGCCTAAAGTCAAAGTTTTAGAAAAAATGCTAATATTCTGGGAATTGTGAAGTTTAAGATAATGAATGCATTACTCAGAATTTGGGGCACATGAGGAATTTTCTCTGATGATCTGGTGTTACTCTAGATGCTTCCATGAAAGGCAGCACTTGATCACTTGTGGAAGTGCTGAGACTCACTCAGCATGGTTATGTAACATCCTCTTATCATTCCAGACATGATAATAACAATAATGTTAATGAAAAGTAGCTTTTCAAGTTTCAACGTGTAGAAAAATATGCAGTTTTGCGTAGGCTTGCACTGTGTAATCACACTTCATGAGCTAATATTTTAATGACACCTCCTGGATAATAATTAGCCATCTCAGCTCCTTACTTGTCATCTGAAAAGTACAGTCACTGCTTCAAACTTACCAGATACTGTTTTCTCCTCTCTCACTCCAGTGAATAAGATATCAATATTCTTAATTTTGAAAATGCTCCTTTCAACTATGCTAAACTGTCACCCGCATATAGAATTTCCTTAAGTCTTATTAGGTGTACTTTGGTTCCAAGAGCAAACTGAAGTTTACTTATTAAAAATTCTGTCCAGTTTTTTCATTGAAATATATGCTTGAATAGCCTATGGATTCAACGAAAAGAATCTGGCTAATTGCAGTATTTTGGTAAATCATTTGTATTTTGTTTCTAAAAAGCCTGTGATATGGATCATTCTCTAATTGTTTCTTTAACACACACACACACACACACACACACACACACACACACACACACAAACACACACACAGTGAAATCAAGGGAAACAGGAGGCTTTGGGCGAGCTTTAGCTCATCCCAGCATTGTACTTTACCACTGCATCTTTTCAATGCAAATTTAGACATTTCTCAGTGATTTTAAAGCTAGAATATAGGGAGAACTTTGGTTTCATCCAAATGTCAGATTGTGACGAGGTTGTGTTCTGTTCCAGGAGACCCATTAATGCAGAAATCAGGGTTGCTGCACTGGGAACCACAGTGCCCCTTCTCCAGTGCTCTAGGAGCCAACTAAAGACTACAAGAGAATATAGCTGGTATTAGAGAAGTTTCAAAGAGGACTGGATCATAGGGCACCAAATTTATGGTTTATTACAAAAACTAGTATTCTTCCCTGCCTCTCAGTAGTCCATATTCTTCCACAATGACTACTTAACTTTAGCAGAATGAGCAGAAGACTGGTCAGAAGAGTGGCATAGGAGTCCCAACACCACTATTATAGTCCTACAATCTTGTACATGTTGGCGTTAAGCATTTCAAGTCTCAATTTACTTACTTCCAAAATGACAGCATTGAATTAAATGATTTCTCTGGCTTCTTGTACCTTAAAAACATGCTAGTTTGAGTTAGGAGAAAAACTGACCTTATGTTGATTTAATATGTGCTAAGTCTAAAGATTTACTCATGGAAGAAGGATTACAACTCTAATTTAAAGAAATTTCCCCACTAATGGACCCATGATATGTAAATTTATTATTGTCTTTCTAGATACATCATAATTGCATTTTGCACTCTGGCATTTTTACATTCAGTAGATTCAATTTCACATCCACAAATGCCTTTTACATTTCCCTTCCTCACTTCAACACAAGGAAGAGGCAGTGACTTCTAAAGAAACACTGCAGGTTGGAAGGTATAGCAAGATGGTGGGTAAAGAGTATATTTCATTTAATATTGGCCAGATTCTTTGACACATTGTATATAAAATGCATATCATGTTGCTTGGCTTATATAATTGGTACAGAATGTATGCAGGCTCTACTACGTGTAGCATTTTACATAATTTTCAAAACCTCTGGGATGCAGCAAAGGCAGTCATAAGAGGGAAGTATATAGCAATCCAGGGCTTCCCAAAGAAGTAAGAAAGGTCTCAGATACACAATCTAACCTTACAATTTAAAGATCTGGAACAAGAACAGCAAATAAAACCCAAAACCAGCAGAAGACAGGAAATAATAAAGATTAGAGCAGAAATCAATGCTATCAAAACAAACAAGCAAAAACAATAGAACATATCAATTAAACCAGAAGCTGGTTCTTTGAATTTACAAAATTGATAAATCCCTAGCCAGTTCACTCAAAAAGAAAAAGGAAAGGACCCACATAAATAAAATCAAGAATGAAAGAGGTGAATTACAGCCAACACTGCAGAAATGCAAATAAGAGAATATTGTGAGCAATTATATGCCAATAAATTGGGCAATCTGGAAAAAATGGACAAATTCCTACAAACATATAAACAACCAAAACTGAAACAGGAAGAAACAGAGAATTTGAACAGACCCATAACCAGTAAAGAAATCAAATTAGTAATCAAAAATCTCCCAAAAAAGAAGAGCCCAGGGGCTGGATGGCTTTCTAAGGGAATCTACCAAGCATTTAAAGAAGGGTTAACACCTATTCTTTTGAAGCTGTTCCAAAAATAGAATTGGAAGGAAAACTTCCAAACTCATTCTTTGAGGCCAGCATTATCTGGATTCCAAAACCAGACAAAGATCCCACTAAAAAAAAACTAGAGGCCAGTATCCCTGATGAGCATGGATGCAAAAATTCTCAGCATGATACTAGCCAACTGTATCCAACAATACATTAAAAGAATTATTCACACACACACACACACACACAAACCCAAAGCCCCAAAAACAAAACAAAACAAAAAAACACCCTATGTCTCCTATGAGACAATCAGGGATGCCTGATTATCTTCTACATTTTTCACGTGAAGAAGTAGACTTAACCTAAAGAGGTATAGAAATTTAAATTTAAAGAGAACCTAAAAGGCCATTTTGTTCAATCTTCTCATTACTCAGAGAAGAAAATCATGCATCAGAGACCGAGGAATCTGTCCAAGGCCACTCAGGTAAGTGACCCATATATTTCTTAGATATTTTGACTCCCAGTCCAGTGCTCTTTATATATCAGAGTGCCATTACTGACCAAGTTCTCCTTTGCTCTTTAGGAAACAGAATTCGACTTGTTGTGATGAGCATCAGGTGTTGTATGTTGTACACCTGAAACTAATGTTACACTATGTTAACTAACTGGAATTTAAATAAAACTTTAAAAAAATAAAGACAATATGAGATAGGGAAGTTTAGCAATTCAAAGGTACTTCATGAGAACATTATTAGGACAAGCTTGTGAGGAAAATCACTAAAAAAGAGAAGGTGAAAACTATTTTGAGACAAACACAGATTGGCTTGTAGGTCATTGGATTTGAGTTTTTTGGTTGACAGCTCTCAATATTTAATATTTTCTAAGAATATTTATGATTTTAAGATGTTTTTGTTGAATTAATGGGCTTTTATTAATTATGAAGATCTGGGGTGATGAAAGATCCCAAATTATTTTTGAAAGAGTGTGTGAAATAAACCTGGGTTTGGTATTCGGTTATGAGACCCATGAAAAATTTGTGCTCCATCTTTTTTATTTCCTTAAACTACACTCAGGTATGAGATGGTTGAAGAGAAAAGTAAGTCCACTCTCCTTGTTCTCAGTAGTATTCATCAAGGGCTTTTTGTATACTGTGCATTGTGAGTTTTCATCAGTTGAAGGTGTTGTAGTATAGAATTATGTTTAAGACCATACTTACTTCTCAGCTTTGGGGGGGAATTGTCAAGCTATTCTGAGTGTTTCTGAAGTTAATCCATGGTTAATCAGGCCTACCGGAAAGTGACACAAATCTCTTACTAGAGTTTCACACTTTCTCCTCATACTTCCAGGGTGCTTCTGAAATGAGAAGTTCCAAGACTAGAGTAGAAATCTCCTGGTTGCTTCAATCTAGCAAAAGCTCCATTCTCCATCCTTCTTAGGCTCACTTTGGTCCTGAATTACAAATCTGAGCCTGCATTGAGCCCTTCTATAGTCATGATAATTGGACCAAAAAATGCATGACCATGTTTCCAGGGAAATCCCACCATTTCTTTAGAATTACAAGCTCCTTTCTTTAGCAGGTTTGTCCAACATTGCAAGTATTGTAGGAATTGAATTCTGCCTGGTTCCTCAGGAAAATTCTGAGGCAGCAACTTTCATAACTTTTGGGAAAAACTACAGATTTAATGATTTATAGGCTGTAAAATAGTAAAATCATATTTAAGGCTGCCAAAATAAGTGGGGCCGGGGTATAGGGTTAGTGTAGAAATTCATTTAAACACTGGATATACTAAAAATAAGCTGAGTTCTAGGGGAAGTGAACTAAAGGAGTACTGTGACATTATTTATCTTTGTAGCCACTAAAAATGTCAAAATATATATCTATCCTGCCAAAAGTCAGTGTTGTTTACACACTGTACATGGACAGGGTACCAAATGATTTATGTATCTTCCACCATAAAGTTCCTCTACCAATGGCAAAATCCTGCCCTGGTTGCTAGAAGGCAAACATTTGGTGGGGCAGGTATTTCTGTCCATACCTTTACCTCTGATCAGTCTCATCTGTGTGCTGGTCTTTGCTAGGACAAGTATATCTGTTGATCATTTCAGTCCCTTATGATCAAAAAAGACCTTATTAAGAAAACATATATCTCCTCTAAAGATAACTCTAGGACAGAAATTGCTCTGTCAATTCTGACAGGTGACAATAAGAGCTTGTGTTCCATGCACATAATGGATATATTCTACCCACATGAGAGCTTTCAAAATGTATGGGTCCTTCTTAGCTTCTTTAGAATCAAAATGAGTAATTCTCTTATTGGGACAAGATTCTGAGCCAAATGTCCTTTTATCCTATTTTATGGATAAGAATTTCTTCTTATGTAATTTTATCTTTTCAACATGTATACATGAATTCATATAGTGTAAAACCCAGGATCCAGTGGTTTTTGCCATGACAGATCTCATATGGTGGATTACAAGGATCCACTTGACACATTCAGCTCATTTGTATTTGAATATCCTTTGTGGAATGCACAGATGGATTTGTTGCCATTTATACAGGTATGTAAACTTTCTGTAAAAAGGTGAGATCAGGGAAATTACAGTATTTGTATGCAAATTCAGGTCTGCACATGTCTTTTTACATGTAAGTGTACAGGGAAGAACATGTTTATGTATCTACAAACCTCAATAAATTGAATGCCAATGAATACTTAGACATCTCCTCAGTAGATGCCCCTGCCACCGATAATCATGGATTGTGTAATAACAAGTGTATATATGGTCAGTTGCATCACAATGAAACTGAATTATATATATTTTTGGAACTTTCAAGTTTTGGGTGTCTTTTGTTTAACTGTCATGTTCATAAGTTTCAACTTTGGAACATAATTTCATAGGACTTCTATTTAATGTTTTAGAATCATGATTATTGAATAATATCTTGAGGTTTCAAAGCAAGCTGTTAAAATTTCCACTTTTATAATGCTTATCTGTGTGAATTACATTTTTCTCATTACTATGCAATCCAAAGTATACAGGAATATATTGGATGTGGATTTTAATGTAAGACAGTAACTGCCAATCATTCTCCTGATTTCAAATTTTTGCATTTGTCAAGATGACTCCAGGATTCTCACTGAATGATGTTATAATAAGTAAACTTTGCATATTTTAAACATAAACCTTGCAAACAAATATCCCTTACATCTATTTTATATATGGGAGTTTTGAGTAAAACTTCCTTTGAAATAAGAATGTTGCTACTAAATATCTGGTACTAAAAAAATCTGACTCAAGACGTCAGTGGTTTGCACCCATCCTATTGTCAGTCTGCAAGGCTTTGCACATAGAATTCATACGTTGAAACTTCCAGTAATTAACAACTATATTTAATTCCTATAGTAGAAGACAGGGGATCAGGCTAAAATCTATTGGCAATTGCAGTAGCTCGGGACCAAAATAAAATGTAAACGTAACTGTATGTCAAGAATATTCTAATGAGGCAAGTGAAGAGGTAAGTTAGTGGATACTTTTATTTGAGACATAAAATTAAAGCAAAATGTGCTGACATCTCTGCAACATATATAATGGAAGACACAGATAAAAGGGGTTAAGCTCATAATTTGAAAATATTTACTCTTTGATTTGTGATAAATTTTTTTCAGCCAATTTGCTTTCCAGTGGTATTCCAGACAAGACTATCAAAGCCAATTTCATTCCCTAAACATACCAGAGAATGAGTGGGAGATATGAGGCTGGAATTAAATACTGGCTGTATATCATTCACAAGTGTCTAGTCACAATGAACATATTCCAATTTGAGGACTGCTTATTTCTGCCAACCCATCTATTGCATGCATCTCCTTTTAGATCTCCCAAAGCATGTTCCAAAAAGGACCACCTGCTTTGTCACCACTGAGATGTCTGGGTCAGAGTACAAAAAGGCATATGTGAAAAACACACAGGAACAGTAAAACAAGTCACAGTATAAGGTCTCACTTCCCCCCACCCCACCTCCTTTCTGAGTCACAAACAAGCCCACTGGCCCTTGCAGCCTCTGATAATCCTCAGCAATGTGCTTCTGTTTGATAAAGAGCTATGGATTCTGTTGCCTTGAAATGACTCAGAGAGAGTCACACAGTGCATAACCCACCACTACAGAAATGCATCTGAGTCACTGAGGGTCATTTCAGTTGAGAGCATGTCATAGCACTTAAATGCTTGTGCCAAGGGCAGTCACCATAATTCTTTGTAAAACTGTCCTCTTTACTCCAAGGATCATAATGTTTTGATGGTCATATTTTCGGTCTGGGTTCTAGCCAGGGGAAAAGAAGGCTGAATCAATAATAGCTAACTATTAGAGTATGTAAGAGAGGATGAGTAAGGTGAGACCAACATGTTTCACTAAACAGTTCAATGTGTTGTGGAGATGACACTGTTGCTACTTTCATCTCAGTTCTGACCAACTGTGTGACTGTTGGAAAGTTGCTTAGCCTATTTAAGTTAGTTTTCTCATCTCACAAAGGAAATTATTAAAGTGCATTAGGTATCTCAGAATTGCTGACAGAGCTAGAGAAACAGACTCTATACTAAGCTTTCAAAACCAATAATGAAAACCATGTTGCAGAAACAACCTCATGAGGCACCTAATGCTGTTGCCTGCATCTGCCTCCAAGAATCCAAGCTAACTGCAACTGCCACCATTCTAGGAACTTGAAATTTCTACAACTGGTATTTCTACTTTCAAAGTTGGACTCTTCATAGTCACTCATATCACTGATAAATGCCTTGGCAAGCCCTCATACCCATATTGCTCACTTCCAAATAAAAGTCTCATGCAGATGCATCTAGTTGATGGACCTGACTGAGGTCTCTTGTCTGCATCATAGTGAGAAGGGAGGCTAGAATGGCCAACTTTCCTGAATTGGTTATGCAGTTGGAAGGCAGGATTGATAACATGGGAAGTTATAAAAATGTAAGGCAGGTGGAGAGTGCACCAGCTCTTTTTCACCCTTAGCTGTGTCCTATAGGATTGTCCTTTGTCCTTATGCAGAGTCACTTTGCTAGCACCTAGGAAATGGGCATGGGAATAAGTAAGTGACAGAGATGTATATGTTCTCTTCCTCCTTCAGGGGTAGATCCTAGAAGATGCACTAGCTAGACTTGTGACACTAGGATGGGACCCAGGGAGTCAGAACTTGGTTAGGTAGGATGTTCTCCAAGGGTCAACACAGAAAAATCAACTCAGTCATCAAGCCAATGTCAGACCAAGAGATACCACCTAGAAGGATGAGGGCCAGGTTGTTGTAAGAAAGGGGTAGAAAGCAGTGTGTCATGATGATATAAGTAAGGTGCTCCAAATAGCAACTGTGAAAGCCAAAATGTATTCTATTACATGCTGCCCAATGTAGATGGGACATCCTATAGAAATAACAGTACAAAAATTTGCACAGTTGTATGAAGTTTCTAAAATAATTTCCCACATTTTATCCCATGTAATTTGAAGGTAAGGTAGCTAGTAATATCCTAGTTTTACAGATGTCAAGGGATAGTAAGTAGAAGTGAAGTGGCTTTGACAGAGGCCACCTGACTGACTACTCTGTGGAATCAAGACTGCAACTAGATAGTTCATTCTTATTTAGAATCTTGAGCTGTGGCTAGCAGAATCTATAAAACATGTTCATAAATATTCTAGACAGAAATAGGGGAAGACAAATGTATTGCAGGAGTTTTACTCATTTGATTTTATGTGAGCTTATATGGAGATGTTTTAAATTTATCCTCATGGATATTTTCTCTAAGGTTCTGATCAAAAACTCCATTATCATACAGTTTAGGATTTGCAGTTTAAATGTGGTTTGGGATGTTCTGTTTTAGACTTTGCTCCATTTTGCTCTTTCCACACCATCCTCACCTACAAAAGCAGTTGCTTGCTAATTATAAGAAAGACTAACTTCTTTAAACTCTCAGAAATGTTTCCTTCCTTGGTGACTCAGCTGTTGAGCTGAAAACAAATGATGACAAGTCTTAAGGGAGAGAACTTACACACTTTGTTGACTGTTTCAAAGTGACATACAGATTCAGAAGACTAACTCTTTGAGGTCTGAAGCCACTTCCTAAGAGTACCCTTCCAATAGTACCCTTCTATGTCTTTCACAAGGCTGCTATTTGGATACAGTCAGCCTCTGAAAAGGCACTGGAGCACCTGTAACTCAGTCTGTTAAGCATCCAAATTTGGCTCAGGTTGGTGGGTTCAAGCCCCATGTTGGGCTCTATGCTGATAGCTTAGAGCCTGGAGCCTGCTTCAGATTCCGTGTCTCCCTCTCTCTCTGCCCCTCCTCCACTCACAGACTCTTTCTCTTTCTCTCTCTCAAAAATAAATAAACACTTAAAAAAAAAACCTTTGAAAAGGCACCAAATAAGTCAGATATTTTGTCATGTAAAAAGCTTTTTTGGTTTGCCTCTTTTTTTAATAAACTTTTTATAATTTACATTTTAATTACTATATGGCCAATATTGGTTTCAGGAGTAGAATTCAGTGATTTGTCACTTACATATAACACTCAGCGTTCATCCCACCAAGTGCCCTCCTTAATACCCATCACCTATTTAGCTCATTTCCTGGCCACCTCCCTCCATCAACCCTCAGTTTGTTTTTCCTTTTGCTCATTTGTTTCATTTTTTGAATTCCACATATGAGTGAAATCACAAGGTATCTTTCTCTGACTGACTTATTTCACTTAGCACAATACTTTCTAACTCCATCCATGTTGTTGCAAGTGGCAAGATTTCATTCTTTTTGTGGCTACTATTCCAATGGGAGGTGGGTGAGGGGATGGGTTAAATAGGTGATGGGAATTAAGGAGTACACTTGCTATGATGAGCACTGAGCAATATATGGAAATGTTGCATGACTATATTTACACCTGAAACTAATTTACTGTACGTAAACTAACTGGAATTTAAATCAAGACCTTAAAAAAATCTTTCTATTGAATGCTACATGTAAACCATGAAACTGTTCAGAGTTATTGTCTATAATGTCTAGCAGAAAAGTGAAAGTGTACTTAATCATTTAGTGGTTTTAGCTACTTTCAGTGGTTAGGATATTCGATTGAAATTTAGCACTTGTCATAGTTCCTTCCTTGGATTGTTAGGAGTAAAAGAGAAAAGGAAATATTGTTTGTAAGAACACTTTGAAAAGTGTAAAGCACCAAATAAGTTGTTGCGGTTGTCTTAAAGGAACTCACAACTAAATTTCCAAATATATTTTCAGGCAGGATAAAAAGAATGTTCAGTGACATATAGCTGATTTTCTCTCTCTTACCACACTGGTTTTAGAGGCTGATTTTGTCATACATACACGATCAACTGAATATTACAGATTGTACTGAAGAATTGGCAAAATAAGTGTGAACTCAAATAATGTTTTCGAAGAAACAAACTGATTCTAGGGGCTCCATGAAATATGAAACATTGATTTTTTTCCCCTCTGAACCTTCTTAACTACCATTTGCTATATCTTTGAACTTGAAATGAAGACTGAATATGATATTTTACACTTCCAATTGCTTAGCATTAATTTCAGTTGAAGGAGCTAGAGATTGAATAAGAGTTTGAGGAACTCAGTCATGATGTTTAAAAGCCTCCCCTAGCGATAATCCTTCTGCAGGAGCAAAACCGCGTTCTTTCCCTGAACCCCCACTTCTTGGGCTGCTTGGCACTCAGTAATGCAGGGCGTGCCATGGCAACTACCTCCTCCTTCCAATAATTACACACATGTTGCTCTTTAGACCATTAGCTATTACTCTTTTGGCATTAGGTAGTAATCCTGGCAGAATAGGAGAAATATTACACAATATAAACAACATGGCCCATCTAACTCAAAATTAATTCCAATTCAACAGGTTAGTCACATTCCCCTCAAACCTGTTTTGTTTCAATGACTTGTTATTAATGAACTGTAATCCATGGATTTACATAAGTAAATTGTTCCTCCCCAGGATGAGCCTCAGAATTCTCTGCAGATTTTCACCCCAAAACATACACTTGGGACTATACCACTAACTGACAAATAAGAATAACCAGGATTAAATCTGGGCACATGCTTTTTAAAAATGTTTATTCTTTTTGAGAGACAGGGAGAGAGACACAGAGTGTGAGCAGGGGAGGGGCAGAGATAGAGGGAAACACAGAATCTGAAGCAAGCCCCAGGCTCTGAGCTGTCAGAGCAGAGCCAGATGCAGGGCTTTAACTCACGAACAACAAGATCAGATCTGAGCCAAAGTCAGAAAACCAATAGACTAAGCGACCCAGGTGCCCCTGGGCACATGTGTTTTGAAGCATCCCCTTAGGTCACCCAGCTACAAAACTCTAATAAAGAACTACTCCCCCAAACTTTCCCTACTTATTTATAACTTAAGCCCACTTCAAATGCATGAGTTGTTACCAATATGTACCCTCCCTCTCCCTTTTTAACATACTATCCCTTTAAACTTTCTTCAATAGGGATAACTTTCCCCAGTCTCCAGTGAAAGTTTTGACAGTTCCCTTTGGCTTCTCTGCTCTCTTATGTGATCTGTGGTCATTTTAAATGGCAAACACGACCTCACTTTGTAAGTAGAATAAATGTCCAGCTGCATATAATAACTATAAGGAACTTGGTCTTGCCCTCTGGTTCTCTTAGCCTGCTTCCTTTCTTCCCTATGTTCTTGCTTTTGTTTAGCACTTCTCCAAAGTCTAAATTCTGGTGGGGAATAGGTATGAGGGATAAGGCAATTCCTCCCTCCTTGGGTGGTTCTGTGCCAAATGAGCCCTGCAGCTGATTAAAACCGTCAGACGTGGAAGAACCTGGCTGGTAACTCTGCATCTTTATCAATGTGATATTTTCATGGGCTCTTGAGTTCTTATGACCTGAGTGGATGTTTCTCTACTTTGGACAGTGACTAATTCCCCACCCTCAGCCCTGGGCACATTGAATGTAAACTTACAGTCTCTTTTTGCTAAGACTTACTCTTCCCTTTGAGGGATTCTTTTAGGCAGGGCTCAAAACTTTCTCACAGGAGACCCTCTCCACTGAGACACACTTCTGATCTAGGCATATACCCACACATCCCTTGCTTTCATGAACAGTAGGATGGAAGCTTCTGCTAACAGTGCAGCCCCTCCTGGCTCTGCCCACAAGGCTCCTCCAGCCTCTTGACTTCCCAGAATGGAACCATGTCAGAGTTCTCCATGAAGCCCTCCGTACTTATGCTTAGAAGGAAATGCTGCCCTCTCCTGAAAAAGGGGTGGTGGTAACTCACAACCCGACAACAACTATGTCCAAACACACCTTTTCACTAATTGGCCCATCCTCTCTGAAGTCCTATTCTAACCTTGATCAGGCTGAGGAACCAGGAGTCATGGAGCAGGTTCCTGCGGACATATTTTCAGTTAATCTGCACATGGGGTGAAAGAACCAGTCTTAAACGCACTTTAGTGTCCTGATCTTTGTCAAATTGGAATCACAGTGGAAACTGACACAGAGTCTCATTCAACTTTTCTGTTACATATACGTAGCCTAAATTGTAAGAGTTTACATACACCACAAAACCACTGTTCAGGGGATATTAAAGAAGGATTGATGTGCTCCCTTAACGGAGGAAGGAGAGTGGCAAGACCCTAACATGATTAGTTTCACTTTCTTGTTTATGAGATTTCTAGGTAATTCAACTCAGGACATCATCCTTTATTCCATGCTGGGTTAAAATCTAGTTCTGCTTTGTTCTCATTTACTCTTTCTTTAGAGGACCAGTTTAGGTAGCTCCAGACCCAGAAAGGAACCTGTCTCAAGTGCTTGTAAGTAAAACGTTCCATTCTCAGCTTTGGAGGTCTATCGATGAAAGCTTTCTGAGGTCCACGAACCTCCTGAAGTTGTACACCATCTTGCCCTATGGCTTCGAGCAGGGAAGTAACTTCATAACAGAAAGGCCAATATCAGAGCATTCTGTACTGACCAATGTCAATCATCCACATGTTCAGTATAATAGTCCAGTCCAGGTCAAGCCTAAATGAATTTCCTTTTTTGCGTCTTTACCAGCATAAGATGAATACCTTGCATTAGTGTCTTCCTTCTGTGTCTTCCAGCTGTCCCACAAACATATGCATGCATGAGAACCCTCTCCACTTGTTCCCTAAGACCAAGCAACAATTTTCAGCAGAGACACGCTAAACTCGTACAGTCAAGATTCAACTTTCTCCCTCCAAATCTGAGGGAAACCAAACTCTAGCTCACATTTCACAGCTTACATTACTAATGAAACCCTTAATTCCTCAGTCTAAAATATGGACATTAGGTTGAGGCACCTGGCTGGCTCAGTCAGTGAAGCATGCCACTCTTCATCTCAGTGTTGTCAGTTTGAGCCCCATGCTGGCTATAGAGATTACTAAAAATAAAATGTTTTAAAAAACTATGGACATTAGGCTAATTAAGAATTTGTATTCCTCCCCATGAGTTATTACTGGGTAACTGTTTCAACTTTTTAAAAATTCTAAAACTCAGGTGAAATTTTTTTCTAGATGGTATGGATGTCTTGAATGTAAATTCAAGTCTCATTCTGGATTCAGAAAATAGCTTGCAGTTTCAAATAGGAGGTATTTTTTGTTTGTTTAGGCCTCCTGAGAGGAACTGTAATTATTACAAAGCTAACAAGAAAGTCTGGGTCACCCTCTCCCTCTACTTTCTGAAGTTACATATTAGCCTTCATGTATTTGTTTGTACCTTTAGTAGCAAGGACGTACTGAAATAAAGGCATGGTCTCTGAAACTTTACTCAAAGAAACAAACACAAATAACTAGATATTTAAATCAGAAGTGCTGTAGGATCACAAAATCATCTAAATGAGTCATGGAAACCTTTGGGTATCCTTGGAAACGTTTCGATTAAGAGATATTACAGTTAATATAAGAAGACAGCTCAATAAAACTTATAGGCTAATTAAAATTAAAAGAGACATGACTAAAATAAGTCATGATGTCTGGATGGCTCAGTCAGTTAAGTGTCCCGCTCTTGATCTAGGCTCAAGTCATGATCTCACAGTTCATCAAACAGAGTGTCACATCAGGCTCGGTGCTGACAACATGGAGCCCAGTTAGGATTCTCTCTTTCTCTCTCTCTCTGCCCCTCCCCTGCTCTCTCTCTCAAAATAAATAAATAAACTTAAAAACTTTACATGTATCAATATATTTAGGAAACATGACAAATATTTCAATATGCCAGTATTTGGCCATTTTAAATAGAGATCCAAGGTAGTCCTGTTTTTGAAAGATAGATTACCAAAATTTGAGATTCTTTCCGAGAATGTAGAAAGAATATAATACTCTCTATATTCTGCCAAAATCAGTTTTGCCATTGTCCTCTTTAGGAGACTTAAAAAGAGCTTTGTCAACATACTCTAAATGAAGGGATGACAACAAAAAATCACATTTGGCTTATTTAGAATGGTGTTTCAAAGCTAAACTAATAGGGCCCTGAATTATGCAGATAAATTACATACATTGCTTCTTCGTTGCACTTTGTAAGCAGGCTCAGTCTGGGATAAAGAAATGTTGACTGTACATTCTCTGGAAGACATTTAAAAGCAAGAGAAACTCAAACAGAAATAAATACTGTCTGTTCTACTAAGCGACCTGAATGCATAATAAATAAAACTAGTCATTGTATTTTTCTCTCTCTCAATTTCTCTGTAGAGTTTGTCCAATAGAACTTTCAACCAGTTTTAAATGAAAATGAAAATGAAAAACCACCACCACCACCACCACCACCACCACCCTAGATTGCTTGTGAATTTAAATAACCCTGCTACACTTCTTTTATTTAGGTTGAAGACTGTTGGAACATTTTCCTCCACAACAGAAGGGCATTTTTCTCCACAACATTCCACAATGTTAAAATGGAAGAAAGTTTGAAAAGGTGACATGGAAAAGAATCTTTAAAGTGTGCTGGCTTTTGGGGCGCCTGGGTGGCTTAGTCGGTTAAGCGTCCGACTTTCGCTTGGGTCATGATCTCGCGGTTCGTGGGTTCGAGCCCGCGTCGGGCTCTGTGCTGACTGCCAGCTCAGAGCCTGGAGCCTGTTTCAGTCTGTGACTCCCTCTCTCTCTGACCCTCCCCTGCTCACGCTGTCTCTCTCTCTGTCTCCTAGAAATAAATAAAGCATTAAAAAAAAAAAAAGTGTGCTGGCTCTTGCCTTTTCTAACTTGATCCTCTGGTTGTAGTGTTTCTTCCTTGGGGCAGAGAAGCATTTTGGGATTGATCTGAAATGACTTAATTCAGTACCATCAAGCTGTCTCATGACTCAGGGAAACAGTTCTTTTCATTTTTAGTCATGCTGTGTAGCCTTTTTCATACCTTTTATAGCTAGAGTAGTTACACATGACTATAAAATATTATATTTTAAGTAAAATCTGAGAAAGAGAAATCTGTGTAATGGAGTTTCATTTAAAATGCCATGTAATTTAGCCTTTATGATTCACCATATTAGTTTGGTTTAGTGGGTTTTCTTACCAATTAATATTTACTTTCACACAAATCACTAATACAAACGGAGGTATACAGGAACTTAGATTTTATATTGCCAACTGGCTTCTTTTTATTTGGTAGACTTTTTTCTTCTTTCCTCACCAATCTACCCACACATGTAGAAGTTTATTATAGCTGAGTATTTATTTTCATTTATATAATAACTGCCATATTAAAAATGCTTACATTTTATCCTAACCCAAACATTTTAAAATGTAAATATAATCAAGTTATAATTTGTCATTATTATCCTCTTTTAAAAGATATTTTAAGTTACTAAGCTGTTTAGTGAATAATACATTTGCAAGCATACTTCTAAGGCCAACACAGTCAGCTTTTAAAGTTAAACCAACTGGGTTGATTGCGGTGGGGGAGAAGGGAAGGGGGGTGATGGGCATGGGGAAGGGCGCTTGTTGGGATGAGCACTGGGTGTTATATGTAAACCAACTTGGCAATAAACTATTTAAGAAAATTAAAATAAAGACAATAAAGTTATTTTATTTGTTTCTTTATATTGATACTATATAATCTCCTCTTTTCCATAGTGACAGTCATGTTTATGTAGAACGGAAATCAAAACTTTCAGCGCCACTTTCCTATAAGGCTGAAAGTCCTTTCAACAACTGTTTTTCTGTGAGTGTTATTAGCTAGTGTCCTTTTTAAAAACTGAGCTGCCCCAGAATGGAATCCTGATTAATTCTACAAGTTGCTGCTATGCTGTTCCGACTTGTTGCTGCACTCATCCTTACTTTGCTAGCTTCATTAGTAAGTGAACTCATTTCTCAGATGAGATGGCAGTTACTTAGTGCCCTCTAACTGTGGGTACTTGTGCTATTAGAATCCTAAGAACAAACCTAGCTGACTTATTTTTAATATATAAGGTGTCAGTATTTAGCCTATTTGGCAATATCCCCATGAACTGTATTGTTTATGAGAAAGTTCCTTTATATCAGTTGTGATTCTTAAAGCAAGTATATTGTACTTACACAATTGGTTTTATTTACATTTGTATCAGAAAGCCAAATTCAGTAAAACCTTTAAAAATTTTGAAGCCTCTGATAAAACCTGAAATTTTTCTGAAATAGCAAATTCCATTTACAAATCAACTCAAAGAACAAACTGTCATCTCAGTCATTAAGGAGCTAACTTTATTTCTGACTGGACAGCATCCATCTTAACCAAAATAAATCTACTCATTCTCTTCCTATATCAGAATATACCTTTATCCAGCTCCACACAATTTCACCTCAGGTAGGTTAATTTCTCTCCTTCTCTTAGTGTTTATTCTTAGTCTCTTAGTATTTATTTAGAATAAAGCTAGCTTTATTCTGTAATACATTTTTTTCTCCAGCAGGAACTGTCACAAGGATTTCTTTCTGAGTCAGGAGCAGGTTTAATTTCAGGGTTTTCTTGTTGATAGTGCTTCAGAATGTTTCATTTAAATATTGAGGATTTATGTGCTTCCTGACCCCTAAATACCCATCTGATTCTCATGTGGAGTTTTTTCGGTCCCTGGTTTCTGAGTGCTGCAAGTCTTAGTCTCATCTCCTTCTGCTTCCCATGGGAAAGGTTCTCAGATTTACCTAAGCTCTCTCCAACCTCCTTCTTGCTCTCTAATATTCTATAAGTACAACTCTAGTATTCAGCCTGTTTGAGTCAAAATTGGAATGTTTTTGAAAGCAAGCTAATGAATGTACTAATGTAAGTGGAAAGGGAAAGTTAATAATCAAGGATCAAGAACACATCCCCTCAGATGAGGGATATATAACTAGTACAACATAATATCTATGAATTTCACACCAAAGACTGATGAAGATGACTGGCCATAGGGAAGAGACTGGAAAGAAATAACAGTTTTATTTTGAACATATTAAGTTGCGGATGCCTACTGCATACCTACACACAGATATTAAGTACAGAGTTGGACAGAAGCTGTAAATTCAAGCTTTGTCAGGTGATAAATGTGTTTCACTTTATGGACCTGGATGAAATGAGCAGGTAGAGAAGAGAGAAGATGGGCACAGATGGAGTTTCACATTTTTTCCAGTTTAGTGCAGGGGGGCAGTGGCAGTCACAGTGGCAGAGGCACCTGGAAGAATTATACTGACTTTCTGCCAAGCTACGGATGAAAAGAAGTAGTTGGTGATTCATAACATGCTGAGAAGATCCAAAACTCCCCTGAGTGCACCTTGTAGAACTTTCTCTGTATTATTTACTGAAAATGTACAGCTTGATGGTTTGTTCCGATTTAACTGGTTATACAGCTTGATTTTAGCCACATAATTAGTAGGATATAAAGGACCCTCAGTAAACACATATGTTGGCTCTCCTGAGGTCAAGGAATCTCTGTAACTGGTTAAAGGCTAAGAATCCAAAGATGAAGCATAGCCTGTGCTACTGAGAGAGAATCCTGGAAACTTCATGGAAGTCTCAGAATTCTTTGATGTTTGTCTGCATTTTTCTTTTCCTGATGTACTGTATCCTTACCTTTAGTGAAGTCTTAAAAGAGTATACCTTATGAATGTTCATAACTCCTTCTTTCAATTATCCAACTCTGTGTAATTACTGCAGTGATGAACCTCCTGGGTGGGACCTAAAAGCAAGAGATCCCAACCTATGGTAATGGTAAAAGTTAGGCATCTTTCAGGCTTGCTTAAAATATTTTTAGTCTTTTCAGAATATAACCTCAGATACCTTCTGAGAACACTGGGGAGTGGCCCTGTCTTTTAGGGGGAAAGGATGGACAAGAATGAGCCAGTGTTAACATCATTTACTGAATGGAACTACAAAAAGAGCAAACAAAATTCAAGGTAAGTAGAAGAAAAGAAATAATAAAGATTAAAGCAGAAACAAATGAAATAGAACCTAAGAACGTAATAGAAAATATCAATGAAACAAAGAGCTCGTTCTTGGAAACAGACAAATGAAATTGATAAACCTTTTACCAGACTCATCAAGAAAAAAGATGACCCAAATTAATAAAGTCAGTGATTAAAAAGTAGAAATAACAACTAACATGACAAAAATACAAAAAAATTATAGGAAACTATCAAAAATTTACATGCTAACAAGTTGGACAACCAAGAAATGAATTTCTAGAAACAAAATCTTCAAAACTTAATCAGGAAGAAATAAAAAATCTGAATTGAGTTGGTAACCAAAAAACTACCAACAGGAAAAAAGCCTAGAACCAGATGGATTCACAGGTGAATTCTATCAAATATCTAAAGAAAAATTAACAACAATTCTCCTCAAACTATTCCAAAAAAATAAAAGAGGAAAGAGAGCTCCCAAATACATTCTTTGAGGCCATCATTACCCTGATATCAAAACTGACAAATATGCTACCATATATATATGCGCAAGAAAATACATGTAATGAACAAAGATGCAAAATTCCTCAACATAATATTAGCAACGTACATTCAATAATACATTAAAAGGATCATTCATCACAATCATATGAGACCTCTGCCAGGGATGCAAGGATGGATAAAAATCATTATCACTTCAAAAAATACAGAAAAAGCACTTGATGAACTACAACATTAATTTATGCTAAAAACTCTCAACAAGGTAGAGATAGAGGAAACATACCTCAATATAATGAAGGACAAATATGAAAAATCCATGGATAAAACCATACTCAATGGTGAAAAACTGAGAGCTTTTCTTGTAAGATCAAGACAAAATACTCCAGCCACTTTTTAAAAAGTTTATTTATTTATTCTTAGAGAGAAGAAAAAAAAAACTATGAACATGCACATGAGCAGGAGAGAGGAAGGAGAGAGGGAGAGAGAGAATCCCAAGCAGGAAACATCCTGTCAGCATGGTGCCTGATGCAGGTCTTGAACCCATGAAATGTGAGACTAAGACCTGAGCTGAAATCAAGAGTGAGATATTTAACCAACCAAACCACCCAGGTGCCCAGACTCTATCCACTTTTATTCAATTCAACATAGTACTGGAATTCCTAGTCACAGCAATCAGACAAGAAAAAGAAATAAAAGGCATTCATATTGGTAAAGAAGAAGTTAAAACGTCACTATTTGCAGATGACATGATACCATACATAGAAAATTCTAGATGCCCCCAAAAAAACTATTAGAATAAATGAATTTAATGAAGCTGCTGGATACAAAATTAATACATAGAAATCAACTGTGTTTATACACTAATATCAAAGTAGCAGAAAGAGAAATTAGGAAAACAATTCCATTTAAAACTGCACCGAAGATGATAATATACCTAGGAATAAACTTAAGCAAGAAGGTGAGAGACTTGTACTCTGAAAACTATAAAACACTGATGAAGACATTAAAGATGATACAAAATGGAAAGATTGTGCAAAGTCACAGACTGGAAGAACTTACACTGTTAAAATACCCATACTACCCAAAGCAATATACAGATTCAATGCAATCTTCATCAAAATACCATCAGCATTTTTCAGAGAACTAGAAAATATACTTTTAAAATATGTATGGGACTGCAAAAGACTTCAAATAACCAAAGCAATCTTGAGAAACAGTAGCAAAGCTGGAGGCATCACAATTTCATACTTCAATATATACTACAAAGATGTACTAATCAAAACATCATGGTACTGTCATAAAAAGAGACACATAGATCAAGGATACTGACCTATCACAGGATAGAGAACCCAGAAATAAACCCATGATCATATGGTCAACTAATCTATGACAAAGGAAGAAAGATTATACAATTTGGGAAAAAAAAACTTTATCCTCAATAAATGTGCTGAGAAAACTGAACAGCTACATGTAAAAGAATGGAAATGGACCACTGTTTTTTTTTTTTAACACCATAAACAAAAATAAACTCAAATGGATCAAAGACATAAATGTGAGACCAGAAAAGATAAAACTTCTAGAAAAAAATAGGCAGTAATTTCTCTAACATTAGGTATAACAACATTTTTCTAGATATGTCTCTTCAGGAAAAAGAAAAAATGAACTATTGGGACTATACCAAAATAAAAAGATTTGCACAATGAAGAAAGCTACCAACAAGATAAAAAAGGCAGCCCACTGAATGAGAGAAGATATTTACAAATGATATATCCAAAGGGGTTAATAGCTAAAATATATATTAAAAAACTTATGTAACTCAGCACCAAAAAATCTAATTAAAAATGGGCAGATGATATTAGTAAACATTTTTCCAAAGAAGAGACATATAGATGGCCAACAGACACATGAAGAGATGCTCAGATTCACTAATCATCAGGGAAATGCAAATCAAAATATATCAAAAACACAAGAAACAATAAATGTTGGTGAGGATGTGCTGCAAAACCTTCAGTTTTGAAGCGAGACAAGTAGGTCTTCCTATTCAACTTCTGTTTTAACTTCTTGTTTTATCACTCACTCATTTGTTGATCAATATTTACTTAGCACCTATCATGTAGCAGGCACTGGCTTAGGTAATGGAAACACAGCAATGAACAAGTCAAATAAGGCTCCTGCTGTCATAAAGCAGGGCCATTAGCCTGGACTGATAACCCTTTGATGTTGAGGTTCACTGTACATAGTATGACCGGCATTAAGCTCCAGGATATGGTGGGTTGAAGTATCACTGGTCAGCAGGTGTTACTCAGGACAGATGGAGGCCATGGTTGGAGTTGAGTCCATGCTGTGGTGGAAGGTACAGTTAACTTCCACAAGAACTGAGATGCCTGGATTCTAGCCAACATCTTCACTCCAGTCTTTAACCAAGATATATCAAAACCCACATATGTATTTTAACTTATTTTCCCTGTTAACATTATTAATAATAGTTAAACATCTGTTGACTGGAAGCATCAGCAGAGCTAGCCTAAGGCAAAGCTGAAAGAAAGGTAAAGTTACAGCTTCCTTACTATTTCTAACATTTTTGCCAGAGTATCCTTTTTGTACCTAAGTATCCTTTTAGGTCAAACTGAACCAACTTGAGGCTTTCCTTTTATTCTCCAGCAATCTTCCTACTCAGAAGTAGCATTGTCTTATTCTTTATTGTTGTGAGAAAAAAAATCCAAATTTCTTGTAGATATATAGGCTTGTTAGTAGATCATCAACTCTCAGATAACCTATGTGGATCTTAGAATTAGTTTCCTAAAGATAATTTACCCAAAATATTGACTCTAATGACTGGAATTTTATGGGGTGTGTCAGGCCTACTGTGGAGAGAGTTAGTATTTCACATATATGGGGTCATCCTTGACTATCTCCAAGAGCTGAAAAATACATTTAAATTTTCCATTTCAGTTCTCACACATCTTATTTCCGCCTTGGTGGAACATCATTTCCACCAAGAGCCCCATGATTTCATAAATATATGCCATGGACATTTTGAATATGAGTATATAGCTTCTGTTCTCTCTTCAAATGGTTTAACAGTTTCCCTTGTATAGTGGGGATGTGGGTAAGGATGGCATTTGAAGATATTTGGCTCTGTGCATGGCTGTTCAACTTTCTCAGCATCTCTGTCAAGCAGTTTAATTATGCAAATGATAACTTCTTAGCAGAGGGGTTGGGGGAGGTGTGTCAGGGAGAGAAACAGTACAGAGAAGTGCTAGACAGGAATTAGGCCAAGAATATCCACACATCCTGTATTGAGAAAGCTCCCAGGGAGTTTTTTTCTTTCCCGCCAAGATAGAAAATAATTTGAAAGTCTGCTCTTTTAACTTCTTTTACAGTTTTCTTCTGTCCTACATCCTGTTCCAAAAAAAGTGTAGATTTTTAAATCTTGTTTTTTGTTTTAGCTTTTAGAGTGTCTCTGTCTCCCTATAAGAGAATGCCATAATAAAATAGTACTGGTGTGTTCATGTTAATGCTTTTAAGTTTTATGAGACAGAAGAGTTTTCCTTTGTTGCCTTCTTAGGATATGTAGGTTCTGACTTAAAGATGGAATCTAACCCACAGAAAAACTATTTGACAAAGTATGACATCCATTCATGATGAAAACCCTCAACAAAGTAGGTTTAGAGGGAACATACCCCAACATAGTAAAGGCCATATATGAAAAACCTACAGCTAATATCATCCTAAATGGGTAAAAACTGAGAGCTTTTACTTTATGGTCAGGAGCAAGAAAGGGATGTCCACTCTCACCACTTTTAATCAACATGGTACTAGAAGTCCTAGCCACAGCAATCAGAGAACAAAAAGAAGTAAAGGGCATCCAAATCAGCAGGGAAGAAGTAAAATTTTCACTATTTGGAGATGACATGATACTCTATATAAAAAACCAGAACAATTCCACCAGAAAACTGCTAGAACTGATAAACAAATTCAGTAAAGTTAAAGGATACAAAATCAACATACAGAGATCTGTTGCATTTCTATATTCTTACAATGAAGCAGCAGAAAGAGAAATTAAGGGATTAATTCCATTTACAATTGCACCGAAAATAATAAAATACCCATGAATAAATCTAACCAAAGATGTGAAAGACCTGTACTCTGAAAACTATAAAACGCTGATGAAAGAAATTGAAGATGACACCAAGAAAAGGAAAGATGTTTCCGTGATCATGGATTGGAAGAACAAATATTGTTAAAATGTCTATACTCCCGAAAGTAATCTATACATTTAATGCAATTCCTATCAAAATAGCACTAGCATTCTTCACAGAACTAGAAAAAACAATCCTGAAATTTGTATGGAGCCAAAAAAGATACTGAATAGCCAAAGAAATCTTGAAAAAGGAAAGCAGGGCTGGAGGCATCATAATTCCAGAATTCAAGTTATATTACAAAGCTGTAGTAATCAAAACCATCTGGTACTGGTACAAAAACATATGAGTGGAATAGAAAAACCAGAAATAAACCTTTAATTATATGGTCAGTTAATCTTCAACAAAGTAGGAAAGAATATCCAAAGGGAAAAAGACTCTCTCTTCAGCAAATGGTGTTTGGAAAACTGTACAGCAACATGCAAAATAATGAAACTGGACCACTTTCTTACACAAAATAAATTCTTACACAAAAATAAATTCAAAACAGATTCAAGAACAAAATTTGAAACCTGAAGCCACAAAAAATTCCTAGAAGCGAACCCTGGCTGTAGCTACTTTGATATCAGCCATAGAAACTTCTTTCTAGTTATATCTGCTGAGGCAAAGGAAACAAAAGGAAAAATAAACTATTGGGACTACCTCAAAATTAAAAGGTTCTTCACCTCGTAAGAAAAAAACAATAAAAAAACTAAAATGGGAGAAGATATTTGCAAATGACATATCCAATAAAGAGTTATTATCCACAATATATAAAGAGCTTATACCACTCAATACCCAAAATACAAATAATTCAATAAAAAATGGGCAGAAGACATGACTAGACGTCTTTCCAAGGAAGGCAGACATTTTTCCAAGGAAGATGGCCAATAGACCTATCAAAACATTCTCAACACCTCTTATCATCGGGGAAACGCAAATCAAAACAAAACTATAAAGAGCATCCCCTCAAACCTATCACAATGGCTAAAATCAACAACACAAATGACAGGTATTGGTGAGGATGTGAGAAGGGGAACACTCTTGAACTGTTGGTGGGAATGCAAACTGGTACAGCCACTCTGGAAAAAGAGTATGGAGTTTCCTCAGAAAGTTAGAAATAGGACTACCCTATAATCCACTAATTGCACTACTATTTATTTACCCAAAGCCTACTAAAACACTAATTCAAAGGGATATGTGCACCCTGATTTTTATAGCAGCATTATTTACTATAGTCAAATTATGAAAGCAGCTCAAGAGTCTATCAATTGATGAATGGATAAAGATATATTATGTATATAAAATGGTATATTATCAAACCATAAAAAATGAAATCTTGCCACTTGTAACAATATGGATAGAGCTAGAGAATATTATGCTAAGCGAAATAAGTGAGTCAGAAAAAGACAAATACCATCTAGTTACACTCTTATGTGGAATTTAAGAAACAAAACAAATGAGCAAAGAGAAAAAAGGAGAGAAAGGCAAACAAACAAACAAAAAGAAAAACAGAGTTCTCTTAACTACTGAGAACAGACTGATGGTTACCAGAAGGGAACTGGGGGAGAGATGGGTGAAATAAGTGATGGGGATTAAGGAGGGCACTTGTGAGGACCACTGTGTGATATGTGGAGATGTTGAATCACTATATTGTACACTTGAAACTAATCTTACACTGTATGCTAACTAAATGGGATTTAAATAAAGTTAAAAAGATAGAATCTAATGGTGGTGCTGGTGGGGTTAGCAATGGATCCCTTCCGGGTATGTCTTGTGCTCTAAGGCCTAAGTGACCTAACAGTCTTGGGACAGGACTGGCAATAGCTGCCCAGTGTGACTGTTTATTGGGTGGCTAAGACAGGAAAATTGATGGATCCAGGTAAAGAGGGCTTTGGGCAGAAGGACATGTAGTTCTGCTTTTACAAGCACTGCTGCTAAGAATACACATAGAAAATGCACCTGCTAGAAGGGACGTCATAATAATTATAGAACTAAGCATTAAAAGCTTTCATTTAATAACTGATCCCTTTTAAAAACAGTGAATTAGCTTACAGATCATAGTCAATGAAATTCAATCAATATTTGTCATTACTCTACACAAGCCTTCAAGCCCATTACTCATGTGTCATGATGCATGTGCACATGCATGCCACATATACACACATATATAAATAAACATACACATAATCTATTTCTTATTAAAAAGGCAATGAGAACAATAGATACCTTTCAAAGACCACCATGCACAAAGTTTGGAAATAAAGGATAAAGTATCTTCCTGATCACTCTGAAGAAAACACTGTCTTTATATAAATTTTGAAGTTGCAGTAATCCTAAATTATGGCCATTGCCCCCCTCCCTGGAAAACCGGGAATACTTTTAAAAATATATTTTATGTATTTATCACAAAATAAATAATAGTTTTTCTTAATAGTCCTCTTCCACAAAAAGGTCAAAAACAGCAAAGCCTATGTCTTCCAGAAAATTTAATATTGAAAACAAGCAGTTCATTTAAAGAGGAAAGCAGAGGGAGACATAAAAGGTGAAGTTGAAGAGGCATGAAGAGGTCAGACCAAAAGATGCCTCACAGGTTAAACAGCAGAACTTATGGTTTATCTTAGAGGGAAACGGGAGTCAGGGAAGGGACACCTTTGTCCCTTTTAGGTAGGTCACTATGGAACCTTAGGAGAACTGATAAAACTGGAGAGAAGAATTGTGAGTTTGTTATTATAGTGTAGGCCAGAGATAAGAAGGGCCTGAAATATGGCATGGTAATGGCGGTCAAGTTAAAGGTGAGGAAATGGATTTGTGAGATAAAATTGGCCAAATATCTATTGAGTCTAAAATGTGAAAGACATGGAAGAATCACAGACTACTTTTCAGGTTTCTGCTTGAGTGACTAGATAAGCAATAATGATGGTGAAAGAAAGATAAGAACACAAGAGCAGGTTTAGAGGAGGGTATGACAAATTTAGTTTTGGGCATGTTGAGTTTGACATTCTTATGGAACAATTAAGATGAATTTGGAATAGAAGTCTAAAGTTCTTGGGGGATGGGACATTCTTTGAGCTGAAAATGTAGGTCTTGAAGCCACCACCATATTTACCATAACTTCAAATCATAAAAAGTTACATGGGATCACCCAGGATGAAGCAAGCATATATATATAGCATCAAAGTGCTGTGGGCCAGAGATTCAGTTTGAGTAACACCAACAATTAGGAATAAGAAAAATAAGATAAATCCACAAAGAAGATAGGAAAGAAACAGAGAGGTCTAAGATGAACAAGGGACATCCAAGGAAGAGATGGTGTTAAAATGTGACAGAGATAAACAAAGCCAAAAAATATCATGGTAATATCATAGGGTCTAGTGAGAATAGAACTAGAACATAGTCATCAAATTATACAATTATCAGGTCACTAATGACCTTAGCAAGAGCAGTTTCATTGGAGTGACCTGTGAGATGACCAGGTCTTTGGAAAATAAAAATTAAAGGCTATTGTTTTGAAACTTTTGGTTGACATAAGTGTCTAATTTGCTAAAGTAATTACACAGGTATAGACAAGGGGTTTTCAGTTAGATTTGGGAATCTTTTATTTAATAAATACTTGAGAGAATCAAATAAAATATAGGTAAAGCATTATCCAGTGGATCAAATCTCTTTAGTTTTTGAGCAACCATTTTACATATTTCTGCTATATAGAAGATACGGTTTTTCCTCGAAGTTATCTTCATTCTATTTCAGTTGAAGGGATAACTCCTTAATAGCCCAAAGGTCACTGGTGTACTAGCTTCTTTTATTATTTTAATTGCAGAAGATATAGTCTCCAGATGTTCAGAGGTTCTGATCAACGGTAATGATGACCTACCACAGTGATCATAGAATATAGAATACTTAAAATTTATTTCTATAGCAATATGTCTAATTTGTTTATATCAAAATTGAGGAAAAAAACAAGCCAAAGAGAAACAGATCATGTCCCAAGAAACCTGTAGCAATAAAGAGAAGCCAGGCATCTGGGGTCTATTAAATCCTAAGGTGACAGTTTTCCTGGTCATAAAGGTTGCTGGACACTTCTGGTGACCAAGGAGAAAGGGCAAAATTTCTATCCTCTTGGAAGAAAAAATAATTTGGAATCAACAAAAGAACAATTTTTAAACAGATGTTAACTGTATCTTCTTTCTTTCATAAGTCCCCTACAAAAATGCTGATATTTGAGAATATCATATTCTTTCCTACCCTCTGGATGTGACTTATTATCTTGCAAAGGGCTATCTTTATCAGTAACAAGGTGTTTTGTGAAATTAAGTTGTGTCTGAGTATACTTCCAGAACTAAACTGGCATATGTATTAAGCTGTTAACAAGGGATTGGTAGAACATTTACAATGTCTTCAAAATACCAATTTGAATCTCAGTGACTACACAGGCTCTCAAAAGCCAATTTGTACTGCCAGATGGCAGTTGCTGGTCCATCACACCCAGGCTGGGTCCTGATGCTGCCAGCTGGTTTTCTCATGGATGCTTTTCAGCTCTCATGATAATTCAGCTTAGTGTGGAAGAATAGAGACGTGGGGGCCAGAAGGACCAGAGTTCTGGCACTGCTGCTTACTGTGTGTGAACTTGGAAAAGTTCTTTATTCTCTTGACACTCATTAAAATGGGAGGATTGACAGAACCCATTGGGTTTGGGAAACAGTTAAATAAGGATGATACTTAACATCTAAAAAGTATTCAATGTTAGCCTTATATTTTTATTTTCATTCATATCATCCAATTATGTGGACAGATCAGTTTTAAAGGTATTAGTCAACATAAACATCATAGTGGCCATCATCATTACAATCACCCTCACTGTATCCTCAACCTCTGACATTAATTGAAGGCTTGTTGAGAATCAGAAACAAGGAATATACTGGAAAAAGGATGAAATATAAGACTGCTCTTCAGAGATAGGCAATATA
This sequence comes from Proteles cristata cristata, assembly GCA_017311185.1. NCBI lineage: Eukaryota > Metazoa > Chordata > Mammalia > Carnivora > Hyaenidae > Proteles > Proteles cristata. The sequence goes on from JAESUZ010001598.1 coordinate 3,229,110, forward strand.
CTTGAGCTAGGGCACACACATTTCTAAAAAGGCAAATACCAATGAAAAGCGATTTATGTTTTCTGTCATGTAGACGATGCAGGTAAACAGTGTCAAAAGTACATGATCACTGTGTCTGGGAGGGGCAGAGGAGGACTTCTCTGTAAAATATTAACAAAAAGGATGCAGGAGAATGAACATTACGGATCAGGTGGAAAGCAGTATTTAAAAAATGTGACATAGACAGTCTAACTTCTGGAGAATATTTATATAGAGCAAGTGAAGGATAAATTTAGAGAGATGGACAGAGGCCTTTGCAGTAAGAACTAATTCTGGAATTTATCTTTTATAAGGGGAATTTCTAATACATTGTCTACTCTGGGGATCTGACTATTTTTAAAAATCTTTTTAATGTTTATTTATTTTTGAAGGAGAGAGAAGGAGAGAGACAGAGTGTGAGTGGGAAGGGGCAGAAGAGAGGGAGACACAGAATCTGAAGCAGGCCACAGTCTCTGAGCTGTGAGCACAGAGTCTGACATAAGACTGGAAATCACAAACCTTGAGATCATGACCTGAGCCAAAGTCAAATGCTTAATTGACTGAGCCACCCAAGTGGCCCAGAATTTTTATTATAATAGTTAATTCAGCTGCATACAGCCTAAATATTTATAATAATACTTGGAGAATTGTTAATCCAATGCTTTATAAAGACTACTAAGAGAGTAAATTAAGAGCCACAACACGGGATAGTAGGAAGAATCACACATATGATGTAGAGATAGCTGATTCTTTTACTTTCAGTCTATATGCACTATTGCTCTCTTAGAACAGTGCTTGCACTGGGATGGCCACTTCAGTGATTGAGTCACACCATTTACAGAATATCTTTGCTTACTAAATCTTCATTATTGTTGGAAATTTGTATCTTTCCAATATGGTTTACAAAATACCTACTGCTGATTATATATTGCTCCCTCCATTCTTAGGGTTCAACACTATCCTGGTTCTTGAATGTGTCCTAATCTCTCTTCATTTCTTCCTTGGTCTAATGGTGTTCCCTGGCTGGAAAAGTGGCTGTTGTGAGAAAGGTATCAAATGACCCTTTTTTCAATAGGACAAGTAAGTGCATTACTGAGGGGGAGTGTCATGAGAAGAGATGGGGCACAAGGTGAGGATAAACTGATAGAACAGTGGTTCTCTATACCTTTATTTTGCACAAATCTAGCTGGAATGTAACTCTCCTTTTATCAATCTTTGGGATGACAGGAAGACTCATAATACATGCAGGGAACTCCAAGTTTTGCTCAAAGGCTTTGGAATTCTTTAGAGCATGAGAAGAGTTTGGATTACTGAGAAAACATATCAAGCGTCGGAGAAGGTTAGAACTAGAACCACGTGACCACTGTCCAGATTCTCATGCAACCCCCTACCAGTTTTGTATTCTTGGCCAAATCTCTCTATCTTTTTCTATAGGGCATGGCCCTCTTCTAAATTATGAGTAAAATATTAGCATGTATTTTATAGAGCTGATATTTGGGTTAATAAAAGCTAAGCCAAGTAAAATTCTTGGTATGTGCCTCACCCAATAATAAGTACTCTACATATACCAGTCATCCTATTCCAATTTACAGGTGAAGTTCAGAGTAACTACCCCAAGCTTACAGTGTTAGAGCAGATTCTGAACTGATATCTAACTCTAAAACTGATTTAGTTTTACAATACTACACTGCAAACTTAAATGCTCTGATTAGTTCCAATATATGTACTTTAACCATTTATTTTTCTTTTTTTATACCTCCACACATACCCCATTTTAACCATTTCATTGTTAAAATTTCAGTAGGCTTCCTTACTTTCCTATTTGTTCTTCTGTACTTTCTTCAGAGTATTTTCAACCTTGGATTGCCTTTATAGTCCATCTGTCCATTCAAACAGTAAGCCATATGCACTATCAACAGCCCTGTGTGTAGTTGAAAACTGTATATTATATGCAATAGTTTAAACTTTAAAATATTACACACATTTAGAGATCTTGAATATAAAAATCACTGTTCATATAACTGGGCAATACTACTCCTTACAAAACAAAGTAAATAAAATAATACTATAGGAATTGAAAATGATATTTTTAAAATACAGTTTTAAACATTTTATTATTTCCATTAACTAATTTGTATATTATTGAAAAATGTAGAGTTAAAAAATTATATATATAAAAGTTGAATTTCCCCATTTATTCTGCCCTTATTGGGTGTTATTAATTTCATTCATATTTAAATTTCAGCCCTCTGTGGAATTCCAGAAGTAAATGAAATTTAGCAATTTTCTTATACAGGTTTGGCCTTTCCTTCTTCCTTTTTATACCAAATACTACACACAGGCTACAATTTTAATGGAATAAATATATTTACACTTCTCCAGGGCCTCCATGGCATGGTTTATCTAGTTTTCATTGTAATGTTACTTAACTGCTGCTCAAAATAGTTTTCTCTAATACCAGACAATCAGCTCCTTGAAGGTTGGTAAGTAAGTTAGTTTTATTTGCACATCTCTATTATCTTCCCATATAATCTGATAATTGAGCTCCTAGTGCTGAAGTGATTTAAAAATTTATTTCCACACAAAAACATACACATACATGTTTATGCAGTTTTATCCATATCCTTAAAAGCTAGCAGCAACTAAAATGTCCTTTAATAGGTGTGTGGATGAGTGACCTGTGGTCATCTATACAGAATACTATTAAATGAGAAAAGAAAAAAGAGCTATCACACCACACAAAGCATGGATTAACTCTAAATGAATTTTGTTAAGTCAAAGAACCCAATCTACAAAGGCTGAATACAAAAAGATTTCAATTATGTGATATTCTGTAAAAAGGAAAAACTCAAGAGGGTTCCAATCGAGGTATGAAAGGGAGGATTGAATAGGTGAAGCACAGAGGTAGTGTGTGTGTGTGTGTGTGTGTGTGTGTGTGTGCACGTGCACAACTATATCTTGTGATACTGTAATGATGGATACGTGACACTATGCATTTGTTAAAGTTAAGAAAATTTTACAGCATCAAGAGTAAACCTTAATATACAAAATTTTAAAAAACTCATCCAGGTGGTTCAGGGATCTTGGGCTGAAGGGGATCCTAGGATAGGGATGGCATGGGTAAAGTGAAACCACTTTTTACCCTCTTCAATGTATCTATTTTCATTTTTTTTTTTTTTTTGCAGAAACAGTATGCTAGAATCTTTCCATTGAACTCTCCAGTTCTCACAGAGGTATTCTTGTCAATGTCCTAAGTGCTAGATGTGCTCATTGCTACTGGAGTTCTCCCACAGGGGAGAGTGAAAGTAGAGTGAGTGGCCAACTTCCCCAGTCTTGTGGAACATTGACTATGAGGCCTACTTCTGTCTTGTGTCACACTGATAACTGAGGGGATCAGCACCTTTCAGTCGTCTAGGGTGCTAGAAGCAGATTAAAGGGCATGAGCTCACAGAAATCATGTACATATTTCAAAAAACTGACCACAGAGCCTACTGACTTCATAGGTCAGTAGGCTTACAGACTTCATCAAGAGGCTCACTATTAACCCCATTGGACTCCTCACTTGTGGCTTTCTCCCAACTGTCAGACATGCACCCAAAGCTCTTTGCATGCATCCAGGATGGCATACATCAACCTCCACAGAGAGCCTGCCTGCTTTCCTACTGATAGGACATGTGATTCTCCACATATGTAGCCCAAGCCTCCACAGAAGGTACATGTAAGTCTACAGAGATAGCATATAAACATCAGTAGCTGGCTCAACTTTGTAGAATGGGGGAGAAGGCACACAACCTTGAACATCTTTGGGCATTGCCATGGAGAATATAAATGAGAGGCTCTGTACATAGGCCTGATTCTGTGGGAACAAGAAATGGTGTACATTTCTAGGGCTTCTTCCCCAAGAGGAATTAATAATAGGGTAGCCATATCTATAAAAAAAGGCCACAAAATCTTAAGCTGGGCCAGCTAATAAAGGTCTTTCTCTCATGAAGCCAGGCAGCAAAGACTGACGGAAAGTATTATTTATTCAAATGTGAAGAGAGCAACACAAGACTGCAAGGAGCATGAGGAATCAAGGAACATAACATCTCAAAGGAAAAAAATGAAGCTCTAGGAGCTGATCCTAAAGAAAAGGAGATCTACAAATTGCTCGACAAAGAATCAAAATAATTGTCTTAAATTCAGCTACAAGAGAATAAAGACAGCCAATACAGGAAAACAATACACAAACAAATACACAATACAGAAAACAATACACAAAGTGAATACTTCAAAAAGAGAAACCATAAAAAGGAACTATATAGAAATTTTGGAGCTAAAGAACACAATTACTGAACAACAAAAATCAACAGAGAGTTTCAATAACATATTTGACCAAGTAGAAGAAAGAATGAGCAAACTCAAAGAGAGATCGTTTGAAATTATTTAGTCAGAGAAACTAAAGGAAAAAAAGAATGAAAAAGACTGAAGAATGAAGAAGCCTATGAGACTTTTGGAACATTAAACAATATATGTATTATGGGAGTCCCAGCAAGAGTAGAGAAAGAGAAAGGGCATAAAGTTTATTCAAAGAAATAATGACAGAAGCTTCCCAAAGCTGGAAGAGAAATAAATAGACAGATTCGTGATACCCCAAGTACCCAGACTAGATGAATAGTGAGAGATTTTCACCAAGACATGCTATAGTCAGAATGTCAAAAGTAAAAGAATAAATGCTGGTGAAGATGTGAAGAAATGGAGACACTCATATATTGCTGGCAGGAATGAAAAGTTATATAGCCACTTTGGAAGACACTTTGGTGATTTCTTATAAAACTAAATATACACTTACCATGTAATTCAGCAATCATGTTTCTTGATATTTATCCAATAGAATTGAAAACTTGTATCTACATAAAAACATACATATAAATGTTTACACTACCTTTATTTATTATTGCCAGAACTTAGAAACAACCAAAAAGTCCTTCAGTAGGTGAATGAATAAATAAATTGTGGTATATACAGGTATAAATTATTATTAGGAATTTTAAGAAATGAGCTATCAAAGCTACAAGAAGATATAGAGTAAACTAAAACACATATTACTAAGAAAAGAAGCCAATCTGAGAAGGCTAACTGCCATATGATGTCTACTATAACATTATGGAAAAGGAAAAATTATGTAGATAATAAAATGAGTGGTTGACAGGGGTGGGGATAGGGAAGAGATGAACAGGCAGAGCACAGGGAGATTTTAGGGCAATACAGTTATCCTGTATGATATTTTAATGATGAATATATCATTATACATTTGTTCAAATCCAGAGTGTACAACACCAATAATGAACCCTAAGGTGAACTATAGTATTTTGATGATTAAGAGATCTTAATGTAGTTTTATCCTTGGTAACACAAGTGCTATTCTGGCGAGTAATGTTGATAATGGAGGAAGCTATGCATATAGGAAATGTATATGACATGTATGAAGTAGAATACACATTCTTCTCAAGCAATCATGGAATAGATCATACATTATGCAAAAAAAAAAAAACAAGACAAAACATTTAAGAGGATTACAATAAATTCACGTATCTTTTCCAAAAGCAATGGTATAAAACTAGAAGTCATTAACATGAGGAATAATACAAAATTAATAAATATGTACAAATTAAACAGCACCTCTTGAATAACCAATGAGTCAAAAAGGAATAGAAAGGGAAATACAAAAAAAAGATTCTTAAAAGGTCCCATTTCAAAACTAAACAAATTTTTTTAACTATGTATGGTGATGAATGTTTTCTAGTTATTGTGGTGATCATTTGTGACATACATAAATATCAAATCATTATGTTGTATGCCTGAAACTAATATGATGTTGTGTATCAATGACATCTCAATTAAAAAAGAATTATAAACATATAAAAAAGGGAAATCAAAATGTATCTTGAAACAAATGAAAATGGAAACAACACACCAAACATGGAGAATACAGCAGTTCTAAGTAGTTCTAAGAGGAAGGTTTTTTTTGTGTGTGATAAATGCATTAAGAAAGATCTCAAATGAGCAATATAAGTTTACACTTAAGAAACTTAAAGAAAACAAAGTCCAAAATCAGCAGAAAAAAGGAAATAAATATCATAGCAGAAATAAATGAAATAGGGATTAGAAAAACTGTAGAAAAGTGTAATAGAAGTATAAGCTAGTTATTTGAAAATATAAACAGAATTGACAAATCTTTAATAATATTAGTTATTACAAAAAGAATAATCACCCAAATAAAGTATAAATGAAAGAGGAGATACTTCAACTAATACTACAGAAATGCAAAGGATCATAGGAGACTACTAAAAATAATAGACCAACAGATGAGACATTCATATTATTTATATTTGTATTTATATATAAATTTATATTTACATTTATATTTATTGAGGTATAAATAAAGATTACACCAACAAATGGGAAAACTTAGAATAAATGGATAACTTCCTAAAGGCCTATAGTTTACTAAGACAAAGTCATGAAACATTAGAAAATATGAACAGACCTATTACTAGTAAAGAGAGTGAATTAGTAATCACAAACCTCCCAAAAAAGAAAAAAAAAAGGGACTTAATGATTGCATTGTTGATTCTACCAAACATTTAAGGAAAAATTACCATCAGTCCTTGTCAAACTCATTTGAAAAAATTAAAAAGGGGGAACACTTCCAAGATTATTTTATGAGACCACCATTAACCTTGATACTAAGGCCAGACAAGATTCCACAAGAAAATAAAGTTACAGGCTAATATCTCAGATGAACACAGATGTAAAACCTCTCCATAAAATACTAGCAAACCAAATTTGACAGCACGTTAAAAGAATCATACACCGTGATCAATGGGATTTAGTCCTAGCATACAAAGATGATTCAACAGGAGCGCCTGAGTGGCTCAGTCGGTTAAGTGTCCGACTTCAGCTCAGGTCATGATCTCACGGTTTGCGGGTTCGAGCCCCGCATCGGGCTCTGTGCTGACAGCTAGCTCAGAACATGGAGCCTGTTTCAGTCTGTGACTCCCTCTCTCTCTGACCCTCCCCTGCTCACACTATCTCTCTCAGAAATAAATAAAACATTAAAAAGTAAACAAAGATGATTCAACGTACACAAATCAATAAATGTATATATGACATTAACAGAAGAAAGCATAAATATTACATGATCATGTCAATATATGTAGAAAAACTGACAAAATTCAACATCCTTTCATAATAGAAACTCAAGGTCACGTACCATAAGCTTACAGGTAACATGACACTCAAGGTTGAAATGTTCAAAACGCTTCCTCTAAGATCAGCTACAGGAATGCCCATTCTCATCACTTTTACTCAACATAGTAGTAGAAGTTCTTTTTTTTTTTTTTAGGGTAATCTTTATTTTTTAAAAAATTTTTAATAGTTTATTGTCAAATTGGTTTCCACACAACACCCAGTGCTCAACCCCACAAGAAATAAAAAGCATTCAGATTAGAAAGGAAGAAGCAAAATCTGTTTGTAGATGACATGATATTATATATAGAAACACGTAAAGACTCAACCAAAAACTGTTAGAATAAACAAATTCAGTAAAGTTACAGGATAACAAAATCAACCTACAGTTATCAGGTTCTATGTTGTTTATATGCATTAACAACATACTATTCAAAAAAGAAATTAAGAAAACAACCCATTTATGATAGCATCAAAAAAGAACAAAATAGTTCAGAATACATTTAACCAAGAAGGTAAAGATCTTCACACTAAGTATAAAGCATTGTTGGAAGAAATTGAAGACGACACAATAAAAAGTACCCTGTGTCCAGGAATTGGAGGAATTAATACTCTTGGTACGTTCATAGTACCCAAAGTTATCTACTGATCCCATGCAAATCCTATCAAAATTTCAATGGCATTTTTATGGAAATAGAAAAACAAAAAAACTATATGGAGCCACAAAAAAAAAAACCAAAAAACCAAAAAACACTGTGTAACGAAAACAATTTTGACCAAGAACAAACTGAAGAGATCACACTTCTTGATATCAAGGTATATTATTAAGTTATTATAATTAAAACAGAATGGTACTAAGAACAGGCATATAAATGAAAGAACATTACAGACAGCCCAGGAATAATCTTATGTATGTACAGTCAACTAATATTTTGGCAAAGGTGCTGAAGAATACATAATGGTAGAAAGATGGTCTCTTCAATAAATGATATTGAGAAAACTGGAGATCCAGATATTAAAGAATGAAATTGAATACTTATCTTATACCATATGTAAAAATTATCCTGAAATTGATTAAAGACAAACCTAAGACTTTAAACCATAAAACCCCAAGAAGAAAGCATAAGGAAAAATTCCTTGACACTGGTCTTGGCAAGGATTTTTTATTTTTGATGTGATACTCGAAGTTTAAGCAACTTAAGTAGACGAGTGAGACTACATCAAACTAAAATGTTGTGCATAACCAAGGAAACAATCAACAAAAAGGCAACCTATGGAATAGGAGAAAATATTTGCAAACCATATTATTTGATAAGGTATTAATATTCAAAATGTATAAAGAACTCATACAACTCAATAGTAAAAAACAAACAAAATAATCTAAGTTAAAAAATGGGCAGAGAGCTTGACAGACATTTTTCTAAAGAAGGCATACATATATATACCACATGTAAGTGTATTATGCTAAGTGAAATAAGTTAGAGAAAGACAAATATATGATTTCACTCATATGTGGAATTTAAAAAACAAAAAGCTGAAAATAGGGGAAAGGAAGGAAAAATAAGATAAAAACAGAGAGGAAGGCAAACCATAAGAGACTTAAAGACAGAGAACAAACTGAGGGTTGCTGGAAGGGAAGTGGGTGAGGAAATGTGCTAAATAGGTGATGGGGATTAAGGAGGGAAATTGTTAGGATGAACACTGAGTGTTATATATATATAAGTGATGAATACTGGGGTTCTACTTCTGAAACCAGTAATACACTGTGTGTTAAATAACTTGAATTTAAGTAAATAAATTTAAAAACGAAAAGAAGGAAGAAAGGAAGAAAGAAAATACACTTATGGCAACAGGTACATGAAAAATCGATCAACATCACTAATCATCAGGGAAATATGAATCCAAACCATTATGAGAGATCACCTCACATGTGTTAGGATAGCTATTATAAAAAATAATAATAAGTACTGGTGAAGATATAGAGAAAAGGGTCTCTGGTATACTACTGATGAACGGTAAACTGGTATAGTCAATACGGAAAAGAGTATGGAAATCCCCCATTTCATGATTTTCCATATGTAACTAGGTATTGATTATTCTAGGTACTTAAAAAAATTATGTTTATTTTTCGTGAGCTCTCAGTGGGATGATCATATACCCTATTATCTAAATTAAGACATATTTGAAAATGAAAGGATGTACTATTAATTATATGAAGACAATAGACTCCAAGCAGGATAATTCTTGTTAGAGTTGGATATACTGACATGAAGTATACATGCATTATTTAGAAGTATATTTTACATTTACTATGAGCAAATTGTAATACCACACCCTGTTTTTATAATCAAACGTAAGTATCAAAATTTTGACTTTTTGAGATATTTCATGATTCAGAATAAGGACAATGCAACTGTTACACAGGCTTTATTAAGTTCCCCACTTATGGTGGGCCCTGAGCTCTTCTCTTTCATTCTACAATTTTTGTAGAATCAAAAGCAAATCTCAAAAGTAAAGATTCATCCAGTGACCCCATGGAAAAAGCTGTCTCACCTTGTTTTCTGACTCAGATTTCTTATTAATCAACAGTACAATATGCTTTTTATATATTTTATCCAATGTTTTAGTCAGAAGAGTATTCATTATATTTAGTCTACTATACAACCTGAAATGGATCTCATAACTTTACCGATATGGAGATTAAAGAATTCATCCAAGATTACATAAGTATCAACAGTGAAATCAAGATTAGACGCTGGATGTTGGTTTTTTTGCTAACCTTTGTTGGCAAAGGTACTGGCTTGCTTTTATTCCTGCTAAAATTACATGTCTGTGACTGGGCAAAGTGGATGAATTTGCTATGAGAGTGGTCTTCCTTCAATTTCTCTACTTTCCTTGGAGAACAATGGGTTCTCAGACAGACCGGAAAAAAGTACTAATGTTTCACTTTGGTAATAAAATTCTTCCATGGAAGGGCTCAAGAAGCTATATTTAATTCTACTTTGTGAAACATTTCTCAAGTCACAATAGACCTTTCCATTTCATTTTTACTGTTGGGGGGGGTAGAATATGAATTTAGTGTTTTACCTCAATTCTCTCTCAGAAATGGATTGGAAATAATGAAAGATTATCTCTCTATGGCTCTGAGTCTCTTAAAAGAAATTTAGACTTGGAGCTTTTATGACTTCTTTTTGGCTCTAGGTTTTTTTTTTAAATGTTTATTTTTTAGAGAGAGAAAGACAGAGTATGAGCAGGAGAGGGGAAGAGAGAGAGAGGGAGAGGCAGAATCTGAAGCAGGCTCCAGGCTCTGAAATATCAGCACAGAGCCCAGGGTGGGGCTCAAACTCATGAGCCATGAGATCATGACCTGAGCTGAAGTCAGATGCTTAACCAAATGAGCCACCCAGGTGGCCCTGGCTCTAGAATTTTTAATTCCATAATGGGAATTCATATGCACTGGAGTATGGCCAATTTTAATTTTTAATGATTTACCTTTCATAACTGAGGTTGTATGACCAATGGATTGGAAAGTTACTTTCTTGGAGAGAATATAGAACTACGGTATATCAAATACAACTTATCTCTGACTTATGCAGTGTCTTTTGCTGTTAGGATATTGTCTTTTGTTGTTAGGATGTAGTCAAGTTTTTCTTAAAAAAAGCTTTATTTCTTTGAAGAATCATTTTTGTTTTCCTAGTTCTCAGAAAGCCTAGAACAGTACTGGAAAAATATTAGATATTCTATAAGTACCTGCTGACTCTGGTTAGATTTTATTTCAATTCAGCTACCAAACCAAAACAGATGTCCAGTATCTTGTCTAATCTGTTTTATTCCGATCTTCTTTGCCAGCAAGTCTGACTTCATGAGTCATAGGCTTAACTTTATCAGCCTGAAGGCCAGGTTACTTTTTCCAAGACCAAGCATTTCCTTCGAGACAAAGTTCAAAATTATGAAGGAGAAAAAACTGAAATAGGAGAATGAAATCGAAAATGAAAGGGATACAATGGTGTTGAGCTCCACGGGATAGACATGCAAATCAAAGAGAAGAGTATTCCAATTTCCTGTGTTCAGTTGTAAGCTCAGCTTTTGGAAGATACATTTGATTATCAAGAGTACATAGTCTAATTCTGGAAGCAGCCATAAATTTAGTACATATAAAAAGCCTAAAAAGTGAGAAAGAGAAACTTAGAGGAAGTTAGAATATGACATAAATATAGCAAAATATAAATATAACAAATTGGAATTGGAATTCAGGACACCTCAATTGTAGTGCTGGTTCTACAGTAAATAATTTCAGTAAATAACTCTTGAGTTTCCATTCCTTATCTGTGAAATAAGCGGATTTGATTCAGGTTTCTTGACTCTTGCTCCACCGTGCAAGTCACCACACCAATCTCAGGCTCTCTTTTATTTCTAAGGACTGTGTACCCAGCTTAATCCTGAAGCTTGTGGATTTCTCTCACTTTCTCTCTTCTGTGTTTCCATAGTTCCTTGGGCTTCCTACATGGTTTATTCTCCATTAAGGTCCTGCCAACAATAAAAGTCTATGGTTTTATGTGTCTAGGGTCTTTGGACAAAGCTAACAAAACAAATCCAGTTAAACAAAGCAAGACTTCATTGGGAGGAAATGGAGTGACAAAGACAACCTAAATGTGGCTATATAAGCAGATTTTAGGAAGAACGGCTTTCTCAAATATTTCATGCTTAGAAAAGAGACGCCAACTGGCTGAGCTTAGGTCACATGGCTGGAGCAGATCAAGGAAGAGGTTCTATAATTATCACTTCCATCAAGACTGAATGCAATGGGATAGTCGAGTATTTCTTCAAAGGAAAGAGACTGCTTTTAGTGAATGCAGGCTGGACAACCAAAAACAAAGCTATCTATGTAGTGATTCCATAATTTGGGGCCTATTCTCCTTGTTTTTATATGTCCAGTGAGACAATCATTCTGGCTATAATCAGGTTAATGGCATGCATTGTGTGATACAGGGGTAGGTATACAACATGTGCTATTAGCATACAATCCTCTGTAAGGGATGTGAATCCCAGTAAAAACACATCAGTTTAAAGTCTCAGAATGTCTGTGGTGATATGATGCTAAGTTAATGAACAGTTTACTCTGGTGCTTCATCCCATTATAACCTACCAGCAGTTTTCACACTTGAATGAGTCTCCTGGACTCTACCAGCAACAGAGTCAAATGAATAACTCTGAGGACCTGAATTATAATAGAATCTGACTTTAAAAATTATAAATTGGTCAAAGGAACGTGAACCTTGCCTATTAGTTTATCTTCTCATTTTTGAAATCACTTATATGAACTCATAGCATTTACACACACAGAGCAAATTTTTCTAAAGGGTTCTGAACATTCTCAGATATGTTATTAATCTGCTTACTTTCTCTACTAGATAAGTTGGTTGTCAGTAATAACATTAAACTTTACAGGAAAGTTGCTAAGACAAAATTCATGAGCTAAGAAAGAATTGGTAATTATCTACATTTTAATGGTAATATAGAAAAATCTAAGTGTTCACCAGTGTAGAAATAATAACCATCGTACAGACTAACTTATTTGGCTCTTCATTTTCATCCACAAAATAGAAATCTCATTATTATCATCCTAATCAAAAACATCTAGTGAATATCTTCCTGCTTATAGCACTGCTTGAGGCTTGTTAAACAGGAATAATTCTCTCCATTATCACCAAATATTAATATTTAACAAGATACATTTTTTAGATTTTAAATGAATAATCATAACACTTAGAACCTACCCAAGTAAATGATCTAGGTTTTTTTTTTTTTTTCAAGAGGAAAACGGGGTTCAGGGTGCTGAATAAAGAGATCTTAAGATATGCTGATTTATTCATGTGTATGCCATCTCTCAGATTTGATTTTTAAACTCTGAGCACCAGCACTGTCAGTCTTTCAAAAGACAGGCAGGTCGGCAATCACAGCCAATCCTGCTTTTGTTCATATTCTATGGTTCAGAGACACATTCTCCTCTTGTCAGCTTTATGAAGAAAAGAACATAATTTTCATTTGTCTGCTTGGAGGACAATCATTTGACATTCTTTAAGGGAATTTTACCCAAAGGCATAATATTAAAATAGAATTTGACTTTACATATAGATTGATTTATATTAACCACATCACCAGAGTATTTAATAATTCTGTGCTAACAGTTTGGCCTCCACATAAACATAGACTCCACTCCAGGGTGCACTTTCAGAGTGGAAAGTGTGCTGTTGAACTCCCACTGTGTCAAATGATGAAGATGTACTTAAAACCCCAGCTACCACTTTTCTAAATTCAAGGTGTCTCTAACCAGTAGCTGCCACTGGATCAGGAGTACTGTTTGTTTGGAATAAAAACAATAGTAATATCTATTATTTGGTGACTTAATGGCAGACTTGGGGCATGTGAAATAATGCTCTATGCTAGGCATCAATTTCTGTAACAGAAGGGAATCTAGATATGTTGTCAGTTGCATACAATAACAAAAAAACCAACATTCTGGCTGGCAGGCTAGAGACCTGCTTGAACAGACAATTGGCTGCTTCACACAGAGCTTACCATTCCTGGTTGCATTGTCTAAAAGACAATGACCATATCTTAAATATGTGTGTCTTTAAGCTAGTATTGGGGTCCCACCAACTTAGTTTTATAACATTGTAATGTTTTACATGAACGGAATCATGGAATCCTGTAACAGCTGTATCTTCCTATCTTAAATGGATGATTCACAGCTATGTTGTAGGATTTCAAGCTCTTATTCAACACCATTTCTCTAGTTAACTTCCTTCCCCCGTCCACACTCCTCTCACTCTGTTTGTATACTCTGATGTTCTAGGATTATTTTATTATCTTTTTGCCACCCCTCATCTTCAAATGAAAAATTTAATAATATAGTCTAGGATTAATTTGGTCTTAATCTTAAGGCTGATGATTTTGAGAAAGATTCTAAGAACTTGTTTCTTTAATACATGAATAGGCTAATATAGGGGCTGGGATATGATAAGTGTTCAATCAGTATTTGATGTATGTTAATTAAAAATAGGTAACAATATTTTGCTTTTTTATTAACACGTATACCATATAAATATATAACAAAGTGTGAAAGATTAATAAATGTGGGTAACTTTCTTGAATGTAGGTACTCATGGCAAACACAGGAGCACATAAATCTAGGCATTTGTTATACTTTCACTTTTGCTACCTTAGAGGCTTATAACATGTTTGATCATAAATACTGAAAATTCAGGTTCATAAAATAAAGACATAATCTAAATATTTCACTGGTCAACTATGCTGGTTGACTAGAAAATTAAAAATTTGAGACTTTTATAGCAGATGAGTTGGAATACTTAACAAATGACAACAAATTCTGCTATATATTGTTAATGCATAATTTGTCTCACAAAAGTATGTCCTTAAATTTTTTTAACCTCCTCCCCCAGCTTTATTGAGATATAATTAATTTTTTTATTTTTTTCAAATATAGTTAAAAATCTATCACTTCACATAACTGCATTATTTTGTGTGGGGGGAGAATATTTAAGATCATACTCTTAATATTCATGTATATAATACAATACTGTTACCTACATTTACCATGCTGTACATTATGTCCCTGGAAATTATTCCTCTTATAACTCCAAGTTTAATCTTTTTAAAAGTTTATCTATTTTGAGAGAGACAGAGACAGCATGAATTCGGTGAAGGGGGGGAGGGAGAGAGAGTTCCAAGCAGACTCCACACTGTCAGCACAGAACCCATTGTGGGGCTTGATCCCACAAAGCTGTGAGATCATGACCTGAGCTGAAACCAAGAGTTGGACGCTTAATCCAGTGAGCCACCCAGGCACCCCTGGAAGTTTGTACACTGTGACCAACACTTTCCCGTTTATTCACCCCTCACACCCTGGCAACCAACATTTTTTATGTTTCTATGAATTTGGACTTTTTTATTTTTAGATTTCACCTGAGTGAGATCATACAGTACTTATCTTTTTCAGCCTGGCTTGCTTTATAAGTAATCTAAGTTTAAATCTATGTTTAAAACAAGTGATTTAAATAATTTTGGAATTTGAAACTTTAGAGTTTTGCTATGTAAAATTATGGACCGTCACTGAATATCTAGATCAGTTCCAAATAAGATAAAACAATAAAACATTTCTGAACAAAGGTGTCCATTTTGGACTTATTATAAAGAAACTTAAGATATTAGTAAACATGTTCTATGCCACATTGAACAATTCACTCTGAGAATAAAATATAATTTCAGAAATTTTAAATTGGTTTTTAATGTTTTTATCCCATTTATATTTAACAAAATTATGGATATTAGGTTTAAGCCTATAATCTTGCTATTCGTTTAATATTTGTCCTATGTACTTTTAGTCAGTTGTTCTTCCCTTAAGCCTTCTTTTATCCTGATCAAGCAGGGTTTGTTGTTGTTGTTGTTGTTTTTCATTTTATTTCACTATTATCTTGCTCATTGTGTTAGAGGTCACCCATAACACCCTAGGTTTGGTGATTTGCTAGGAAAACTCACAGGACTTACCATATAGTCATGCTCATAGCTATGATTATTACAGTGAAGGGATACAACATAAAATCAGCAAAGGCAAAAGACAGAGTGAAGTCTGAAGAGAAGGCAAGTCCTTTCTTAGTGGAGTCACATAAAAGGCATTTAATTCTTCCAACAATGAAATGTGACATAACAAGCAAAATGCCATCTACCATGGAAGGTCTTTAGAGTGTCAGTACCCAGGGGTTTTACTGGGATCAGGTTGTATAGGCAACTTCTGCTTAGTGTGTACCAAAATTCCAGATTTCTAGGAAAAAACGCAAGTGTTTAGCATCAACCTTGTTTTCACACTTAGGGAACAGTGGGAGCCTCAACAAAATCCAAATTCCAAGACAAGCCAAGGGCCAACCTTGCAGGCAGGACTTTCTGAGGGAATGTAGGAATCCTGCCAACATGGACTTCATCTTTGGGCTTCCATCTTACTCATGTCCACACAATGACCTCCTTCAGGGCTATATGTTCCAGGCCTTATGTAGGTTAACACATGCCCTGATCAGAACATGGGAAGGCTTGTTCTTATTTTTCCTGAAGTGATGCACAAAAGGTATCATTTTATTTTTGTTAAAGTCTATTATTTATTTTGAGAGAGAGACAGAGCATAAGCAGGGGAGGGACAGAGGGTAAGAGAGAATCCCCAAGCAGGGTCTGCACTGTCAGCACAGAGCTCGAGGTGGAGTTTGAAACCATGAACTATGAGATCATGACCTGAGCTGAAATCAAGAGCTGGGAGCTTAACTGACTCAGCCACCCAGGTTCTCCACAAAAGGTGCTGCTTTAAATAACTAGTAGATTCTCTGGTTCACAGATGGCCCCACTTTAGAAAGCAGTGCTGTGATAGCATCATGTCCGTCACTCTATCATAGCTGGGGATTAAGTTCCTAATGTGACAGAGGATGGTGGGAGAGGGTAGAGAATAGCTATGTAACTTCTGGATCATTTGTCTGCCAAGATACCCCACCAATGAGTTACCTTAAATGAAAATATATGTAAATAGAGTATGGAGTGGCTTTCTTCATTTTTCAGTTTTCAAGTGCCTTCACAGTCTGGAAGATACATTACTGGCCCTTCTCCAACTTCTAGCAGGGTAACAGTCTGAGATCAACTATGTTACTCTTTTCTACAGATTAGTTATAACTCCCTAATCTTTTTATTGGTTGCTTTTATAGTAGCTATAGGTATAGGTATTATATATTATAACAAACATTTGTAATTTATCACAGAATATAAGAACTATCCAGGGACACCTGGGTGGCTCAGTCAGCTAGCCTCTGATTTGGGCTCAGGTCCTGATCTCACGGTTTGTGAGTGTGAGCTCTGCCATAGGGCTTTGTGCTGACAGTGTGGAGCCTGATTTGGATTCTCTCTCTTTCCTGCTCACTGTCCCTCCCCCATTCTGGTATGTGCATTCTCTCTCTTGCTCTCTCTCTCAATATTTAAATAAACTTAAAAAATAAAAAAAGAACTATCCAAAAGTATAATCCCATTTATCCTATTCCTTGTGTTATTATATATTTCTACTTATGTTCTAAATTCCCAAACTATTTTGGTTAATTTTGGTTTAAGCACTTTATAGATTTTTAAAGAAATTATGAAGAAATTTAAAAACATTACTCATATATTTACCAAACCCAATGCTCATCATTCCTTCAGATACAAGTTTCCATTTGGCATCATCCACTTAAAGAATTTGCTTTTGTTTTTCTTATACTGCAGATCTGCTGGCAACAAACTTCCTCAGGTTTTATTTGCCTGAAAATCTTTTTTGTTGTCTTCATCCTGGCCCTCGGGTTCTCCAATCTCATTTTAGATTTCATGGCACACTGGAACCACTCGTGATTCATTGTGTACAGAGAGTTTGGTACAGGGAAAATTGAGTGGCTCTCTGAGTTTCTGAGCTCATAGAACAAACAGAAACCTGCAACCCTTGCTGGGCTCAGACACTGGGACAGAGAAGAAAGATGGGATTGAGAACAAGAGCAAGAGATTTGATCTTGAGGTGACAGAGAAGCATTAGATATAGGCAATTATACAAAGTGAAACCAAGGAGTATTTCCAGTCAAAAGAGTCTGTCCATAAATTAAAAGGGAACAGCGCATGTAAAAGAGTATAGAGTCTTTGGAGTCAGAGCCAATTTAAAACCAGCCTTGTCCTTTACCAGGTATGTGTGAGATTAAGCAAATTTTCTACTTTCCTTCAACCCTATAGTTTATAAAAATGGGTGCAATTCATATCGTGATATTGTTGCAAAAGCTAATTCCTCACACTTGTTCCAGGTTGCAGACCCAGTCTGTTTCTCTCTTCTTCTAGAAAACCAAAACTGAATTCTGATTCAGACTGAAAATGTATTGTTTTGCTTGAAACTTCAGAGGCCATTGGCTATCTTGTGCTGAGAATTACATATTCCCACTTCTCAAAATAAAACAGAAAGCAGAGTTAACACTGTTGAGTCAGTATTGATCAGGGTCCTGGCAGAAAATAGAGATGTTAATGACTAGCTGCAGAGGTATGGACAGTGGTAAGGGGAAAAATGCAGATGTGGAAGCACCAAAGACTAACAACTCTAAGAAACCATTGTCAACTTAAGGCTGATGGGATACTGGGAAGAAATATTGTTCCTGAAGCCCAGTGGGAGCCCAAACAATAAAGGAAGTTTTACCCAGCAGATGCTGCTCACAGAGGGACAGAGAAGTGCTAAGGTGGGTGTGATTGGGAGGTGGGAAATACTCCAAACACTCTCCTCCCACTCTCTGGTCACCTAGCA
Organism: Proteles cristata cristata; assembly: GCA_017311185.1. Classification (NCBI taxonomy): domain Eukaryota; kingdom Metazoa; phylum Chordata; class Mammalia; order Carnivora; family Hyaenidae; genus Proteles; species Proteles cristata. Next base: position 3,247,714 of record JAESUZ010001598.1, read on the forward strand.
ATATTTTTTTTTTCATTGAATTAAATCAGAAGCCAGAAAGAAAGGGAGTTCGGATGGTGCAGCTGGTAAGAATAAGCCTGCTGGGGGAAAAGAACATATCTGGAGGTGGAACAAATTTGCAAATAACCCACAGAAAATGTACCAAGGATGGGAGACTAGCTCCTAGTGCAGATAACTTGTGCCTCCTGTTGTGAGGGTCTCACTCTCACTTTGCTGTGAATCCTGAGAAGTCAGACTTACTGAAAGAACTTACTCCATCTGCTAAAAGTAGGATGTTGCTCCCTGGCTCAAAAGTAACCCTTCCTGTGGAAAACATCAACTCTCATCAGAGTTACCCATATGATGGAAGTATGAACCTAAGTCTATGAAGCTTTTCTCACCTGGATTTCTGTCATCTCAAAATTAGTGATGTAACTCCTACCATATCTTTCAAGAGATTTCTGTTTACCAAAATCCAAATTCTCAGAGGACAAGGAATCCTTTCTGCACATCTCTCAAGGTCGTAAGCCCGGAACGATTCTTTCCTCTTCTCTGAGTCAGTTTCCATCACTGGGAATTGGGACACATGAATTTACCATTGTCATTTCCTGACTACATTCTACTCATTCTTCAAGTCTGGCTTTGACATCACCTCCTCTAAGTGGGTAGATGCCCCTACACTATACTCCCCCAAGGACCCTATACTTCCCTGCTTACCACTTATGGCTTAAATTAGCTATGATCTGTTTTAAGTATCTATTCCATTGGCTCTAAGTGTTTAAGGAATGAGACAATGACTCCTCAGGAGTCTGCACAGTGTGTGACGCTATGAATAAACAGGAACCATAGTGTAGCTGTGCCTGTTTGATGCAGGTGCACATGAATACACCTGTGTTGTCACAACTGTTCTGGGTCTCATCTCTAAAATGAACAATCTCATCTCCAAAATGAACAATCTTATTTGGATCTTTAAGGTTCTTTTAAGTACTAAAATTAGTTATCTGTGTTTTATGAAAAATAACAAATATGGCAATAGTTATTGATTTATTTTGAGAAGAATGATGGGATGTTTCTTTTTGGAGAATAAAGAGGCTGGCATGTAGGGCTGACAACATCAAAATTTTGCGATCCCATTGACCCCTGAGGATCCACTACCTTGAGAGCAAAGTACAATTATTGTTCACATCAATCCTGAGTATAATGATACCAGAATTACTGAATTTTGAAGAACTCATATCATCATACCTTATCATGCACTTAAGAGTCAAATTCTTCAGGTCATTTTGATTCCCCTAAACACACTGTAAAGTACTGAAAGTAAGGAGAGGGTACAACAAATATAGAGGACCAAGATTACATTGGAGGTAAGAAGCTCTGTGAGAGGAAATACAGAAAACACAGAATGGTGTGATTTAAAGTCAGGAGCAGGGTTCCAGAGTCAGCTAGAGATGGGTTGACAGCCTTAGAGTCACAGGCTTCTTATGAGCTATGTGATCCTGAACCTAATCTGTTTCATCTATGAAACAGAAATCTGAATTCTTAGAAATACCATGAATAGTAAGTGGGATATGAAATATAAAGAAGCCAGGACATAGTAAGTATTAAATTAATGATTAACTACTGGTATTAGTATGGACACAAGTGATTATAGAATCACAGGTTATAAGAACTCATGTAAGTTGTCTACTTAGTCCTAATGAATTTAAATAACATGTCCATAATATTAATTTTATCAGTGATAGGGTTTATGGGGTGATTTCTTCCATTAGTAATAATGCTTTACATATGAAGGCTAAAATCTCATTCCAGTGTACAAAGCAAATGAGATAATCCAATAGCCCTCACGCTAAGATTTATTGAACCAATTACTTGGATCAGCCTTTTCTTGGGTACAGATATATATTGGATTTGATTCCTTTCAAACACTCAAAACAATTTTCTAATTGTCTATTGACCATAGAAAACAACTAACAGTAACTTGATAAACTAGTTAAATTACATGGGTTCTTTGGCTATATACCTTTCAGATACGGCAATCTGTATATCTAAACATTTTTCATGAATTCTGCTTTTAGCACCAAGCTATTTCAACAAGGCCTTAATTACTTTGCAGTTTTCCTCAAATCTTATTTTCTTCTGCCTAGAACAGATTTTGAAAAAGGAGTTTCACAAAACTTAATGAAATAGCAGCTAAGGAGACAAAAATGTTCTTTGGATGTAATTAGTGAACAATCATTATGCAAGAGAAGGGTCACCCCCAATGTCAGGAGCCAATAAAAGCAAGTCATCAGAGAAATAGTCCTTTCTTCCTATGGAATCTGTTCACACTAGCCATCAGTACACAATACAGTGTTCCTATTTAGTCTAACAGTTACTACATCATTTGATTTGGTTTCCCTACTATATGAAAACAAGTTTGGACCTCTTCAGATGACGATAAATATAGATGGCAACTGTGTTTAAGTAAACCACAAATTGAATAAATATTGAGGGACTGTTCTGTGCTAGGTACTCTAAGGGAATCAAGATAAATAAGGCAGGGAAGTAAACTTTTCTCCAAAGAGCTTACTTTCTAACGGGGGAAAAGAATCACACACAAAATACTGTAACACAAAAAAGCGAGGTGAAAAACAGTAAAAATAAGAACAGAGATTTAATTACTGCATTATAGCTTATAAAATATAGTTTATAAAAATTTTTGTAACTTTTATTTTAAAAATTTATAGGTCCTATATCAGGTGATCTTGTGATCACCCTTTGAGAAAGTCATTGACACTCTTTTTGTTTTACAGGTGAGGAAACTGAGGCACAGAGAAGTTAAGTATTGTGCTTAAGGTTACTAAGCTAGTAAGTTCGAAGCCTAGGATTTGAATTCTGGTAGAGCCCTAAACCCATGCTTCTAAGCAATATTTTTTAAAATAATACCTTAAATTAGAGACAGAACAAGTGCCAAGGGAATGGGGATGATGGAGAAATTATTTTTAGATCTACCTCAGCATCTTCATCTATAAAATGAGGACAACTGTGATGCCTACCTCATATGAATGTTATGAGATTAAGCAAGACAATAACTGTAAACTACCTCAACATGAGGTTCAAGTTGACACCCTAGCCATGTGAGATCCCACCCATCCACCTACAGAGTAGGTGTCAACCTTCCAGTAACTGCCTGAAAACGTTTTCCCAACTAGGGTCACCTGTGTCCACCCTAGCCAAAGATTCACCCTGATGACTAAGTGTGTTAGGATCCAGTTGGACACGAATCAGGTTTCGGGGACAGTGGAATGAGTTTATTCTGTCCTAGGCATAATCCAGGAGAGTATTCCATGATATTAGCTATTGTTGGTGTGCCAACTCCACTCCACCATCTGAGATAGACTGTAGACACCTGAATTAAAAACACTGTTCTAAAGAATCCTGGAAGCTTTCTCACCTCTGCGTTATAGAGTTTTGAGGGTAAACTGTAAAAATGCCATTGAAATTTGTACATCAAATTAAGTTGCTCCAGACATATATTTTTAAAAAATTTTTCTCAAAGCTTTTTTTCAACAACACAAAATATAAATAAAAATGAATAGATGAATATGTCTTCCCTTGGAGAATAATAACTATAGAGTGGAATGCTGGGATGCAGATGTTAAAATATCAGTTGTCTCAAACCACGATATATGTCATTTTTCTGGGGTAATCCTGTTCTGTTCAAAAAGATACTGTGAAATTATTAATGTGGGGAAAACGTCCATATTATTGGATACTACTATATAAGAGAGAGTCACAAAATCTAACACTGGGATTTAAAACAATTTCAACACTTGGCTGGAAAATCAAGTAGAAGCTACAAAAGTATGACAGGAGTAATTATTTCAAGAACTCAAAAGAAAATTAAAATTCTCTGATTGCAAATTTACTAGAAAAGACCAAATTTTAAGAAAACCATGAAAATTAAAGATGTCCTTCTACACAGTCTACTAGCACTGCTCTATGATTACCCTAAGGTCTACCCTTTTCTTAACTCACTGAAGACTGCTAATGTGATGGTCTGTTCATACTATGATATCTATATCTGTATTTTGCATTTGGTGGTATTTTTAGTTTCTTAGTCTCAACATAAAATTACACAATCAGCTTTGAAATCTTACAGACTTCTTCACATATAGAGACTCACACACATAGACATTATTACTTCAAAACAGAAAATTTTATTAGGATTGAATCATATATCAAAATGTTATTATGTTTAGTTTTATTGTATTTTGCAAAAGAATAAATATACTAAAGAGAGAGGGAGCAAGATGGCGGAGAAGTAAGGAGCTCCGTACTTGCACTCACGCCCATACATCACACAGAAAAGATGTGAAGCCATTGGAAACCTTACAAAACCTGAGAGACTGGGAGAAAAAGGACACAGAATCCACTGAGAAAGCCTTCTAAAGTGAGTGCGAACTGGGGAAGATAAAATCAGGCGGGGATCGAAGACTCCAGGGTCAGAGGCGGTCCCCCTCTACCCTCTGCGGGGAGTGAGGGGAAAAAGAGAGAGTCCAAAACAGAAAAACCTCTGCTTGGGGCATAGAAAGACCGTACTTGCCAAATACCTGCACACCAGTTCCCCTCACGCCAACTGGGCCCAGGGGGGTGGGGGGGTGGGGAGGGCTGAGCATACAGACTGCTTCTTTGTGCAGGCTCCTAGCAGTCTGGACTCCAGAGTAGTGGCGCACCTGCCGCCATTGTCCTCCTGCGTGGCTTGGGCCCCTGAGAGAGCCGCGCGCACGGACACCGGGCGTCCGCGCTCCTGGCGGGCTGGAGCTCTAGAGGAAAGGCAAAGAGCTAAAAACTGGGAAATGTGCCTGTGAGTTCGTGTTTCGGGTGACGAGCCATAGAGGGACCCGGTTTTCCTCACTCCAGCGGGCTCAGGCTCTGCGCACCTGGCAGGCAAGCCCCCGCCCGTGTTCGCCAGCCCGACCCAGAGAAGGAAGCATCGATTCTGACTCCATCCCCAGAGCTCCACAGGGGGCCTGGAATTGCCCAAGGGGGCTGCCTGGGAAGCTGTGTCTAAGGCAATTTCAGCGGGGCGCGCGGACGGGGATTTGGAGACTGGAACTGGCCTGGGTTGAAGCGTGCAACCATCTTTGGCTGCGCCCTCGGTACGGGGAGTTTACACGCGCAAAAAAATGAGGTGTAGCGCTTGGTTCAAGATGGGACTAGAGCACCGCCACTCTCCTCCCCACAACCACCAAGGCAGAGCTCCCGCCTGAGGCATTGGATCACGTCACGCCCATCCCTGCCTGAGGGCTACCCTACTCCCTTTTTCTTTTTCTTTTTTTTCTTCTTATTTCTCTTTTCTCTCTTTTTTTCCGAGAACACTGAACTGATTAACTCTGGTCTCGGGCTTGCTTAAACAATCACAACGAGTCCATTCTGTAGATGTAAATTCTACATCGACCGACATTTTCATCTCTTTCTCTCAGGAGAAACTAAACTATATAGTTTCTCTGGATAATATCAGCATCCTTCTTTCACCTATCCAACCATATTCTACCCTTTACCTCTTTGAAAACAGCTTCTTATCCCTTCTGCCTGTTCATTCTATTTCCAATTTTGCCTCAGCCCCGCCCTGTCTTCTATTTCTCTCTCTATGCTCTTCAACCAGCACTGCATACACACGGCTATTTAACTGTAGCTGGGAAATCCAGGTATATGCTTTAAACCGTTCTTTCTCCATCAGTTTTCTTCTTTTTTCCTTTTCTTTTCTCCTTTTTGACCCTTTTATGTATTTTATACTCCCTAGTATTCGCCCTCCCTTCTCCATCTTTTCTCTTAACTTTTTCGTTTTCCCTATCGCTTTGATTGTTAGTTGAATTAGCCTGTGCTTTGTGTGCTCCTGCTCCCTGTGTGTTTGTCTGTCTGTTTTCTTTTCCAGGGCTACCTCAAGAAACAAGCCAGAGTACACAAGGTGGAGAGTTCCAAATATCACTACGAATAGGAAAATAAAATAACCAAGGTCCCAACAAGAGAGACCAACAGATACCATTCAAAAAAACTCTCTGAAAGGATAGGCCCTGGAGTCAAAAAGTCTTCTTGGATATAGCAGTGCTCATAGATACAGAGAGCATTAACATGTCTTTAAAACCAACAAGAGCCAGAGAGCTAACTAAAATCACGAAATGAAAGAGCTCTCCTCCAAAGAAACTCCAAGAAGAAATGACAGCTAATGAACTGCTCAAAACAGATATCAGTAGCATAACTGAAGAAGATTTTAGAATAATAATGGTAAAATTAATAGCTGGGCTTGAATAAAACATAGGGGACATTAAAGAAACTATGGCTACAGACAGAATGGAAAATAAAAATAGGCATGAAGAATTAAAAAATGCGATAAATGAGATACATAATAAATTAGAGGCCTCCAATGCACAGATTGAAGAGGCAGAAGGAGAATAAGTGATTTAGAAGACACCATTCTAGAAAAACAAGAAGCTGACAAAAAAAGAGACAAACTGATCCAGGAACAGGAAAGAAGAATTCGAGAGCTCAGCGACACAGTCAAATGCAACAATATCCGTATCATAGGAATCCCAGAGGAGGAAGAGAGAAGGAAAGGTGCTGAAGGAGTCCTGGAACAAATTATAGCAGAGAACTTCCCTGACCTGGGGAAGGAAGTAAATGTGGAAATACAAGAGGCTCAGAGGACTCCCCTCAGATGTAACTTGAATCGATCTTCTCCATGACATATTATAGTAAAAATGGCAAACTATAAGGACAAAGAGAGAATTTTTTTAATTTTTTTTGTTTTATTTATTTCTAGGAGAGAGAAACAGCGTGAGCAGGGGAGAGTCAGAGAGAGAGGGAGGCACAGAATCTGAAACAGGCTCCAGGCTCTGAGCTGGCAGTCAGCACAGAGCCCGACGCGACGCTCGAACCCATGAACCGCGAGATCATGACCTAAGCGAAAGTCGGACGCTTAACTGACTAAGCCACCCAGGCGCCCCAAAAGAGAGAATTTTGAAAGCAGCTAGGGAGAAAGAGGCCCTAACATACAAAGGGAAACCTATCAGAGTGGTGACAGACCTATCTACTGAAACTTGGCAGGCCAGGAAGGAATGGCAGGAGATCTTCAATGTGATGAACAGTAAAAATATGCAGCCAAGAATCCTCTATCCAGCAAGCCTGTCATTCAAAATAGAAGGAGAGATAAAAACCTTTCCAAATAAATAGAAATTGAAAGAATATGTCACCACTAAGCCAGCCCTACAAGAAATCCTGAGGGGGATGCTCTGAAGGAAAGGTTGCAAGGAACAAAGATACCAGAGACACCACCACAAACATGAACCCTACAAAAGATACAAAGACTCTAAACCCACATATTTCAATAATAACATTGAATGTAAATGGGCTGTATGCTCCAATCAAAAGACACAGGGTAGCAGAATGGATAAAAAAACAAAATCCATCTATATGCTGTCTACAGGAAACTCATTTTAGACTGGAAGATACCTTCAGATTAAAAGTAAGGGGATGGAGAAATATATATCATGCTACAGGAAATCAAAAGAAAGCCGGAATAGCTATACTTATATCAGACAAAGTGGACGTTAAATTAAAGACAATCACAAGAGATGAAGAAGGGCACTACATAATAATTACAGGGTCCATCCATCAGGAAGAACTAACAACCATAAATGTCTACGCACCGAATATGGGAGCACCTGAATATCTAAAACATTTAATCACAAACAGAAACAAGCTTCTAGATAAGAATGTGCTAATAGCAGGGGACTTTAATACTCTGCTTACAGCAATGGATAGGTCAACCAGACAGAAAATCACTAAAGAAATAATGGACTTGAAAGACACAATGGACCAGATGGATCTGACAGATATATTTAGAACTTTACATCCTGAGGCCAGGGAATTTACTTTCTTCTCAAGTGCGCATGGGACATTCTCTAAGATAGATCACATACTGGGACATAAAGCAGCCCTCAAGAAATATAAAAGAATTGAGATCATAGCATGCACACTGTCAGATCATAATGCTTTGAAACTTGAAATCAATTATAGGAAGAAGACTGGAAAACCTCCAAAAACATGGAGGTTAAAGAACACCCTACTAAATAATGAATGGGCCAATTGGGCAATTAGAGATGAACTTAAAAAAATATATGGAAACATGGGGCGCCTGGGTGGCTTAGTCGGTTAAGTATCCGACTTTCGCTTAGGTCATGATCTCGCGGTTCATGGGTTCGAGCCCCGCGTCGGGCTCTGTGGTGACAGCTGGCTCAGAGCCTGGAGCCTGTTTCGGATTCTGTGTCTCCCTCTCTCTCTGACCCTCCCCTGCTCACGCTGTGTCTGTCTCTCTCTCTCCTAGAAATAAATAAAAAAATATTTTAAAAAAATATATGGAAACAAATGAAAATGAAACCACAACAATTCAAAATCTATGGGATGCAGCAAAGGCAGTCCTAAGAGGAAAGTACACTGCTCTCCAGGCCTATTTCAAGAGATTAGAAAAAGCACAAGTCCAAAATCTAACAGCTCACCTAAAGGAACTAGAGGCAGAGCAACAAGAACGCCCTAAACCCAGTAGAAGAAGAGAAATAGTAAAAATTAGAGCAGAAATAAACAACATAGAGACCAAAGAAACAATTGAACAGATCAATGAAACCAAGAGTTGGTTTTTTGAAAAAGTAAACAAAATTGACAAACGTCTAGCCAGACTTTCCAAAAAGAAAAGAGAGAGCACCCAAATAGACAAAATCATGAATGAAAATGGACTTACTACAACCAAACCCTCAGAAATACAAGCAATTATCAGGGAATACTATGAAAAATTATATGCCAACAAATTGGACAACTTAGAAGAAATGGACAAATTCCTTTTTTTTTTAAATGTTTTATTTATTTTTAGGAGAGAGAGAGAGACAGCGTGAGCAGGGGAGGGTCAGATAGAGAGGGAGTCACAGAATGAAACAGGCTCCAGGCTCTGAGCTGGCAGTCAGCACAGAGCCCGATGCGGGGCTCGAACCCACGAACCGCGAGATCATGACCCAAGCGAAAGTCGGATGCTTAGCCGACTAAGCCACCCAGGCGCCCCAGAAATGGACAAATTCCTAAACACACACTCACTACCAAAATTCACATGGGAAGAGACAGAAAAACCTGAACAGACCCATAACGAGTGAAGAAATCGAATCAGTGATCAAAATATCCCAACAAATAAAAGCCCTGGACCTGATGGCTTCCCTGGGGAGTTCTACCAGACATTTAAAACAGAATTAATCCCAATTCTTCTCGAGCTATTCCAAAAAATAGAAATCGAAGGAAAACGCCCGGACTCATTTTATGAAGCCAGCATCACTCTGATTACCAAGCGAGACAGAGATCCAGCAAAAAAAGAGAACTACAGGCCAATAACCTCGATGAATACGGATGCAAATATCAACAAGATCCTTGCAAATCGAATCCAGCAGCACATAAAAAGAATCACCCACGAAGATCAAGTGGGATTCATTCCTGGGTTACAGGGCTGGTTCAACATTCGCAAATCAATCAATGTGATACATCATATCAATAAAAGAAAAGATAAAAACCGTATGATCCTGTCAATTGACGCAGAAAAAGCATTTGACAAAATACAGCATCCCTTCTTAATAAAGACTCTAGAGAAAGTCGGGATAGAAGGAATCTACTTAAACATCATCAAAGCCATCTATGAGAAGCCTTCAGCCAACATCATCCTCAACGGGGAAAATCTGAGAGCTTTCCCCCTGAGATCAGGAACACGACAGGATGTCCACTCTCACCACTATTGTTTAACATAGTGCTGGAAGTCCTAGCATCAGCCATCAGACACCAAAAGGAAATCAAAGGCATCAGGATTGGCAAAGAGGAAGTCAAACTTTCACTCTTCACAGATGACATGATACTCTACATCGAAAACCCGACAGAATCCACCAGAAGCCTACTAGAACTGATCCAAGAATTCAGCCAAGTTGCAGGGCACAAAATCAACGTACAGAAATCGGTTGCATTTTTATACACCAACAATGAAGCAACAGAAAGAGAAATCAAGAAATTGATCCCATTCACAATTGCACAAAAAAAAAAAACATAAAATACCTCAGAATAAACCTAACCAAGGATACAAGAGATGAAGAAAACTTATGAAGGAAATTGAAAAAGAGACAAATAAATGAAAAAACATTCCATGCTCATGGATAGGAAGAATAAATATAGTTAAGATGTCATTACTACCTAAAGCAATCTACACATTCAATGCAATTCCAATCAAAATTGCACCAGCATGCTTCTCAAAACTAGAACAAACTATCCAAAAATTTGTATGGAACCACAAAAGACCCCGAATAGCCAAAGTAATCCTGAAAAATAAAACCAAAACGGGAGGGATCACCATCCCAGACTTTAGTCTCTACTACAAAACTGTCATCATCAAGACAGTATGGTATTGGCACAAAAACAGACACATAGACCAATGGAACAGAATTGAGAACTCAGAAGTGGACCCAAAAGTATACAGCCAACTAATCTTTGACAAAGCAGGAAAGAATATCCGATGGAAAAAAGACAGCCTTTTTAACAGATGGTGTTGGGAGAACTGGACAGCAACATGCAGAAGCATGAAACTAGATCATTTTCTCACACCATGCACAAAAATAAACTCAAAATGGATAAAGGACCTGAACGTGAGACAGGAAACTATCAACACCCTAGAGGAGAAAGCAGGAAACAACCTCCTGACCTCCACCACAGCAACTTCTTACTTGACACATCCCCAAAAGCAAGGGAATCAAGAACAAAAATAAACAATTGAGACCTCCTCAAGATTAAAAGCTTCTGCACAGCAAAGGAAACAACCCAGAAAACTAATAGGCAACCAACGGAATGGGAAAAGATAGTTGCAAATGACATATCAGATAAAGGGTTAATATCCACAATCTATAAGGAACTCACCAAACTCCACGCCCGAAAAACAAACAACCCAGTGAAGAAATGGGCAGAAGATATGAACAGACACTTCTCCAAAGAGGACATCCAGATGGCCAACAGACACATGAAACGATGCTCAGCATCGCTCCTCATCAGGGAAATACAAATCAAAACCACACTGAGATACCACCTCACGCCAGTCAGAGTGGCTAAAATGAGCCAATCAGAGAACTCTAGATGCTGGCGAGGATGTGGAGAAACGGGCACCCTCCTACACTGTTGGTGGGAATGTAAACTGGTACAGCTCCTCTGTAAAACAGTGTAGAGGTTCCTAAGGAAACTAACAATAGAACTCCCTTATGACCCAGCAATAGCACTGCTAAGAATTTACCCAAGGGATATGGGAGTGCTGATGCATAGGAGCACATGTCCCCCAATGTTCATAGCAGCACTCTCCACAATAGCTAAAACATGGAAAGAGCCTATGTGTCCATCAGCAGACGAATGGATCAAGAAGATGTGGTTTATCTATACCATGGAATACTACATGGCAATGAGAAAGAATGTAATCTGACCACGTGTAGCAACATGGATGGGCCTTGAGGGTGTTATGCTGATCGAAATAAGTCAGGCAGAGAAGGACAAATATCATATGTTTGCACGTATAGGAGGATTAGGAGGAACCTGATGGAGGTTCAAGGGGGAGAAGAAGGGGGGAAATAGTGGGGGAGAGGAAGAGAGGCAAACCATGAGAGACTCTTGAATGCTGACAAAAACTGAGGTTCAGTGGATGTGAGGGGGAGGAGGGATGGGCATGGAGGAGGACACTTGTGGGGATGAGCACTGGGTGTCATGTAGAAACTAATTTGACAATAAACTATTTGTAAAAAAAAAAAAGATCCATTTATAAATCAGACTTTATCAAAATTAAAAACATCTGCTCATCAAAAAACACCATTAAGAAACTGAATAAGCAACCACAAGCTAAAAGAAAATATTCACAAAAAATATGTCTGACAAAAGGTTTGTATCCAGAATATACAAATAGCTCCCTACAGTAACTCAATAATTAAAAGACAAAGATCCCATGCTTACCATGAAGGCACACTTCACAAAGAATGATATACAAATGACCAATATACAAAAAAAAAAAAAGAATAAATATACTACATAACTTGAGAATTAACATTTTTGATGATTATGTTAACTAATATAGTAGAGTAAATAATAATCCCATAAAGATGTCCATCTTTAAAATGTTTATTTATTTATTTATTTATTTATTTATTTTGAGATCGGGCAGAGAGTATCCCAGGCAGGCTAAATGCTCAGTGTGGAGCCTGATGCAGGGGTCGATCTCAAGACAGTGAGTTCATCATGTGAGCTGAAATCAAGAGTTGGAGACTTAACTGACTGAGCCACGCAAGTACTTCTAAAGATGTCCATTTTTTAAAAAGTTTACCTATTTATTTTGAGAGAGAAAAAGAGGGAGGGGGAGAAAGAGAGAGAGAAAGAGGATTCCAAGCAGGCTCTGTACTGTCAGCACAGAGCCTGATGCAGGGCTCAAACTCACGAACTGTGAAATTATGACCTGAGCCAAAATCAAGAATCAGATACTTAACTGACTCAGTCACCCAGTCACCCCAAAATATCCATTTCTGATTATACTGTTAATTAATGTGGTAGGCTGAATAGTAATCCTCTAAATATGTCCATCCCTAACCCTGGAATCTGTAAAATATTACTTTACATGACAAAAAAGACCTTGTAGATGATTAAAGTGCCTTGAGATGGGATGATTATCCTGGATTATTAAGTGGACCCAATGTAATTACAAGGGTTCTTATTAGAGGGAAGCAGAAAGGTCAGAAGGAGAAAACAATATAATGATGGGAACAAATGTCAGAGAGAAAGAACATGAAAAGTCTGTGCTACTGACCATGAAAATGAAGGAACAGGCCATGAGCAAAGGAATACAGGTGCTCTATAAAAGCTGGAAGAGGCCAGAAAGAGGATTCTCTAGAGCCTCCAGAAGGAACCAGCCGTACTGACACTTTGATGTTAGCGCAATAAGACTGATTTTGGACTTCAGACTTCTAGCACTATAAGGTAATACATTTGCGTCATTTTAAACCAGGTTTGGGGCGCCTGGGTGGCTTAGTCGGTTAAGCGTCCGACTTTCGCTTAGGTCATGATCTCGCAGTTGGTGGGTTCGAGCCCCGCGTTGGGCTCTGTGCTGACTGCCAGCTCAGAGCCTGGAGCCTGTTTCAGAGTCTGTGACTCCCTCTCTCTCTGATCTTCCCCTGTTCACGCTGTCTCTTTCTCTCTCCTAGAAATAAATAAAACATTAAGCCAGGATTCTATGATCATTTATTATAGCAGTTGTAGGAAACTATTACAATTACTATTACCAGTAATTCCAATTACTGGTTATTCCAGTTACTGGGTTATTGGTACAGACCAGAGGATAAGCAAAAATATTAATGGGACAAAGAGGTTTCCATTCATTAAATGTATAACACATCTTTCTTGAAACTAACAAGCACTGCTTAAATAGAATCAGAAAGTATGAGATAAAGCCCATTCTGTTTTCTTACTAGCTCATGTTTTTAGTGTTATATCAAGAATATTTTACCTTACCCAATGTCATAAATATTTTTTTTCTCTTTTCTTCTAAAAAGACTGTAGATTTATCTCCTACCTTTACGTCTATGATCACTTTCGAGTTTCTGTATGGTGTAAGGCAAATCTAAATCTTTTTGTATGTAGATACTTAATTGTCCCAGTATCATTTGTTGATGAAATTATACATTTTGCTAATAAATTGCTTTAGCAATTGATTTTAAATATAAGGGACTATTTCTGGACTCTCAACTTTGTTGTGTTGATCTATTTGTCTATCCTTATGCCAGCACCATACTGTATTGATTACTGTAGCTTTATAGTAAGTTTTGAAATTTGAAAATGAAAGTCTTTCCATTTTCTTCTTTTCAAATTTGTTTGCCCAGATCTGGGTTCTCTGTATTTCCCTGTAAATTTTAGGATTAGCTTCTTGATTTCTGTTGGAATTTTTATAGGTTTTATGTTCAATCAATTTAGGGAGAAATGTCTCCTTTCTATTAAACTTGGCTTGCCCAAGATTTAGATAGATCTACATGTACTCAGACTGAGACCTAATAAGACTCAGGTCTTATTATTGGTAGGACAGAGATGTAAAATCTTTTCCTGGAAGAAAGTTTCATCTTTCAATTACTAATCACCCTGCTTCACATACCAATTTGGCAGTAGTGGCTATCCATTTAGTATGCCTCCCCCCCGCCCCCCCAAGCTAGTACCTTGGTACCTTTCCCATGTCCACTCAGCATTGTTCATTCTTGTTTTGGCTTCATTCCCACTCAGCCATTCTCCTACTTTGGCCCTATGCCCCATTCACTTTTAGAGTCTCTACTTTCCTCTCCCAAGAGAATGGTTTGGTTCTAAGTCCTGTGTCCCAGAGTCCCTTTAAGAAAACATTAGCATTTGCCTCTACTTGGTCATGTCCAGAGGACAAATGAGGCCAGTGTGAAATACTGGATCAGATTTCATAAGATAAGGCTCATCTTCCTGACCATGTCACGTACAAGCTGTGTGATCATGAGCTGGTTATAAACTCCATAAATCAGCTTCCTCATCCTTAAAATGAGGACACTGATAATGGCTTGAGAGTCACGGTAGGTAACATATTTAAAAACTTCACTAAAAGCAGCAGAAGACATTATCATAAGATAGTATATTCATTAGGCACTTAAAACCTATATACATAATTTTCTCCTCAACTAGATTATATGATACAGTATAATTCTGTGGCATCTAACATATTATGAAGCACATATAAGGGGTTCAATAAATACTTTAGTTAAGATAATAAAAATCTATGAAGTAGTTAGAAATAGCTATTTGGATGTGGGAGAGGACCACGTGACTTGTGTGAGCACATTCGTGTGTGAGTATATTTACATGTGGGAGAGAGAGAGAGACACCTGCAGAGACAGAGACATAGAATCACAGAGACAGATAGAAAGAGGTACTTCCTTTCAGTTAACATCTTAATAGAGTCTAGTGTCTTGTGAAGCAAACATTGGTATAGTGGGTCTTGAAAATAAGCATACAAAAATTGAATCTTGTATTTGAGGAAGTCATGTATTAAAGCTCCATATGAAAGGTTTATAGTTGAAGATGATCATTCATCTACCTCACCAAAAACAAAACAAAACAAAACAAAAAACAAAAAACCCAAAAACATTTCTTTGCCTTTACTTCATAGTTCCTTAGGAACACCAAAGGATATAGGAGACAGAGGAGAAAACTATAGTAAGATATTGGTTCTAATCTTCTAATCTAAATATCAGAATCCAGATCTACTTGGGTTTAAATCATGACAGTAATTAAGCCTTAATTTCTAAGATTTCACCTCAGTCTAAGTTTATGTCACCATATGTAGTGAACTCTCCCAAACCTTTCCTTCTTTCCTCTTGTTCTTTCCTCATATCCTGACAGACATGTTCTCCAGAGTTTGGGACTCATTTCCCCTTTTTCCCTCCAGTATACTGGTCAGAAGAACTTCCTGAATCATCTTTACATGCTCTGAATCCTCCATGGGGCTTGATCTACACTCAATGCTTGTTGCATTGAGTTGGCCCCTGGCCAACCCTTTCTTTTGTCTTTTCTTTCAACAGAACTAAGTTTTCATTTGTTTCTTCCCCATATATATTTGTTTACCCCACACAATGTGTAGGGCACTAAAAGTACATTAAAATCTATGGCATACTTTATGGTGTACAAACTGATTATTTTTGAATTGTTAACTGTAGGCCCCTAGTATTCACCATCTTTCTTGGAATAGAGTAATCTCTTGCTTAGGAGTGTTGCTGTCTTAAACTTCAAAGAGCTCCCTCAGCTTCCAAACTGTGGTAGGGAGAAATCTAGAGTCTATGTCCTTTTCACTCAGTCCTGACTCTCCCACATTTTTCTCTCATAAAATCCAGAGGGCTTATTATTTCTCTTTGGAAAGTGTGGTTTTTGTTACTAGTGTAAAACACTGGCTAATGATGACAAAGACACAAAGTTAGTGAAACCAGTCTGCCAGGGATGCATTTCCCAGCTAATAAGTCCAATGGGGGTGGGGGTTGGTGGTTACTGCTGCCAAAGCAGCAGTAGGTGGAGAGAGCCGAAAGGGTTCAAGGACATGGGTCTGCCTCTCTTGTTTTCATGGATGACTCATAAAAACTGAGGAACCAAAATACACTTTACCTCACTAGTCTTGTTATTCACCCTCCTCCTTCCTAACACCACGCAACTGCAATAACCATAGAATTGGCAAGTTATCATTATGCCACTAATCCCTTTTATTAGCCATCCTTCATAGAAGGGATTGATGGTACTTATATAAAATCTGACATGAAAAACAATACGAATGTTTGTGTGTGTTCATACTACACACATACATTGAAATCCTGGTTCCTTACTAAAAGCTGAGGTTATAAAGATAAAGCACATTGTTTCTCAAAAGGTTTAAAATGTAATGAGATAATGAGACAGAAAACACACCTATGTAGAGGAGTTCAAGTATCATGACAGACAACACACAGGTTCCATGACTGCATAGAGAAGGAACTCTAATACCACCTGGAACAGAGAGAAAAAGGGATGGCCAGGTAGGATGTCTTGGTAGGAAGTGACACTTTAGAGGAGTCTTCATGGGAATGAGGACCAGAAAGGAAAGGAGGAAGAAAGTATTCTAGGTTAAAGGGAATAGCTTATACAAGTAGAATTTGGAGTTGGTAGAATTTTCAGATTTTACCTCTGTCCTTTTTTGGATCACTCCAAAAGTTTTGTTAATGTTTTCCAAAATAAAAACCAAAATGGTTAGTCTCATCTCAAATTTTATTTATATTTCTCTTAATAAAAAGTAAATTCATCATTAGTGGAAAAATTGTCCAGCAACTAAGAGCTATGTAGTGAGTTATAGGAAATAAGAGTTCTTTTTCACACAAAATCTATCCTTAGAATCATAGCAGGAAATAGGACAAAATCATTTTCAGTGATCTGAGATGGCATGCCTCCCATGAGAGGCATGGAACTCTAGCTCTGCCAGTAACTTTATGAACTTGGGCAGGCTGCCCTTTCTGTGCCTTCATTTCCTAACTTGTAAAATACTAATAGCATTTATCACATATGGTTATGAGGAATGAATATAATCATGCATGCAAAGTGCTTTAACAGCTCCTACTGAATGGTAAATGCTATATGTTTGTTGTTATTGCTGTTATATAATTATGATATCATTTTGTTCGTGGGTTGTAGTATGTGTATATATATATAGTGTGTACATAATATATATATATATTATGCCTTTCTCGTGTTTAAGATCCATTACCTATTTGAATGGCGAAGTTTTGAGGAGAGGTGTTTCTTTTGCTTACTGAAAGGGCTGTGTGTGTGTGTGTGTGTGTGTGTGTGCGCATGCGCGCACGCGTGTGCCCATCCTCACAAATATCATATAGAGCTTCTAGCATAAGTGTTTTTGCTTGCCTTCTCCTAGGTCAGCACCATCTTGCATCTTAATTGTGATAATACGAAGTATCATGTAGTTGCAATGGAATCATTAGATGGGTATCTAAATTCTTTCCACTAAACCAAGCCCATAACATGTGAAAATGAAGATGTTTAACATGCAGGGTGACCAAATACCTATTTCCTTTGATCTTTGTAAATTTTCCACTTCTTTTAGTCTCTTTAAATTGACAGTTCTCTCAATATGCACATGAGAAACCTGAAAAATCTAAGAAGTGACTTAATAGAACTTAGATAACTTGATAGTGGTAAAGCCAGGACAATGGATCAGGACTCCTTGCTCTTAGACCAGAGCTTTCTTCACTTAATCACGTTGCCTTTGTAGTTTCATGAGGAGACACCTGGGAAGACATCTTGTCACCAGGAAGCCAGGACATTGTCCCCAAACCAACAGTGGAATATAGTCAATTGGGAGATAAACTTTCTAGAAATGAATTTTGGTCTACAACAAAAATTCCAGGAGCCAGATACTCTATTTACTATAAAACCTGAGTTGAGTTTTACACCACAACTTCACAGCTGAGAAGACTGATTTAAATAAAAGCTATCCGTGATTATAACCCCTGAAGATGCTAAGTAAACAGATAAACCACTTTATTTGAAATACCTACAATTTGATCTTTTAATCTTGCACAAAGATTAAAGATAGAAGTTTATGATTTGTTTATTGTGACTTACACTATTTGTTAAGTCACTGTAGCACTGATGTCACCTGCCTTTCCAAGTGTGGCAAGAGTGTGCTAACATTTTTGTGCATTCATTAATTTAAGAAATATTTTGAGGGCTGTATTCCATGTGTGAGTTACATAGTTAGGTGTGCAGTGTATTTGAGATGGCAGGGATGCTGCATATACTAAAATAACAATACAAGGTTGACTTTTAAAGGCACCACACAAAGTAATTACAGTAATTGGTGTCTTACACACATCCTCTCCAAATATCAAACCTGGTCCTCTTTCAGTGCATGGTTCTGCCACCATCTATTCTATTATTCCAGTCAGAAAGCCAGCAGGCTCCTTGTCTTCTTTCTACTTATTAGCCCTCATATGCAATCTTCCATTATGTCTATTGATGTTACCTCCTAAACTGGTCTCAAATCTGTTCACCTTTCTTTACTTCTGCCATCACAATCACCTGTCAAGTCCAAGCTACCATCAGCTCCTGCCTAGACTATTTCAAGTGATCTGTTGCATCCACCCATGTCATTATCATTTACTATTAATTTCCACCCTGCACTCAAGTGATCTTTTTAAGTTGCAAATCTGATCATGTCAACTTCTTGCTTAAAATACTTCAATAATTCATCTTATGATAGACATTCAAATTTATACTATGGTCTATGACACTGCGCTGACAATTTGGTTTTTGCCTATGTCTCCAGCCCCAGGCTCCTCCTCACTCAGTAAGCCCTGGTCACAACCAGCTTTCTTCCATTTCCTCAAGCACTCTATGGTCTTTGCTGCCATCAAATGTATGCAAAGGCTGTACCCTCTGCTTAGACTAGTCCCTGCCCTCACCATCACCTCACTCATCAACACTGATATCTCAGATCAGGCAGGAAAGTCTTCCCTGACCTTCCTCTGTAGGTTAGTTAGTTAAGCTGTGTGCTTTAAAAGCATTGTGTATTTCTCCTTTGAGGCTTTTTAGCGCAGTTGTCATTTCATGATTAGTTATGTGGTTCTAATATCTGCCTCTGTCACTGAACCATAAGCCATGTGAAAAAGATGGGATTTTTTTCTTTTCGTTTACCCTTCTATTACCAAGCAAGGTAGCTGGCACATGGAAGTGCTCTGTAAATATTTCTTGAATGAAGTGATATATAAATTGAAGAATTCAAAGAAGAGAGAGAGGGAGAGGGACTGATTTACTTAATATGACAGTGGGGTCTTCTTCAGGAAGACATGTTTACTTTTAGCTGGTATTTTAATGAACAGATAAACTTCTAATAGAGTGAAAAGAACATTTTAGGCAACAGAGGTGGCACAAAAAAGTGCAAAAATTGGAAGATATGGGGTGTTCTAGAGCATTTGATTCAGCTATGGAGAATAAGAGAGAGATAATTAGAAAGGTAGAGTTACTAC
Source organism: Proteles cristata cristata (assembly GCA_017311185.1). Classification (NCBI taxonomy): domain Eukaryota; kingdom Metazoa; phylum Chordata; class Mammalia; order Carnivora; family Hyaenidae; genus Proteles; species Proteles cristata. Next base: position 3,267,330 of record JAESUZ010001598.1, read on the forward strand.
AACAAAAGACTTTACTAACATGCCAGCCTACAGAAGACAGTCTGTGTATGGTAGAAATATGGAGGAACTAAGCATTTCCAAACAGGATTGATGGTTTGCTGATGCATTGGATTGGGAATAGAGGTGAAGTCCTGGGTAAGACTGTAAGGGTTGTGATAAAAGGCGGGTATAAAGGGAGCATACAGGGATGTGTAGGACTGAACAACAAACTCTTTGTGAAAAGCCAAGAATCAATGGTCATTGAGAAAAGGCTTCATATCATGCTCATTTGTTGAACACCGTTTGCTACTGCACCATCCTTGAGCATGCTTGACAATTAGCATGTTAGACATTAAGGTAAATATTGAGTGAATTGCATGGATCCTGGTATAAGTTGTGGAGATAGAATACAAATTGAGTTACTGCTCCCAAAAGAGAATGAACCTACACTTTGCTGGAGGCAGACAGACAATAAACAAACAAACAAAATAGGTTAATAAAGTATAATGGCAGCTAAGAAAGGGTTGCATTGCCTAGAAAGTCAAGAAAGGCATCTTTGAGGAAGAAATACTTGAGCTGAACCTTCAATTTTATGTACTTGTAAATTTGCCCTATGAATTTATTATGAAGATGACTAAGCCATAAGCCATAAATTAGAGAAGGAGGCATTTATAGATTCCGTAAACAGAACACTTTTATCAGTCAATTCCTTATTCACAAAGCATGTAATTTGTACAGGATCTCAGTGAATTAAATCACCCATTCACTTTTCTAAGCTAAGAGTTACAAATTCATAACCCTTGTGCTCAGGTAGAATTTATGGTTATATCTTCTTCAACTCAACTTTCAGATGTTTGACCCCCCACCAAATTATACATTCTGACTCACAATGTCAATCTCTACAGGTCATAACTTTCTTGGCGCACCACCTCTTTGGTCTCTTCAAAACTGAACAGTTGCCCACAAGGGCACTTGAGCCAAACTTTTCTGGGAACATATATAAAGCTATGCATTAGCTAATAGATTCTTAAGATAATTAAATAGAATTTCTCCTTCTCCAAATACTAAAACATAAAAAATCCCTTCACATTTTTATTCAAAATATTAGATCTCAATTTAAAATGAAATAATAAACTGCCTGTAAACATGGTTATTGCTCGTTGATCTGTGTCCATCTGATTATTTGATTCAATCAGAAATATATGTGAGTCTACATTAGACCCTGGTCAGCTTCGATAGTAAGAAAGGAGGAAAGGAGAAAAAGAAAAGGAGGAAATAGAAAGAGAGAAAGGAAGGAAGAAGGGGAAAGAGGGAGGGGAAAAGGAAAAGAAATGAAAGCACCTTACATTCTGAGCTTATCTTAATACCTTCTAAGTTGAGTTGTAGAATGCAGCAATATTTATTTACCAATATACTTTGCTCAGAAGGTAGGATTCTCTTGCAGAGCTGAGAGCAATATGACATTCATATAAATCACTCTACATGTATATAAGCAGTCAACAGAAAAAAATCTTTATATTGTATATTTGAACAAATAAAAAATATTTCTCTGCCTCCCCAATCCTTTTTCCGAAAAACAAGACAAAAACATTTTTGAGTAAATAGCAATTCCACTCCAAAAATAAATTCACTCAGGAGAAATGTTCATATGCATACACTCGCAGCCACTTCAATAAGTAATCAATGCTTAAGAATAAGGATTCATTTCTGATTTCTGTGGGACATGTTTTAGAAAGAGAAGGAATTTGTCCTAAGAGAATAAAGCAAGTGGTGGGAAAAAATAAAGATTTCTTGTTCTCCCTAAAAAACCTGCAGGTAGGTGTGGAGAGAGAAAGGAGGAAAAAATAAGATTCTTACAAGCACACTGTACACACTGCTCTGGGATGGATGGAACTCGAGAGCTGTCAAAGGAGACTGTTAATGCAAGTCTCATGCAGGCAGGGACCTGTAACCAAGAACTGGGAATGGCCTAGAAGATCAGGTAAACTTATTAGTACACATTATTAAAAACAAAGTAAGATAAATTTGCCAGCATATACTGAAACTACAGGGAAAAGAAATTCTGAAAACTTTTCAAGGATCAGGATACAGTGGACCTAAAGCAATAGTATGATGTATATCCTACTAGAACACAAAAGCAGGTCTGGCTGACATCTGTTTACCCTGCTTCCCTGACATCTTCCAAAGAAAGGTCAGTCTTTGCCACACTGATTCTGTATGCAGAAAAGTGAACAAATTGTAATTGATCAGCTTGATGAATATTCAAAAAGTGAATACACCCATGTAATTGCCACCAACTATCACAAGAATTGGGAGTATTAACAGCAACCCAGGCAATCTCTGGGAGTTCTTGCTCAGTCATGATTCTCCTCCACCAAACGTAAATACTGTCTTGTCTTCTACTACCATTGGTTGCTTTTGACTGCTTTGAAACTTTTTATAAATGAAATTACAGTATATACTACTCTGTGTCTATCTTCTTTTGCTCAATATTACATCAGTGTAATTACAGTGTAATTATCCACCCATGTACTATTTATTCATTTCTTTTGCCATATAATATTCTATTATATGATTATATTATCATATATTTACCATTACCTTCATGTTGCTTTCAGATTAGTGTCACAAGAAATAGCTCACTATGAACATAATGCTATTTAATTCACATATGCACATACTTTAAGAAACATTTGCACATTTCTAGCAATGGAATCATTGAGTGAAAGGGCAGGTTTAATAGATACTGTTAAACATTTACATACTCACAGGTAAAGGAGCTCCAATTTAGTCACTGACAACATTTAGTATTGTTCATCTTTAATTTTAGCCATTTTTCTGTTTAGTGATAACCACTGTGATTTTAAGTTCTATTTCCATGATCAACAATAAGTTTAAACACCTTTTTGCATGCTTGTTGACCATTTGGATATTCTGTCGTGAAAGTATCTGTTCAACTCTACTGACCATTTTCCTAGAGTGTTGTCTTTTTCCTATTGAGTTGTAGAAGTTCCTCACATGTTCTAAAAACATGTTCTCTGCTACTAAACATGAATATATACTGAAAATGTTTTCCCTTACTCCATGGATTGACTTTTCATTTAATTAACAGTGTCTTTTGATAAGTTCTTAATTTGAATGTAATTTATCAAACTTTTCCTTTAGCACTTACGCTTTTTCTGTTCTGATACAAAATCTTCCTCATGCAAAAGTCATGAAGATATCTTAACCTACAACTCCTATTCTACCTCTAAATCAATGCCTGGTGACAGTACATTCAAATCTTAGGCCTATTTTGAATTGGGTTGGTTGTATGTTTAGAGTTGTAAGAGTTCCTGGAATATTTAAAGTATAAATCCTTTATCAGATATATATTTTGCAAATATTTTTCTGAGACAATGATTGCCTATTCATTTTCCTAACCTTGCTTTTGAAGAAAAATATTTTTAAGTTTGGTAAAATCTAATTTGTTGATACTTTGTTTTATAGCTTATGTTTTATATCATATTTAAGAAATCACTGTCAAGCACAAGGTCACAAGATTTTCTCCTATTTTTTCTTCTGGAATTTTATGGTTTTAATTTTCATATTTGGATCTATGATTTGGGATGTATTTTGTGTGGATATCCAGGTGGCTCAGTACAGTGTGTTGAAGGGACTATCCTTTCACCAGTGAATTCCTTTGGCACATATGTCAAAAATTGATTGAACGTACATTGTTCATCTATTTCTGAACTTTCTATTTTGTTCTATTGTCTATTTGCAAATTTTTATATCAATGCTGCAGTGATTACTATAGCTTTACAGTAAGTCCTCTAGCTTTTCTTTGTCAAAGTTATTTTGGCTATTCTAGAATATTGCATTTTCTGTATAAAATTTAGAATAAACTTGTCAGCTAAAAAAAGTGTGCTGAGATTTTGATTGGGATTGATTTTTGGTTCTGTAGATCAATTTGTGAAGAAAGGACATATTAACAATATTGTGTCTTCTTATCCATAAATAAATCTGGATTGCATAGCTTCTTTTCTCTCATCAATGTTTTGTGGCTTTCAGAATATAAATTTTGGACATCTTGTGTCAGATTTATTCCTAAATATGCTATGGTTTTAGATGCTCTGATAAGCAGGACTATTTTGAAAATTTCAATTTCCTCTTGCTCTATGATAGTCTACATAAATACCATTGGGTTTGTGTATTAAGCTTGAACCCTATAACCTTGATGAAATTACATACCATTTTAAGTAGATTTGCCTTGTATATTTTGGGGGCTTTTTCATGTATGTGATCATATTGTCTATCATAAACACAGTTTACATCTGCCTTTCCAGTTTATATGTTTTTTAAATTTCTGTTTCTTGCTTTATTGTGCTAGGTAGAACATCCAGCTTAGTGAAGAGGAGGCATCCTTGTTTCCCCCCATAATATTAAGAGGAAATATTCAACTTTTCATGATTAGGTGTAATATTACCTGTTGGTTTTCATATACCACTTATCAAGTTGGAGGAGTTTCTTTCTATTCCTAGTTTGTTAATACATGTTTTTCTTATTTTTTTAAAATTCAAGTTAGTTTAATACATAGTGTGGTATTGGTTTCAGGAATAGAAACCAGTGATTCATCACTTATATGTAACACCCAGGGCACATCCCAAAAAGTGTTCTCCTTAATGCCCATCACCAATTTAACTCATCCCCTCACCCAATACCCCTCTAGCAACCTTAATTTTGTATTCTGTCTTTAAGAATCTCTTATAGTTTTTCTCCCTCTCTATTTTTATCTTATTTTTCCTTCCTTTCCCCTATGTTCATATGTTTTCTTTCTTAAATTCCATATATGAGTGAAATCATGTGATAATTGACTTTCCTGACTTATTTGCTTGGCAAAATGTACTCTAGTTCCATTCACATTGTTGCAAGTGACAAGACTTTGTTTTTGTTTTTTTTTTTTTTTGATCACTTAGTACTCTATTGTATATATATACCACATATTCTTTGTCCATGCATTAGTCGACAGACATTTGGGCTCTTTCCACATATAGTTACTGTTGATAGTGCTGCTATAAACACTGTGGTACACGTGCTCCTTAGAATCAGCATTTTTGTATCCTTTGGATAAATTCCTACTAGTGTAATTGCTAGGTCATAGAGTAGTTCTATTTTAAAATTTTTGAGGAACCTCCATAATGTTTTCCAGAGAGGCTGCACCAGTTTGTATTTCCATCAACAGTACAAAAGGGTTCCCCTTTTTCCACATCCTCACCAATATCTGTTGTTTCTTGAGCTGTTCGTTTTAGCCATTCTTACAGGTGAGGTGGTATTTTATTGGTTTTTTTATTTGTACTTCTCTTATGATGGGTAATGTTGAGCATCTTATCTGGATGTCTTCTTTGGAAAGAGTCTATACATATCTTCTGTTCGTTTCTTCACTGGATTATTTGTTTTTGGGTGTTGAGTTTGAGAGTTCTTTAAAGATTTTAGATACTAACCTTATCCAGCAAGTCATTTGCAAATATCTTATCCCATTCTATTGGTTGCCTTTCAGTTTTGTTGATTTTTTCCCCTACTGTACAGAGAAGCTTGTTGTCTTGATGAGGTACCAATAGTTAACTTTTGCTTTTGTTTCCCTTGCCTTCTGAGGCATGTCTATCAAGAAGTTGCTGCAACCAAGGTGAAGGAGGTTGTTGTCTTGTTTTTTCCTCTAGAATTTTGATGGCTTCCTGTCTCACTTTTAAATCTTTGATCCATTTTGAATTTACTTGTGTGTAAGAAAGTGGTCCAGGTTCATTCTTTTGAATGTTAACTGTCCAGTTTTCCCATCAGCATATGCTGAAGATACTGTCTTTTCTCCATTGGATACTCTCTCTTGCTTTGTTGAAACTTAGTTGGCAATGTTTGTGAGTCCATTTCTGGGTTCTCTATTCTGTTGCATTGTGCTAGTACCATACTGTCTTGATGATTACAGCTTTGTAATACAGCTTCAAGTCTGGAATTGTGATGCCTCCAGGTTTGGTTTTCTTTTCAACATTACTTTGGATATTTGGGGTCTTTTCTCATTCCATAAAAAAATGTAGGATTGTTTGTTCTAGGTCTATAAGAATGCTGGTATTATTTTGATAGATACTGGCATTGAATGTGTGGATTGCTTTGGGTAGTATAGAGATTTTAACAATATTTTTGCTTCCAATAACATGATCACGGAATGTTTTTCCCTTTCTTTGGGTCTTCATTTTCATTCATATATATAGATATCATATAGATATAATATATATATGATATATATATACAGATATGTGTGTGTATATATATATATATACAGATATATACATATCTGTACGTATGTATGATACACACACACACACACAATGGATATTGAATTTTATTAAAAGCTTTTGAGTTGGTGAGATTTAGTTTTAGTCTGTTTATCTGTAAAATACATTAATTGATTTTGTACACTGAACCAATTTGTATCCTATGATAAGCCTCATTTGGTCATGAGGTAAATCATTTTTAACATATTTCCAGATTCAATCTGATAATGATTTTTTAAGTGCTTCTGTATCTACGTTTAAGAGAAATGTTGATATGCAGTTTCCTCTTCATAAAATATCACTGTCCAGTTTTGGTAGTAGGGTAATGCTGGCTTCATAAAATATGCTGGAAAGTGTTTCCTTATTCTATTTCCTAGTAAATCTTATGATTTTCAAGAAATTTGTCCATTTTTTCTAAGTTGCTCAATTAATAAATGTAAAGTTAAATTTCATATACTCTTAATATACTTTTATTTTTTTTTTTTACAAATAGTTTATTGTCAAATTAGTTTCCACATAACACCCAGTGCTCATCCCCACGTGTCCTCCTCCATGCCCATCCCTCCTCCCCCCCCACATCCACCAGTCCTCAGTTTTTGTCAGCATTCAAGAGTCTTTCATGGTTTGCCTCTCTCCCTTTCCCCCGCCATTTCCGCCCTTCTTCTCCCCCTTAGTCCTCTGTTAGGTTCCTCCTAATCCTCCTATACGTGCACACATATAATATTTGTCCTTCTCTGCCTGACTTATTTCGCTCAGCATAACGCCCTCAAGGTCCATCCATGTTGCTCCACATGGCCAGATTTAACTGTTTCACATTGCCATGTAGTATTCCATGGTATAGATAAACCACATCTTCTTGATCCATTCATCTGTTGATGGACACTTAGGCTCTTTCCATGATTTAGCTATTGTGGAGAGTGCTGCTATGAACATTGGGGGACATGTGCTCCTATGCATCAGCACTCCCATATCCCTTGGGTAAATTCCTAGCAGTGCTATTGCTGGGTCATAGGAAAGTTCTATTGTTAGTTTCCTGAGGAACCTCCACACTGTTTTCCAGAGGGGCTGTACCAGTTTACATTCCCACCAACAGTGTAGGAGGGTGCCCGTTTCTCCACATCCTCGCCAGCATCTAGAGTTCTCTGATTGGCTCATTTTAGCCACTCTGACTGGCGTGAGGTGGTATCTCAGTGTGGTTTTGATTTGTATTTCCCTGATGAGGAGGGATGCTGAGCATCGTTTCATGTGTCTGTTGGCCATCTGGATGTCCTCTTTGGAGAAGTGTCTGTTCATATCTTCTGCCCATTTCTTCACTGGGTTGTTTGTTTTTCGGGGGTGTAGTTTGGTGAGTTCCTTGTAGATTCTGGATATCAACCCTTTATCTGATATGTCATTTGAAACTATCTTTTCCCATTCCGTTGGTTGCCTATTAATTTTCTGGGTTGTTTCCTTGGCTGTGCAGAAGCTTTTAATCTTGATGAGGTCCCAACAGTTTATTTTGGCTCTTGATTCCCTTGCTTTTGGGGATGTGTCAAGTAAGAAGTTGCTGCGGTGGAGGTCAAGGAGGTTGTTTCCTGCTTTCTCCTCTAGGGTGTTGATAGTTTCCTGTCTCACGTTCAGGTCCTTTATCCATTTTGAGTTTATTTTTGTGCACGGTGTGAGAAAATGATCTAGTTTCATTCTTCTGCATGTTGCTGTCCAGTTCTCCCAACACCATCTGTTAAAAAGGCTGTCTTTTTTCCATCGGATATTCTTTCCTGCTTTGTCAAAGATCAGTTGGCTGTATACTTTGGGGTCCACTTCTGAGTTCTCAATTCTGTTCCATTGGTCTATGTGTCTGTTTTTGTGCCAATACCATACTGTCTTGTTGATGACAGCTTTGTAGTAGAGGCTAAAGTCTGGGATGGTGATGCCTCCCGTTTTGGTTTTATTTTTCAGTATTACTTTGGCTATTCGGGGTCTTTTGTGGTTCCACACAAATTTTTGGATAGTTTGTTCTAGTTTTGAGAAGTATGCTGGTGCAATTTTGATTGGAATTACATTGAATGTGTAGAGTGCTTTAGGTAGTAATGACATCTTAACTATATTTATTCTTCCTATCCATGAGCATGGAATGTTTTTCCATTTCTTTGTGTCTTCTTCAATTTCCTTCATAAGTTTTCTATAGTTTTCATCATACAGATCTCTTGTATCCTTGGTTAGGTTTATTCCGAGGTATTTTATGGTTTTTTGTGCAATTGTGAATGGGGTCAGTTTCTTGATTTCTCTTTCTGTTGCTTCATTGTTGGTGTATAAAAATGCAACCGATTTCTGTACGTTGATTTTGTACCCTGTAACTTGGCTGAATTCTTGAATCAGTTCTAGTAGGCTTCTGGTGGAGTCTGTCGGGTTTTCTCTGTAGAGTATCATGTCATCTGTGAAGAGTGAAAGTTTGACATCCTCTTTGCCAATTCTGATGCCTTTGATTTCCTTTTGGTGTCTGATGGCTGATGCTAGGACTTCCAGCACTATGTTAAACAGCAGTGGTGAGAGTGGGCATCCCTGTCATGTTCCTGATCTCAGGGGGAAAGCTCTCAGATTTTCCCCGTTGAGGATGATGTTAGCTGAAGGCTTCTCATAGATGGCTTTGATGATGTTTAAGTAGGTTCCTTCTATCCCAACTTTCTCGAGAGTCTTTATTAAGAAGGGATGCTGTATTTTGTCAAATGCTTTTTCTGCATCTATTGACAGGATCATATGGTTTTTATCTTTTCTTTTATTGATATGATGTATCACATTGATTGTTTTGCGAATGTTGAACCAGCCCTGTAACCCAGGAATGAATCCCACTTGATCTTGGTGGAAGATCCTTTTGATATGCTGCTGGATTCGATTTGCAAGGATCTTGTTGAGAATTTTTGCATCAGTATTCATCAAGGATATTGGCCTGTGGTTCTCTTTTTTTGCTGGATCTCTGTCTGGCTTGGGAATCAGTGTGATGCTGGCTTCATAAAATGAGTCTGGGAGTTTTCCTTCGCTTTCTATTTTTTGGAATAGCTTGAGAAGAATTGGGATTAATTCTGTTTTAAATGTCTGGTAGAACTCCCCAGGGAAGCCATCAGGTCCAGGGCTCTTATTTGTTGGGAGATTTTTGATCACTGATTCAATTTCTTCACTCGTTATGGGTCTGTTCAGGTTTTCTATTTCTTCCCGTGTGAATTTTGGTAGTGAGTGTGTGTTTAGGAATTTGTCCATTTCTTCTAAGTTGTCCAATTTGTTGGCATATAATTTTTCATAGTATTCCCTGATAATTGCTTGTATTTCTTTTTTTTTATTTGCTTGTATTTCTGAGGGGTTGTTGTCATAAGGCCTTTTTCATTCATAATTTTGTCATTTGGGTGCTCTCTCTTTTCTTTTTGGAAAGTCTGGCTAGAGGTTTGTCAATTTTGTTTACTTTTTCAAAAAACCAACTCTTGGTTTCATTGATCTGTTCAATTGTTTCCTTGGTCGCTATGTTGTTTATTTCTGCTCTAATTTTTACTATTTCTCTTCTTCTACTGGGTTTAGGGCGTTCTTGTTGCTCTGCCTCTAGTTCCCTTAGGCGAGCTGTTAGATTTTGGACTTGTGCTTTTTCTAATCTCTTGAAATAGGCCTGGAGAGCAATGTACTTTCCTCTTAGGACTGCCTTTGCCGCATCCCATAGATTTTGAATTGTTGTGTTTTCATTTTCATTTGTTTCCATATATTTTTTAATTTCATCTCTAATTGCCTGATTGGCCCATTCATTCTTTAGAAGGGTGTTCTTTAACCTCCATGTTTTTGGAAGTTTTCCAGACTTCTTCCCGTAATTGATTTCAAGTTTCAAAGCATTGTGATCTGACAGTGTGCATGGTATGATCTCTATTCTTTTATATTTATTGAGGGCTGCTTTATGTCCCAGTATGTGATCTATCTTGGAGAATGTGCCATGCGCACTTGAGAAGAAAGTAAATTCCCTGGCCTCAGGATGTAAAGTTCTAAATATATCCGTGAGGTCCATCTGGTCCAATGTGTCTTTCAAGTCCATTATTTTTAGTGATTTTCTTTCTGGTTGACCTATACATTGATGTAAGCGGAGTATTAAAGTCCCCCACATTCTTATCTAGAAGCTTGTTTCTGTTTGTGATTAATTGTTTTAGATATTTAGGTGCTCCCATATTCGGTGCATAGACATTTATGATTGTTAGTTCTTCCTGATGGATGGACCCTGTAATTATTATGTAATGCCCTTCTTCATCTCTTGTGATTGTCTTTAATTTAACGTCCAGTTTGTCTGATATAAGTATCGCTACTCCGGCTTTCTTTTGGTTTCCTGTAGCATGATATATATTTCTCCATCCCCTCACTTTTAATCTGAAGGTATCTTCCCGTCTAATATGAGTTTCTTGCAGACAGCATATTGATGGATTTTGTTTTTTAATCCATTCTGCTCCCCTATGTCTTTTGATTGGAGCATTCAGCCCATTTACATTCAGTGTTATTATTGAAATATGTGGGTTTAGAGTTTTTGTATCTTTTGTAGGGTTCATGTTTGTGGTGGTGTCTCTGGAATCTTTGTTCCTTGCAACCTTTCCTTCAGAGCATCCCCCTCAGGATTTCTTGTAGGGCTGGCTTCGTGGTGACAAATTCTTCCAATTTCTGTTTGTTTGTAAAGAGTTTTATCTCTCCTTCTATTTTGAATGACAGGCTTGCTGGATAGAGGATTCTTGGCTGCATATTTTTACTGTTCATCACATTGAATATCTCTTGCCATTCCTTTCTGGCCTGCCACGTTTCAGTAGATAGGTCTGTCACCACTCTGATGGGTTTCCCTTTGTATGTGAGGGCCCTTTTCTCCCTAGCTGCTTTCAAAATTCTCTCTTTGTCCTTGTATTTTGCCATTTTTACAATGATATGTCGTGCAGAAGATCGATTCAAGTTACGTCTGAGGGGAGTCCTCTGAGCCTCTTGTATTTCCACATTTACTTCCTTCCCCAGGTCGGGGAAGTTCTCTGCTATAATTTGTTCCAGGACTCCTTCAGCACCTTTCCCTCTCTCTTCCTCTTCTGGGATTCCTATGATACGGATATTGTTGCGTTTGACTGTATCGCTGAGCTCTCGAATTCTTCTTTCCTGTTCCTGGATCAGTTTGTCTCTTTTTTTGTCAGCTTCTTGTTTTTCTATAATGGTGTCTTCTAAATCACTTATTCTCCTTTCTGCCTCTTCAATCCGTGCATTGGAGGCCTCTAATTTATTATGTATCTCATTTATCGCGTTTTTTAATTCTTCATGCCTGTTTTTATTTTCCATTCTGTCTGTAGCCATAGTTTCTTTGATGTCCCCTATGTTTTTTTCAAGCCCTGCTATTAATTTTACCATTATTATTCTAAAATCTTGTTCAGTTATGCTGCTGATATCTGTTTTGAGCAGCTCATTAGCTGTCATTTCTTCTTGGAGTTTCTTTGGAGGAGAGGTCTTTAGTTTTGTCATTTGAGTTAGCTTTCCGGCTCTTGTTGGTTTTAAAGACCTGTTATGCTCTCTGTTTCTATGAGCACTGCTATATCCAAGAAGACTCTCTGACTTTCCAGGGCCTATCCTTTCAGAGATTGTTTTTTGAATGGTATCCCTCAGTCTCTCTTGTTGGGACCTTTGTTATTTTATTTTCCTATTCGTAGTGATATTTGGGACTCTTCACCTTGTGTACTCTAGCTTGTTTCTTGAGGTAGCCCTGGAAAAGAAAACAGACAGACAAACACACCGAGAGCAGGAGTACACAGACGCACAGGCTGATTCAACTAACATGCAAAGTGAGAGGAAAAACGAAAAAGTTAATAGAAAAGACGGAGGAGGGAGGGCGAATAATAGGGAGCCTAAAATACATAAAAGGGTCAAAAAGGGGAAAAGAAAAGGAAAAAAGAAGAAAACCGATGGACAAAGAACGGTTTAAAGCATATACCTGGATTTCCCAGCTACAGTTAAATAGCTGTGTGTATGCAGTGCTGGTTGAAGAGCATAGAGAAAAAGAGAGAAGGCAGGGCGAGACGAGGCAGATTTGGAAATAGAATGAACAGGCAGAAGGGATAAGAAGCTCTTTTCAAAGAGGTACAGGGTAGAATATGGTTGGATAGGTGAGAGAAGGATGCTGGAATTATCCAGAGAAACTATATAGTCTAATTACTCCTGAGAGAAATAGCTGAAAAAGTCGGTAGGTGTAGAATTTACATTTACAGAATGGACTTGTTGTGATTGTTTAAGCAAGCTGGCGACCAGAGTTAATCAGGTCAGTGTTTTGGGGAAAAAAGCGAGAAAAGAGAAAGAAGAAGACAAAAGAGAAAACAAAGGGAAAAAGAAAAGGAAGAAGAAAAAAAAAAGGAAAAAAAACAAAAAAAGGAAAAAAAAAGGAAAAAAGAAAGAGAAAAAAAAGAAAAAAAGAAAAAGGGAGGAGGGCACCTCTCAGGCAGGGATGGGCGTGGCGTGATCCGACGCCTCAGGCGGGGGTTCTGCCTTGGCGATTGTGGGGAGGAGAGTGACGGTGCTCCAGTCCCTTCTTGCACCCCGCGCTGCAGCTCGCTTTTTTTTTTTGGCGTGTCCACTCCCCGTTCCGGGGACGCAGCCGAAGTTGGTTGCACTCTTCAACCCAGGCCAGTTTCAATCTCCAAATCCCAGTCCGCGCGCCCCGCTGAAGTTGCCTTATACACAGCGTCCCAGACAACCCCCTCGGGCTATTCCAGGCTCCCTGCTGAGCTCTGGGGGTGGAGTCAGAATCGCTGCTTCCTTCTCTGGGTCGGGCTGGCGCGCATGCGCGGGGGCTTGCCTGCCGGGTCCGCGTAGCCTGAGCCTGCTGGAGTGAGGAAAACCGGGTCTCTCTATGGCTCGTCACCCGAAACACGAACTCACAGGCAATTTTCCCAGTTTTTAGCTCTTTGCCTTCCCTCTCGAGTTCCAGCCAGCCAGGAGCGCGGACGCCCGGTGTCTGCGCGGCTCTTTAAGGGGTCCCAGCCGCCCTGGAGCTACAATGGCGGCAGGCACGCCGCCGCTCTGAAATCGAACCTCCAGAAGCGGCACAAAGAAGCAGTTTGTGTGCTCAGCCTCCCCCAGGACCAGTTCGCGCGAGGGGACCTGGTGTCCAGGTATTTGGCAAGTATGGTCTTTCTATGCACCGAGCGGAGGTTTTTCTGTTTCGGACTCTCTCTTTTTCCCCTCTCACTCCCTGTAGAGGGTAGAGGGGGATCGCCTCCCAACCTGGAGTCTCCGATCCCGGCCCGATTTTACCTTCCCTGGTTCGCACTCACGTTAGAAGGCTTTCTCAGTGGATTCTGCGTCCTTTTTCTCCCAGTCTCTCAGGTTTTGTAAGGTTTCCAATGGCTTCAGATCTTTTCTGTGTGATGTATGGGCGCAAGTGCAAGTACGGAGCTCCTTACTTCTCCGCCATCTTGCCCCCTTCCTCTTAATATACTTTTAAATGTCTAATGATTCAGGGTGATATTTTCTCTTTTATTCCTGGTGTTGGTAATTTGTATCCTTTTTCCCCTGATGTCTCTGACAAGAATTTCAGCAATTTTATTGATCTTTTCAAAGAACCAGGTTTTGGCACCATTAGTTTTCTGTATTGTTTTCTGTGTTCAAGTTCATGCATTTATTTTTTTCCTCCCCCCCAAAGATTTATTATTCATTAACCCCAATATAAATTACTTATTATAATTTTTGTTATTGTTTGAATTCCTTACTAGAATATAAGCAAGGCTAGATTCTTTGTTTTGTTCACTGATGTATTCCAAACAACTAGAATAGTGCCTGGCACAGACTGGGCAGCAATCAATACCAGTTGGATTAACTATTGAACTTTGCTCTAGCACATATTTTACATTAGATTTTGGACTAGGCACTTCATATAGTTACTCTGATTTAGTATACTTGATTAGAAGAGTAAAACATTATGATTGTTAACATCCAAAATTTTGTATTAGATCATTTCTGAATGAATAACATTAATTTCAAATCATGAGAAGGCACATTTTGTTTTAAAAAATGTCATAGAGAAGTCTTTGATTGGAAATAATATCAAGGGAACAAAAGATTAATTTTAAAAGGAAATTAAGGTTTTTTTTTAGTGTTTATTTTTAAGAGAGAAAGAGATAATGTAAGTAGGGGAGGGGCAAATAGAGGGGAGACACAGAATCCAAAATGGGCTCCAGGCTCTGAGCTGTCAGCATGAAGCTTGATGTGGGGCTCACACCCATGAACCGCAAGATCATGACCCGCTGTGAGATCATGATGTGAACTGAAGTTGGAGGCGTAACATACTGAGCCACCTAGAACACCCCCCTTTTTTTAAGGAAAGCACTACAGAAATTCTGTGTGTCTAGCATAAACCTGAAGACAAAGATGAACCTAATATCAAGATAGATTCTTAAAATTACTATCTTTATGTTTATGACATCTTGTCTTTCTGAATTTATATGAAGTATTGGATAGTATAAAGGCCTTCCATGGTAGTCTTTCCATCAAAATATCCTCAGTAGATTACCTAATTATTCCTCAACTCTTTTTGGCAGTGAAAGTCTGACTACAATTCCAGAATATTTCAAAGTGTGAATAGCTAGCAACATACGCTATTCATGGAAGGCTATGGATGTCTGCGAAGAAGTTTCCCAACTTTTAAAGGTTGGTTGTTAAAATACTTCAACTTCCCCTCTGGAAACTTCATCTGATAATCTCTTCATCAATCTGACCTTAATATTATATTGTCTCTAAAATTCTTCTAAGTACTTATCTACTGAAAACTTTGATGTCAATTTATGAGCAAAATCTATTTTATTTCTTTATCTAATCTTCTTTAATATTGTCTCTGTCATTCATTCACTCAACAGATGTTTTTTGAGCACTTATGGGCTACCAAGCACTATTGAAGGGCTCTGGAGGTAAAACAGTGTGGAAGGCAGAAATCCCCGTTTTAATGAAGTCAATTCTTTAGGTCAAATCTAACACAATTCTCTGTACTTCAGTCCTAGTTAGGGCACTTTTACTCTTGGATAGATTGGTCAAGCACAGAGGTCCTCAAGTAGGGAAAATTTTGTCTCCCAGGAGACATTGGGCAATGTCTGAAGATATTTTTCGTTATCACAACTGGGAAGGGAGTGATAGTGACATCTAAATGTTAGAGGCCAAGGATGCTATTAGCCACCCTACAGTGGACTAGACAGTGTCACAAGAAAGAAGGATTAGGTTCAAGATATCAACAGTGCTAGTCTAGCAGACCCATAAATTTTGTAGTGATGTTAGTGATATATTAATGCTGGAAATATTCAAGGCCAATTTCAAAAAGAAAAGAAATGGGTTTAGTTTTCTGAATCTGAGAAATGTTTGTGAACATATTTACCAACTATGGAAATGTTTCTTCCATAATATGGCAAATGCAAAGGCAAATACTTACAAACTGACCTTTTCACATTCATGTCATTTTTACTATCATTTGCTTTCAAAAGAGTGAGGATATGTTAAATATTGCTCTTCAAGTTATGTTGTTAAAAGCAAGAATATGCTATCCAAGCTGAGCCACTCAACTCAGCTTTTAATAAGCTTTGGAAAATGCTGGAAGAGAGTTCTCTTGTTCTTGATTCTTTCTCTAGATAAGACCAATGTAGCCTTACCTGTATACAATCCCTCCTTCAAATCTAACCTAATTTTTATCATTTGTATCAACCCTCTCAACTTGATGCTTTTAAAGCATCTACCATTTACTTATCATTTCCAGAGATATAAATAACAAGGATGGATGTGCTTATGACACAAGACATCTGGATTGGGATGGTTACTTCTCTATGGAAACTTTCTCCAGGAATAGCAATCTGAATCAAATTCAGAATATATTTGGTTATGCTTTATAATCACAGATAATATTACTTCTCTACTCATGATTCACTGAAATTGTCCATGGGGTTATATTACTAAAATATGAGCCAAATCATAATATTTATTCTCCAAAACAAATAAAACATCTGTACTGTCCCTAACTCCATTGTCTCCTACTTCCTAAAAATATGTTAGACATTTTAGTCTCATATTCATATGTTTTCTAATCTAAATACAAACCACTTTGCAGACAAATTTTTTTTTCTTTGTTTCTATTTCCTTCTCTTGGTTTAAGAAGACATGAGAAGGTTCATACTGATTGCTAGCATGTCCCTTGTGTTTAATACATTAACAACTTGTGAACACTGGCTACATATCAATCTTGGTTGTGGATGTGAAGGTCATGAGGAATGATGGACTGATGGCTTCAGGGGTGAAGGGTAGTCACCTTTTCAGCATAACTACCAGGAAGCTGAGGCAGGACTTGGGGTAGCGACATCTTCCTCAAGAGTCCCCAGGCATGAGGCCTAAGATCAGATTCTAGAGGGAGACTCCTAGAGAGCTGTTGAGCTAGAAACTTAGGTAGGACATCCACAATGATTCATCATTCCAAAGAGCTATGTGAAAATAGGAGCTGAGGAAGATAGGAAATTAAAGGCTGAGAAGTAGATAAAGAAGTACAATATTCTTCAAAGAAATGCTTCCTAAATCAATAATCTACAAAACTTTACAAGTTTATTTAAATTTCAATTCATTTCAATAATAATCTAAATAAATAATGCAAACACATTTGTGATCATGTGAATGAACATTGAGTAATGTGAATTTTCCTTATGCGTAATGATTTTGAGCATCTTTCACACACTTCATGGTCATCTGAATATCTATTTATGTAAAGTGTTCAAAAGTTGTTCCTATTTACTTATTTACTTGGAAATAGTTGTAGATTTCACAGATAGATGTAGGTTGTTAAATTTATCTGTGCAGAGTTGGTTCTTATTATTTCTTTATTATCCCTTGATGTCTATAATCTTATTTCTTGCCTCTTGTAATCTTGTTTCATTCCTGATACTGGTAATTTGTGCCTCTCTCTTTTGGTTTTGAGAAAAGTCTTTCTATTTTATTGATGTTTTCAAAGAACAAGCCCTTTGTTTAATTGGTTTTCTCTATTGTTTTCCTATATTCTATTTCATTGAAAACTGCAATTATCTTTTGTACTCCTTTTGTTTGCTTTGGATTCTTTTTGCTCTTTTATTTTTCTTTTTGTAATGTTTATTTACTTTGGGAGAGAGTGAGCAGAGAAGGGGCAGAGACAGAGAGAGAGAGAGAGTCCCCACAAATTCCTAAACACACACTCACTACCAAAATTCACACGGGAAGAGATAGAAAATCTGAACAGACCCATAACTAGTGTAGAAATTGAATCAGTTATCAAAAATCTCCCAACAAATAAGAGCCCTGGACCTGATGGCTTCCCTGGGGAATTCTACCAGACATTAAACAGAATAAATACCAATTCTTCTCAAGCTATTCCAAAAAATAGAAATCAAAGGAAAACTTCCAGACTTATTTTATGAAGCCAGCATCACTCTGATTCCCAAGCCAGAGAACCAGCAAAAAAAGAACTACAAGCCAATATCCTTGATGAATACGGATGCAAAAATCCTCAACAAGATACCTGCAAATCGAATCCAACAGCACATAAAAAGAATTATCCACAAAGATCAAGTGGAATTCATTCCTGGGTTACAGGGCTGGTTCAATAGTCACAAATAAATCAATGTGATACATCACATCAACAAAAGAAAAGATAAAACACATATGATCCTATCGATAGATGAAGAAAAAGCATTTGAGAAAATACAGCATCCCTTCTTAATAAAGACTCTAGAGAAAGTCGGGATATAAAAGATCTGTCTGATGAAAACTATAGAAAACTTATGAAGGAAATTGAAGAAGACACAAAGAAATGGAAAAACATTCCATGCTTATGGATAGGAAGAAGAAATATAGTTAAAATGTCATTACTACCCAAAGCAATCTACACATTCAATGCAATCCCATTCAAAACGGAACCAGCATACTTGTCAAAACTAGAACAAACTATCCAAATATTTGTATGGAACCACAAAAGACCCCGAATAGCCAAAGTAACATTGAAGAATAAAACCAAAACGGGAGTCATCACCATCCCAGACTTTAGCCTCTACTACAAAGCTGTCATCATCAAGACAGTATGGTATTGGCACAAAAACAGACACATAGACCAATGGAACAGAATTGAGAACTCAGAACTGGACCCAAAAATATACAGCCAACTGATCTTTGACAAAGCAGGAAAGAATATCCAATAGAAAAAAGACAGCCTTTTTAACAGATGGTACTGGGAGAACTGGACAAGATGCAGAAGAATGAAACTAGATCTTTTTCTCACACCATACACCAAAATAAACTCAAAATGGATAAAGGACCTGAATGTGAGACAGGAAACCATCAAAACCCTGGAGAAGAAAGCAGGAAACAACCTCCTTGACCTCCACCACAGAAATTTCTTACTTGACACATATCCAAAAGCAAAAGAATCAAGAGCAAAAATTAACTGTTGGGACCTCATCAAGATTAAAAGCCTCTGCACGGCAAAGAAAACAATCCATAAAACTAATAGACAACTGACGGAATGGGAAAAGAGAGTTGCAAATGACATATCAGATAAAGGGTTGATATCCAGAATCTATAAGGAACTCACCAAACCCCACATCCAAAAAACAAACCACCCAGTGAAGAAATGGGCATAATATATGAACAGACACTTCTCTAAAGAGGACATCCAGATGGCCAACAGACACATGAAACAATACTCAGCATCCCTCCTCATCAGGGAAATACAAATCAAAACCACACTGAGATACCACCTCACACCAGTCAGAGTGGCTAAAATGAGCAAATCAGAGGACTCTAGATGCTGGCAAGGATGTGGAGAAAGGGGCACCCTCCTACACTGTTGGTGGAAATGTAAATGGGTGCAGCCCCTCTGGAAAACAGTGTGGAGGTTCTTCAAAAAATTAACAATAGAACTCCCCTATGACCCAGCAATAGCACTGCTAGGAATTTACCCAAGGGATACAGAAGTGCTGATGCATAGGGGCATGTGTCCCCCAGTGTTCATAGCAGCACTCTCAGCAATAGCTAAAACATGGAAAGAGCCTAAGTGTCCATCAACGGACGAATGGTTCAAGAAGATGTAGTTTATCTATACGATGGAATAGTACATGGCAATGAGAAAGAATGAAATCTGGCCACGTGTAGCAACATGGATGGACCTTGAGGGGGTTATGCTTAGCGAAATAAGCCAGGCAGAGGACAAATATCATATGTTTGCACGTATAGGAGGATCAGGAGGAACTTAACGGAGGACCATAGGGGAGAAGAAGGGGGGAAATAGTAGGGGAGAGGGAGAGAGGCAAACCATGAGAGACTCTTGAATGCTGAGAACAAACTGAGGACTGATGGGTGTAGGGAGAAGTGGGGAGATGGGCATGGAGGAGGGCACTTGTGGGGATGAGCACTGTGTGTTATATGGAAACCAACTTCACAATAAACTATCTGTAAAAAAAAAAAAAAAAGTCAAACCAATAACAGAAAACAAAATTAGGGCAAATTCTGCCTTATGAGGAAGAAATTAAAAGACAATAGTCTAGGTTTAAAAAGAGAGAGAGAGAGAGAGAGTCCCCAGCAGGATCCACCATGTCAGCACAGAGCCCAGTACAGGCTTCGATCCCACAAACCATGAGATCATGACCTGGGCCTAAATCACGAGTTAGGTGCCCAACCCATTGAGCCATCCAGGTGTTCCTTGTTCTTTTTTTAGGTATGTTGAGATTACTGGCTTGAGACTTTTCCCCTTTCTAATTTAAGACTTACTTATTTTTCTAATGTAATCTTAATACTAAATTTTGCTCTCAATACCACTTCAGCTGTATTGCACAAATTTTGATATAATGTGTTTTTAATTTAATTCAGTTCATATTTACAAAATACTACTTTGGAGGATTCCTCTTTGACCTATGGATTGTTAAAGAGCATCCACTTTAGTTTCCAAGTGTTAGATATTTTCCCATTACCTTTCTGTTACTGATTTCTAGCTTGATTCCACTGTGGTAAGGAAACATTCTGTATAATTTAATTCTTCAAAATTTGTTAAAGTTTGCCTGATGGTCCACTGTAAAATGCAGATAGTAAATGTTATAGAAGTCCTTGAAGAGAATGTTATGTTGTTGGGTGGTATGGTCTATAAAATTGATTGGTTGCTGATATTGTTGAATTCTTCTATATCCTTGCTGATTTTTCTCTAATTAATCTATCAACTTTGTTGAAGTGTCTTATCCAACTACAAGTATAAATTTGTCTATTTCTCCTTTCATTTTTTATTAAGTTTATTTATTTTGAGAGAGAGAGAGAGAGGGCATGATCAGGGGAGAGGCAGTTAGAGAGAGAGAGAGAGAGAGAGAGAGAGAGAGAGAGAGAGAGAGAGAGAGAGAGAGAATCCCAATCGGGCTCTGCACCAGCAGCAGCGCAGAGCCTGGTATGGGGCTCCAACCCATGAACAGTGAGATTATGACCTGAGCCAAAACCAAGAGTTAGACACTTAATTGACTGAGCTACTTAGGTGCCCCTTTTTATCCTTTTAGTTTAACTTGTTTTTGCTTTACATACCTCACAATTCTATTTCTTCACAGATTGATTTTATCATCTGTTTATTAGGTAATATCTTTGCCCTTCCTGGTAATTTCTTTTGCTGTAAATTTGACTTGATTTTCTATTAGTGTGGAGACTTTACTTCCTTTTCCTTACCACTTGTATAATATGTATTTTTACATCATTTTACTGTCAACTGGCCTATATTGATATATGTGAGGTGAGTTTCTGATAGACATTATGTAACATGATCATTTTTCCTCCCATTGAAAATCTTTGCGTTTTCATTGGTGCCTTTATATCATTTATATTTAATGTAATGCCTAATATATTCGACATTATGTTTTCTGTTTGTTCCAGTTTTCTTTCTGTTTTATTTTTCCTACCTTCCTGTGGGTTACTTGAATAGTTTTAGAACTTCATTTTTATTTTTCTGTAGAATTTTATAATATGTAGATCTTTCTGCATGTACATTTTTAGTGGTTGCTGAAGATATTATATATATCATAACTTATTACAGCTTATTGATGTTGAAATTTTACCAAGATAAGTGGAATTTAGAGATCATACTTCCTTTTTAAGTCCTTTTACTTTTCCCCATTTAAACGCTCTTAAATATTTTCTCTACATAGATTGAAAATCTCATCAATGTTATCATTTTTGTCTTAACCATCAAATATAATTTAGAAACTAAAAAAAAACCATTATGTAGTATTTACCCATATTTTACTCTCTTCACTTTTTTCCTTCTTCTATAATATTCCAAGATTCCTTCTTTTATCATTTTATCTGTTTCAAAAATTTCTGTTAGCAATTATATTAGGACAGGTCTGCTAAATGCAAATTGTCTTAATTTCCTTTTATCTGAGAATATCTTGATTTTTCTTCATTTCTGGAAGATATTTTCATTGGATACAGAATACTGGGTTGACAGTTCTTTTCTTTTATCCCTTTAAAAACCTTCTGTCAATTTATTCTGGCCTCAGTAATTACTTATGAGGAATCCATTGTCATTCAAATTATGTCTCCTCTATAGGTAAGGTATTGTTTCTCTCGCTGCCTTCAATTTTTTCCCTTGCTGCCTCATTAATGTCAGGTTTGAAAAATTTCCTCACTTCGTCTCTATTTATATCCTGGGAGTGATTACACCTTACATCTCCCCTCCACATTGCCTTCACTGACTTGTTACTGCCCAGTAAGCATCAAAGTCTTAGTCTCCATTCAAACGTCTCTGGCTCTAATCTGGAGTCTCATTATAGCCAGACAAAGTGGAAGTCTGGTTCCCCTCATTTGGTCTTTGCTGACTGTTACCAGCCAAGGTCATAGTTTTTTTCTGTAGTGTTTGCTTAAAGTAGGATAGTTATTGTTCAAAAGCTTTCTCTCTTGGCTCTGTTGCATTTCTCTTGATCCTTTTACTAGAAACAGTAGGCTTTTCTTGGGTTTTTGTCCAAGACATTTAAATGTTAGTTCTTCCTGATGAATAGAACCTGTAATTATTATATAATACCCTTCCTCATCCCTTGTTACTGTCTTTAAAGTCCAGTTTGTCTGATATAAGTATAGCTACTCCAGCTTTCTTTTGACTTCCAGTAGCATGATAGATATTTCTCCATCCCCTTACTTTTAATCTGAAGGTGTCCTCCAGTTTAAAATGCATTTCTTATAGACAGCAAATAGATGGATTTTTTTTTAAATCTATTCTGCTACCTGTGCCTTTTGATTGGAGCATTTAGTGCATTTACATTCAGTGTTACTATTGAAATATGTGGGATTAGAGTCACTGTGTCGTTTGTGGGATTCATGCTTGTGGTAGTGTCTCTAGTATCTTGTGTTCCTTGCAACATTTCCCTCAGAGGGTCCCTCTCAGGATTTCTTGTAGGGCTCATTTAGTGGTGACAAATTCTTTCAATTTTTGTTTATTTGGAAAGACTTTTCTCCTTCTATTCTGAATAACAGCCTTTCTGGATAGAGGATTCTTGGCTGCATATTTTTTTCTGTTCATCACATTGAAGATTTCCTGCCATTCTTTCTGGCCTGACAAGTTTCAGTAGATAGGTCTGTCACCACTCTGATAGGTTTCACTTTGTATGTTAGGGTTCTTTTCTCCCTAGCTGCTTTCAAAATTTTCTCTTTGTTCTTATATTTTGCCATTTTCACTATGATATATCATGCAGAAGATCGATTCAAGTTACGTCTGAGGGGAGTTCTCTGTGCCTCTTGAATTTCAACATCTACTTCCCTCCCCAGGTTGGGAAAGTTCTCTACTATAATTTGTTCAAGGACTCCTTCAGCACCTTTCCCTCTCTCTTCCTCTTCTGGGATTTCTATGATACAGATATTGTTCCATTTGATTGCATCGCTGAGCTCTCAAACTCTTCTTTCATGTTCCTGGATCAGTTTATCTCTTTTTCTCAGCTTCGTCTTTTTCTATAATTATGTCTTCTAAATCACTTATTCTCCTTTCTGCGTCTTCAGTCCGTGCATTGGATGCCTCCAGTTTATTACGGATCTCATTTATAGCATATTTTAATTCATCATAACTATTTTTGAGCTCCATAGTGTTTGTAGCAATAGTTTCTCTGATGTCTTCCCTGCTTTTTTCAAGCCCAGCAATTAATTTTGTAATATTGTTCTAAATTCTTGTTCAGTTATGTTGCTTTTATCTGTTTTGAGCATTTCTTTAGCTGTCAGTCCAAATCTATTGGTGTTTCCAGTATTTAAGCACACATACTGTGATAAAACAAAACCTAAGATTTCACTGGCATGTTGTTATTCATGATCCAAAGTCCCTGTCAGTGTCCCTTCTTTTTGCCATCTTTTATAGTATTCTAATGTTTTTCTTGTATAATATCCAAGTTTTTCAATGGAACTTAGTGGAAAGAATAATGAGGAATTCATCTACTATATCTGATCTAGAACTGGAAATCCAATTCCATTTAAAATATTGAGTTGTTCATCTATTAAGCAATTTTTATTCACTTTTTATTCAGCAATTTAAAAAGAATTGACATCTTAAAAATAACTAATCTAATCCATAACCATGATTTATGTTTCCATTTGTTTATATCTTACTGAGTTTGTCTCAGTAATGTTTTATAGTTATCATTGTTGATATCTAATGCATTTAGATATTGTATTTTCAGTTCTAGAACTTCCATTTTTCTTATTTCTTCTTTTATTGGTGTATAATTAATATACAGTGTTCTATTAGTTTCAGGTGTACAATATAATGATTCAACTCTTCTATACATTTCTTATTGTCATCAATGTAAGTGTACTTTTTAATCCCATTTCTCTATTCACTCATCCCTCATCCACCGCCCTCTGACAACCACCAGTTTTTTCTCTGTATTTAAGAATCTGGTTTTTTTTTCTTTGTCTCTTTTATTCTTTGTTCATTTGTTTGGTTACAAAAATTCCACATATGAGTAAAATCACATTATATTTGTCTTTCTCTGACTGACATATTTTACTTCACATATTACCTTCTAGGTCCAACTATGTTGTTGCAAATGGCAAGATTTCATCCTTTTCTATGTCTGAGTAGGAATTTCCATTTTTTTAAGGTTTTATTTCTCACTTGAAAATCACCTTTTTACCTATCATTTCCATCTTCCTTTAAACTTGGTAAGGATAATACTTTAAAATCCTTATCTACTAATGCCAGTATCTGGATCATGTCTCTGTGTGCTTCCTGTTTTTCTCTTGATAATGGATTGCATCTTCTTCTTTTTTTTTAATGTATATCAACTTTTTTAGGTTTTATTCTGGATACTGTGTTTCAAAGAAGGGTAGAGATTAAAGTGTGATATTTTGTTTGTTTTTAATTTGCTTTGTTTTTCCTAGAGAGCACAACTCTGTTCTCTGCCTACTAGGGAGTACTGCCTACTACCCCCTACAGGGTAAGGGGCTGCTTTCTAAGATTCCAAAAAGGATCAAGTTTAGTTGGTACTTGTTCCCAGCTTTTATATATTTGATTAAACTCTGGTTGGCACAGTTTCCAACCTCTCAAATCACTGCCATCAAGTTTTGATCTTTTTATTCTTATTCTCAGGAGTATTTGAGGTATAAGGGGATTGTCCTGAAGTTTAAGATAGATTTGATTAGCTTTTGGATTCAACCCCAACAGAATTCTAGAATATAAGCATATTAGAGCCACCAATTCTCTCTTATTTTCTTTACTGTTGCCTTCTCAGTAAAATTTTGTAGATGAATGAGAATTATCCAGCTGAATGATTTAATTTTTTTTTTTTTGCATTTGGGGTTCCATCTAGATGCCAGTCTATTCCTCCATATCACCCTTATTTTCAAAGTTCAATGTGTTTTACTTTTCTTGCAATGGCATCTATTGCAGGTTTCCTTCTCTGTCTGCTCAGACTCAGACCAGGTGGTTGATCTCATGTATGGGTGCTCAAAGAGCTCTCTGCTCACCTATGAAGGGCTCTTCCTTCTCAAAATTCAGTTCACCAACATTTCCCTGAATTCTCAGCTCTTTGACAACCTAATATAAAGCATGATGTTTATTTTACTTTTTTTTCCTCTTGTTACCATAGGAGCAAAAATGTTTTGCATACTTCAACATTCTAACTAGAAGTTAATGAAAAGCATTGTTCACTTGCCCAACTAAGTAAAGATGAAGCGGTTGAAGAGACACTCTCCTTCATTGTTGAGGTTATATAAATTGATTAAATCTATATTCTATTAAATTAATATAGATTGAACTTCTAAAATGTTCATGCCTTTTGACTATTTCTCCATCTAAGCATAAGTATGAAGTAAATAATCACAATTATTGCCAATTATTTATGTCCAAAATTAGTAATTATAGTAAATAAAAACTGGAAACCCTTCAAATCTTCAACAAAGGAGGATTGCTTAACTAGGTAATAGTGAAGCCACATGATGAAATATTGTTCAGCTATTAAAATTATTAAGAGTTTTTAATAATGTAGTAAATTTTACACTAATAAAATTAAATAAGTACATGATAAAAACATCTGTATTTAGTTGAATCTCAATTATGTGAAAATACATATTTATAGAATTTACACCAATATATAAAAACACTATCTTTAGTATTGTCATACCCCTTCTATGTTTCTTTAATTTACTTTTCTTTCCACTGTGACGATTGTGAGAATAAGTGTTTGACAACCCATATGGTGCTCATTTGGGAAAAAGTAAAACAGATAAATGGTTATTAGTGATAGAAGGAATAGACCTGAAAATTGGAAAGAGAACAGAGTAAAATAATGGATGCTGTGGAAGGCTAATATAATTAAAGGTACAGTAAATTAGGATGGTGTCCTTTTCATGAGACAGGCTACATTTTGTGAGAGAAAACAGTCATGGCAGGAAATGTGCTCAGGACACTACTATGTAAGGACTGAGTTAATATTAGAGATATGCTAGGCCAAAGCAAGGACTGAAGAACTTGTATATTCATCACAAACACAGTATGCACACAGTAGACATTTGCTAGCACAAGGGAAACAGTGTTAAGTACTCCTTTGGAGACACAGCTTACTCCTAGGTGATTTTCTTTTCTTCCATCTTTTCCTCCTTTTTCCTTTTTTTCCCCCTTGAGTAGAATTTAATGATTTATCACTTACGTATAACTCCAAGTACACATCTCAACAAGTGCCCTCCTTAATAGATGATACTTTTAAAATCAGAGACAAAAGCACACTAAGTAAGTAAGCTACAAACTAAAAAGGAAACTTTTTACTCCTTCACAATTTGGTCTTGAGCTGCTTTTTAAAAACAGTAGTACTAAGTTCCTAGATGAATCCTCATTGTAGGCTTATTGCTTTGATACTCTTAAGTTAGTCAAAGGTGCTTACTCAGGGTTGAATTCTGCTCCTGGAAAACATATATTAAAACCCTAACCCCCAGTATCTGTGAATGTAACCTTATCTGGATATAGGGTCTGTGTAGGTGTAATCAGGTTAAGATGACATCATATTGGATCAGAGTTGTGCTTCATCCAGTGATTGGTGCCCTTATAAAAGGAGAGAAATTTGGACATACAGGTACATAGAGAGAAACCTATGTGAGGGCAGAGACAATGACTAGAGTGATGTGTCTACCACTAAAGAACACTAAGGATTGGTAATAACCAACCATCTGAAACTAAGAGACACGCATGGACCAGATTCTGCTCAGAACCTCTAGAATGAACCAATCCTGCCAATATCTTCATACCTTAAGAATTGTGAGCAAATGAATTTATGTTGTTTTATGTCACCCAGTATGTGGTGACTTTTTATGACATTCCAAGAAAACTAATAAGCTAAGTCCTAAAATCTTATTTCCTGTTTAGCAATAGACACAAAGCATTCAGTTTTTAATAAAATTGTAGCAAATCACATAAAACAGAATGGTATGATAGATTTCATGCATTTGTGTGTGTGTGTGTGTGTGTGTGTGTGTGTGTGTATTTTAAGAGAGTGTAAATCTAATTACTCTGTCATGGTATATTGCAGAAATTGTATTTCTCCAATTAATAATACATTTCATAATAATAACATAATAACATTAGTAAAATAGACAAAGAGATAATTATGTCAATTAAATTGTGGGCTTTGGAGCCAGATTGCTAGTGTTTGATATCAGATTTTGTCACTTACTTGCTATGTGACCTTGGACATATCACTTAACCTCCTTTTGCCTCAGTTTCTTCATTTATTATCTTATCTACTCTAAATGAGAATAAGATGTCTGCCTTCTTAAAGTGAAAATTAAATGACATGTTGTAAAGCTCATTCTATTATCATACCTCAATTATGGTTTTTCTTTTACTTTGTATGAAGGATATAAACAGGTTCCTGGGAATGAGTTAGGAAAGTTAATAAGCACATCATATCTCTGTGTCACCAATATGGTCCGTCTTAAAAGGAAAAATCAGTTTCCACCTTCTTGGCTCCCTTAAGCATATTTGTCACCGGTCTTCATCTCCATGGTGTGATATTCCAAGATACACTAATAGAATACAAGCTGAGTTTGGATACAAAGTATAGCACACATACACACACCTGGAGCTGATGAAAAATATTCCTATTAACACTTATAAACATAAGAAAACATTTTATTTAATGCAAAAGATGTAGGTGTCAAGAAAAGCAAATTCATTCTTTCAGAATTAAAAAAGCACAAATGCAGCACATATGTCAGTCACCAACCTCCTACATTACATTTTCCTTTACAGGCTTATTCATATTTTTGATCTACTGCAAAACTTACAGCCAATCTATTGTAGAAGAATAGTAAAACTACCAAGTCATTTTTACTCCCCCTTGGCCCAGTTAGTACACATTTTTTGATCTTTAATTAAAAACAGCTTTCTAGATCTTGCATACACAACTTACATCATTTTGTGAAGAAGTTTTGTTGTAACATAAAATGGGAATAATTATTTTGATATGGAACTTGATCAGTCTGCTAAAAATATTAATTCAGCAGCTTCTGTCAAAGTCTGTGCTCAATGCTGAGAGCAACACACTTAAATTATAAAGCAGAGCTCCTTCTCCAAAGAAGATAACAGAGCTCTTAGGAAATAAAATTAGGCAGAGTAGATACTCAACAAATGAAGATGTGATAAAATACTTAACTGTTTGGTAGAGACCATAAGTACCATCTTGTTTAAGAAAGGCAACTAGAGAAGGATCTCCTGGGATTCAGGTCATCAGAACACATTTCACAACAGAGGTAGAAAAGAGCTAAGACTTAAAGGATGAATGCATTGTAGAGAGAAGATGCTATTAGGAGGATATGTTGCAGATAGAAAACCTTCTCACCAAGGGCATGGAGAGGTGAACAGATTATAAGAAATGAATACTGCCAAGCATACAGTAGAGTCAAGAATGAATGAATGAAATGAATGAATAAAAGTGTGACCAAAAAAAGCACAAATATTTGTCACCTAGGAAATAGAAGTGATTTATTTTGAGGGGGGAGGGTCAGAGAGAGAGGAGGAGAGAGAATTGTAAGCAGACATCTGTGAGATCATGACCTGAGCTGAAGTCAAAGAGGGTTGGATGGGGGAATGAGCTACATGGATGATGAGCATTAAGGAGAGCACTTGTTGGGATGAACACTGGCTGTATACATAAGTGATGGGTGTTATATGGAAAACAACTTGACAATAAAGTATTTTAAAAACATTAAGTGATGAATCACTAAATTCTATTCCTCAAATCATTATTACACTATATGTTAACTAATCTGGATTTACTAAACAAACAAACATAAAAAAGGAGTTAGATACTTAACCAACTGAGCTTCACAGGTGCCCCCCAAAACAAAAGTGATCTTTAATGAAAGTATGTGAATACTATGAGGCAAGCAATGATAGATTGAGTAATAATAATCAATATATTAAATGCTTTGATATGTCAGGAATTTAACAAGCATGATCTTATATAACTTTCCCATCAATCCAATGAATAACTCCTATTAATTCCATTCTATAGTTTTGGGAGCTGAGACCAGTAAATAAAGCTGAGGGTATATACCTAAGTGTGGCTGACTCCAAAGTTCACACTTTTCACCATCAGCGTCTACTCTATTCACAGTAGTTGAAGTCTGGTTCATGTCATCCTATGTTACGTTTAAAATTGATAAGTCCAACAAATTTTTTAATATTGTGGCTCGGGTTCTAAATGGAAATTTCATATTTCAACCAAGGCTCCTTCCCACACTGTAAGAGCCTGAATTTAATATACTAGGAAAATGAAACAATCATGTGCTTATTACACAGTGTCCTCTCAACTAATAGTGTCTCACCCAGAGATTAGGTTCATATTTACTGTATTACAACTGAATCCAATTTATTATATTTCTGATAAAAGCTACCTCCTGAACACAAGAGCAAACCTCTCTTCCTACATCAGCTTTATGGAAATTAGTCCTGTGATCCAATCAATGGGCATGCTAATGCACCCAATTTCTATGATTATATTCATGCATCAGACCGTATGCATTTGTTTGCCAGAAGCATTCAAATATCTATCCTCAAATGGGATTTTTTAAAATTTATACACATATACCTAATTTCAAGACCTTTTTTTGAACACATAATTTGTGATAAAAGTTAGTCTCACAAAGCTTTTCCGTTTTGGAAAAAGATGAAAATAGCCTCCTCCCTTTCCAGTGTGCTCTCCACACTGCCCTTGGCTATTTGTAAAAGCACAATGCCGATTATGGAGCTCCTTTACTGCAAAAGCCCAAAAAGCTATCTATCAAAAGGCCATTTGACTCACATGGGCAGTCAAGGTCTTTTATAATCTGTATCCAAATCATTTTTTAAAACTTTTTCCTTAACAATACCTTCTACTTTCCACAAACTATGCCATTTCCTATACATCCCATATAATTCAGGTATCAGAGCCTTTGTCCCTGCTGTTTCTTCAATGTAGAATGTACTTTCCATCCCTATTATGCACCTGTTCAATACCTCTAGTCTTCAGGACTCACTTAAGTTTTATACTCTCTGCAAGACTTCTGTAACCGCTGATTCCTCCAGCCAGAATTTGCCTTCTGAGTCTCCATCACTTGGTTCTTATGCCCTTGTTTAATAGTTATCCCAATCTACCAGGTGATAATTGCCTATATCAGTGTTTTTCTCATTAGATTATAATCTTGATATACTTTATTGATGTTGGCATCTTGTCACCTAGCCTAGTAGTTTTAGTGAACAAAGAACAGCATTAGTTGATTTTAACTAACTGCTGATCACTGTTTTATGCATCAGACTCTTGAAGTCTATAGAATAAAAGTTCTGAGATTAAATTTTCAACTTGTCTTATTTTAAGGGAATTACTTTTTTTTTCTTTTAAAGATGTACAAACAATGTAAGGCTGTAATATTATTCAGTTTGAGTGCATCTTTCACCTTTCAATTAATTTTTTTCTAGTCAACATTAAGAACTTGTTTGTAATTTAGAGAAAAGATACTAGAGGGTCAAAAGAAACATTCCAAGTGCAACACTTTACTGTGAGACACACTGGATTAAATAAAGAGAAGATAAACATACTTAACAGACATCCTGGTGCTTAGACCAGTTAGGGAAAATTTAATCAAGAGGCCAGGAGATAGCTCAAATCACTCATGAATATTTAACATGAATTTCATTAAATCTAAAAACTTGAGAAATGCTGTCATGCTTGAGACATACCTGTGAAAACAGTCTATAAGATCCAAATGCCAACTACTGGATAGATCTTTAATATAAGCCAAATATATGAATGTTAATTCAGATTATATTAGAATTAAGAATCATTAATAGAGCCAAGTTAGGTAACTACGTGTAATCTTGTACCTGGCTTAAATTGCTATTTTGCCAGGGAATGAGTATTGAATAGAGACAAATATGGGATAATATTTTGAAAATTATGGTGTGGTCGTATTAACAGCAACAAAGAAAGAACAGCTTGTGGACTCTAGACATTACTCAAACTTTCCCAAGTGACTTAATCTTGATGTTGGTCAATAGGAAAGAAGAAAGGGAAAGTATGTTTTTATACCAATTGTCATGTATCGGATGTGGTGGAAGTCAACAGGTTTGGTTTACACTTCTCTTTGCATCATGTGGCTGGACATTCAGTGGTGATTGATAGGAAAGGAGATACCATTTGCAGCTTACAAATATTCATGACCTTACACTAATTTCTCCTTCTTATTTACTATATTCCATGTTGATGTCAAAAACTTCCATTTGAATCATACTAAGTATATTTCTGAATAACCACCCCCTTTTTTTTATTCTGCCTTATTTTAAATAACTCTTGTAGACCAACCTTATTAAGGTGAATTGTTGGAGGTAAGAATTATGTGGCTCTAATAGGTGTCATTTTAGCCACTAAAGATTATTTGATGAATCATTCAAGTGACTTCTTCACTCACTCTTCTACATGCCTCCTTTAAAAGTCAGATGATTGGTAGAAGAGGATGATCTACCCAGAGAGAGGAGAGCCAGTGTGTAGTAATGCATATGATACATGAGGGAAACAGGGTGCATGAGAAATCTTAGTTAGGAAAAGAAGGGATTGATGCCCAAGTTATGTCTTTGTGTTTTCCTAGTTTGAGAATTACCTTCAAAATCTTAACTTTTTTTTCATGTTCATACCGAAACTTTGAATTCCATCCTCCTAATACCCATCTATACAGAATCAGTAACAGTTTTTACCTATCTTATTTAATGGTAAATACAGAAGAAGCTCGAGTAAAGTTTTAAAGTGCCTTGTGGTAAAGAATTATAGTAACAGAGAATATTTTAAATGATGGGGAAATATTGATAACAATGCCAATAAAGTTTTTCTTTATACCATCAAGAACATCTAAGTGGTAGTAGATAAGAGGACAGGAACCTATTCTGGTCATTGATTTATTTCTGAGCAAGATACTTTCTTGGTGTATATCACTGCTTCCATTTCTGATGACCATGTTAATTAAGGCCCTCTTGATTCCAAGTAATTTAAACCCAAACTAACTTAAGCTGAAAAAGGAAACTTTATGGAGTGATACTGGGTGTCCCAACTGAGTTTCATGAAGATAACTACTGCCTGGAGCATTGTGGGAAGTAAGAAACTCTTCTGAACCATCTTATCAGCCCTGTTCATCTCTGCAGATCTGCTGCTTTTCTCAAGGTACAGATCTCCCTGTTTCCTATCCATGATGGTACAAAATGGCTGCTGTTCACAGAGTCAAAGTTTCTATGTTAATTCTAGTCACTCTGAAGGAAACTTCTCTCTCCCACTCTCTCTTCATCCCTTTTACCCTCCCCTTGCCTCCAACATCTCTGCCACAGGTACAATTACTAAGAAAGGGACAAGAATAAATGGACTTGTCCAAACAAGTCCTGATATATCTTAAATATTTTCAGGTAAAGTAGTTATTTTCTAAGAATAAGATAGCATTTAAAAGTGTCTGAACTACAAACTCATTTATTAAACTATGCCCTGATTATACTCATCAACTTCTTCCCAATATTTCCATTAAATTAAAGTGTATACCAAACAGAGTAGCTGGCATTTTGATATAGTTTACTCACCTGAGAGAAGCTATTTGACATGTGTGAAGTGGAAGTATCTTAGACCCAGAAGGAACTCTTCTAGGATGGTGTTATTATTTACATCTTTAGAAACAGCAATATGATCTCTTAGTAGGAGATTCTCTCTGGCTTGAGAGGGTACTACTGCCATCCTAAGAGGCAGTAGATGAGTTAATGTCCATTCTATATTCACTTCACTTTTAGAATTCCAAAATAATTCATTTAATATGAATTAAGTAAGTTTGTTTCTTATATGTGAATTACAGGTAATACTACCATACGGACTTTCTCTTAATTTAAAACGAAAATTTGAAATTAAATACTCTTAGGGGAAAAAATGAAGTAACACCAGCTGAAAAAACAGTTGGCGACTGTGAAGTCTCATCATGAATTCATCTGGGCTTCTTTGAAATAAGCATAACATTAAAGATGAAACAAAAAAATGTACCCTGTAGACTTAGTGATACCCATGATTTATTTGTGTTTATAAGCACCTTCCCTTAGAGATACTAAAATTCTCACCCCCCAAAATACTAAATATGATTAATGGTAAGTATATATTATGTATCTTAACGTTTCTCTGGGTATACTAGTACTTTAAAAAATAAAACTAAGGTAGGGGATGTCTGGGTGGCTCAGTTGTTTAAGCGTCTCACTTAGGCTCAGGTCATGATCTGGAGGTCTGTGAGTTCAAGCCCCATGTTGGGTTTTGTGTTGACAGCTCAGAGCCTAGAGCCTGCTTCAGATTCTGTGTCTCTCCCTCTCTCTACCCCTTCCCCGCTCATTTGTTCTCTCTTTTTGTCTCTTTCTGTTTCTTTCTCTCAAAAATAAGCAAACTTTTAAAAATTTAAAAAACTAAAACTAAGGAAAAAGCAGTTGACTTGTATTTATTTTTTTGTCTTGCCTGAAAACTGGAACTCTAAGGCAAGGTTTAGTGTTGGAGTTCCTTGCTTAACGAAGTCCTTTCCCATGATAGGCTCAGAGTCAAATTACAGTACTCCAGCATGTCTGTTTGCTTCTCTGCTGAGTATTAAAGCATCTGGATCAAGAGGTGAAGGTGACCAAATGCATATTAGAAGGAGACTCTGCAGTGTTAACTAATTCTGAGTCAAATTATAACTTACTACTTGACAAGGAGATTCCTGATATGTCTCCTCTTCTGTCTATTTACTGATAATGTGTATGTGGTTTTCTCCCAAAGCACTCTGCTGACTTCAGAGGAGAATGTCAAGTTCATAATGATGTCATTCCAACGTGTGATAACTGTCCTTAGGAAAAAATAGAAGTAGGCAGGGGGAAAATTCTGTTAATGTTATGTTGAGGAGTCTACATTAGAAGACTACATTAGTCTGTTCCAAGTTGACATATTGAGGACTGATACTGTTTGGTTAAATATATCTAGAAAGTCATGTTTTATTCCAAAGGTGCACACACCACTCATGGCTCATTATGTAACTCTTTGCTTTAGAAAAATGACTTAAATTTATAGTCAGATCTAGATTGGCATCTCTAGTTTTCATGAAAGGAAATTCTAACATACATATAACTCTCAGGGTTGTACATGACAGCAAAGCCAATATCAGCACCCAATTAACATTTTCTAATACCCACTGGGTGTCTAAAACTTTATAGGCTTGATGGTTTTTATACAAAGTGAAAAGCAATTTTTGTCTTGCAAGAACAGTTCAGCTTACATTTCACATGCAGTACTGGAACTATCTTATCAGTATATGTATATTCAATATCATCTAACTATATATTGTTGAGAAAGATTCAACCCAAGCAAAAGTTAGAAGTCTTAGCCAGCTGTTTCCAAACTTCTAAACTTTGAGAACTTCTTTTTAAAAAAAATTAATTCCTCTGAAAATCTTATTTTTAGGAACACACATCTTTAAAGAATGACATATCCATATCAAAGATTTATATTTAACACTATGTATTAAGTGGATAGTATGTGACAGGCATGATAATGAATAAACAGTCTTCCCTCTCAAGAGGTCTGTAGGTAAACACTACTTTAATGCAATGAATTTGCATTTTGGTAATCACAACAGCACCTACTTATATATTTTTTAAATGTTTTAATGTTTAATTTTGAAGCAGAGAGACAGAGTGCAAGCAGGGAAGGGGCAGAGAGAGGAAGACACAGAATCCAAAACAGGCTCCAGGCTCTGAGCACAGAGCCCAATGCGGGGCTCAAACTCACAAGCTGTGAGATCATGACCTGAGCCCAGGTCTGAAGCTTAACCGACTGAGCCATCCAGGTGCCCCAGCACCTACTTATATTTTAAAATACAAGTGTATAGGGGTATGGGATTAATGTCTATAAAACGTAGTTGAGATATACCATTGGAAGATTATATCCACCAAAATTCTGTGACCATTGTGTGTTCTTGGGGACTCATTAATATTGAAGCCTTTTAGGTACCAGAGCTAGGTAAGTTGAAAGCCAGTCCTTTGGGTGGCAGCTATAATAATTAGGGTACTAGATGTGTGGACAAGCTTCTTCCACAGAGAAGCCTGGGACTTGCTGTTACTATTGGGTGTAGCCATGGGGAGATAACCAGCTCTATCAGCAAGATTTCTGTCAACTTCTCCATATAGGCTGATTAAGGCTAGAACCTCAGGCAAAAGCTGGGTAAGTATGGATTCAAATCTTTCCCAAGGAGAAACTAAAAAAGAGCTGTTTTTGCCTTTCCCTCTGCTGAGCTCGAGAGGATAGCTGCCGGATGTGCTTGCCTGTCCATCTGAAGTTGTTTAGTTTGCTCAAAATGGTCCTGTGGGATTCATGTTGCCAGGCCCCACTGGATATCACAGCTGTGTGATTTGATGCCTTCAGAGAGCGACCACAAAAGCTGGCATACCAGATGTGTGTATAAGCTTCTTCCAGAGAGAAATGACAGATTTGGCTTTAGTGTTGGAGTAAGCCAGAGGAAGGGGAATGTGGGGTAAGTGCCCATTAGCTCTTTTGGACTCTATGGAGGGTCACAGTCAGCAACTTGATGCGGGCTGATCAGAAGCTTAGATGGTTAAGCAGCGTCTGGGAAATTATGCAGTCAAACCTTTACTAGGGAGACACTGGGAGATGTATGTTTTTGCTTAGTCCGTCTGCACAGAGCTCAGGTGTATAGCCACAGGGAATATTTGCAATCCATTTAAAAACTGCTTTTATGTTTGCTATACTCCTGTGGAATTCATGAACACAAGCCCCATTGACTTTCAAAGCTAGGTGATTTGAGGGCCGTACCTCATCTGTCAGCCTTGGAAGATGGGGTCCCAAATATGAGGTCCAAACCCTTCACTGCTCTCAGAGAAGCTGGGAGTTAGAAGTTCCCTCCTGACTGTAAGGCACTGTGGAGGTGTGGGGTTTATGGTGAGAATATGCTTCAGCCTTTTCTACTTTCAATATAGGAACTTTCTCAGTTGCCTGATGTGTAGAAGCCACTTGATTAGTTTCTCACCTTTTCTCAAAGGGAATTGACCATGTGTAGGTATATATTCTGTGTGTCTGTAGGAAGAAGGAAATTCAGGAGCATCCTATGTCATTATCTTGGTGATGTCTCCATTTCTTCCTTTAAAATGCACGTCACAGTAATGGTACCTATAGTACTGGTGTAAGGATTAAACAAGTTAAAAGGTATGCGGCATTTAGATATTATTACTCATTAATATTATTATCTAGTACTTATTACTATTACTATATTATTTTTACTGCTACTGCTATTCCATGTCATCAAGTTAGGCACTGCATGAGTGCCTTCCTGAACTCCAGCACTACTCAGAGAGCATGGCTTACTAGTCATCATGCACAAGGGTGTAAGATTTGTGTATGATGACTAAAACTTCCATTTTACATGATCTAAACTTCGTTCTATTTTGAGGGGATGCAGAAGATTCAGGACTGTTCATTGTTTGTCAGGCTAGTACACTTATCCTTGTTTAATGCTTTATTGATCAGGAAAGTGTGGAGGCACTCTGCTCTGGAAGCTTTCTTGGTGGAGGTCTAGTATTGATGTCTGATTGCCAAGGAGACTCTGCAGGTTATTTCTTTCCTTCATAGGAGCTGCTTAATAGCATCAGGTTATTGATCCATTTACTGTATTTGGCCCCCTGGCAATGGTTAATGCTAGAAAGACTGTAATAAAGCATTTTGCTTAGAGGGTTGGAAAATGAATCTTGTCCTTGACTGAGAGAGGAATGGAGTATGAGTAGCTTTTAGATATCCCTCTACTGCTCTTAAGCAAGTTCTGGTCAATTGACTGCACCCTTAAACAAGTTCTTTTATTACCTGTTTAGAGAACCTCCATTTTCAGGTAACTCCCTTTTCACAGGATTGTATGAAATGCAATAAAGATATATGGTTTATTTCTGTTAGAGTTAGATGAATAGGAAAGAGTAATATTTTAGATTAGAGACGAGAAAGAATTTGGGGTTTATAGGTATAAGTCTCACTCCAAAAACCTTAATAGACCTTTTTCTGATACCATTACATATTGGGAAAAAACTATTACATAATAATATATTGATTAAAATACAGCGGGGTATAGAGAGCATGGCTTTTGATTCTAGCAGATAGAGGTTCAAATGTTAGCTCTAATACACACTGCTCTGTGGCTGTAAATAAGTCACATAAAATTCTTGACTATAAAAAAGTATTATAAGAGCTATCTTTACTGGTTAGTATAAGAAGTAAATGAAATAAATATGGGACAAGTGAAACACAATGGGCATGCCATAAATGGTAATTTCTGTCCGTCCACTGTGTTGTAGGTGGTTGAGAAGGCAGAGGCATTAAATGCCTCTCAAATAGAACTTGTGACAAAGCCTCCTTCCAGCCTCAATGCAAAAACAATTTGGGGGGCACTCCTCTGGAGGGCATCATACGAAGCAGGCTATTGCTTGGTTGATGGCTCTGCCAATAGAAAGGCTGACCGGGTGACAAATAGATGGATTCTCTTTATCTCTTAATTTTTCATCTGTTCTTAATGTCCTAAAAAATGTTGCTATATCAATAAAAATGATAAATACAAGTGAGTAAAAGTTTCAAAAGAACCTATTTCTATGGCAAATCCTTATCAAATAAATTAACCTACATGAAAGCATGCTAGCAAACTGCAAAATATTAGACAAATGTTAGCTCTGACTTCAAGGGTATCTAACCTTAGGTATGGCTTCTCTATGTTTGCTAGCACCAAACCAATTTCCCTTGGCTAAGAATACCTCAGTGAGCACAGTGTGGTAAAAGATGTCCTACCCAGCAGGCCTCTGCAGTGATGAGGACAGCCTTAACTAGCATTTACCAAGAAGGTCCCTGGTGAGAGTCTGCATCTCACAGTGCCTGAAAAGTAGAAAAGATTTTTGCAGCTATGCATTCCCGCATTAACAACTCTCGCCCTTTGAAAACACACAAACACAAAAGTCTGTGTACATGCATGTACAAACACATACACACACTCACATTGCTGCCACGTTATCAGGGGCAGGAGAGAGTGAGTCACAGCTCTGGCTTCTCGTTAGTTTAATGAGAAGACCTGGGGATGAGAGAGTTGGCCTAGGTAATTTTCCCTCCATTGCAAATTAAAGAAAATTAAAGCTAGAAGTGATTGAGATTCTGCCTCTGCAGTGGTAAATGTGAGAATTGATCTCAAGATATTTCACTCTTCCTTCTTTCAGTGGTTTTGGAAACAAAAGGAATTGAGAGGTCTTTGTACTGAGAGTCATTTTATGCAGGTGTGCACCCCCAGAGAGCTGTGATTTTGAAGTCCTGGGGAGTACAGCAGTGTGAATGGGGGAGAGGGAGGAAAAGCACACACTGATTAATTTGGTAGGGTTCCTACTCTCTTGAAAATGATGTTATGAAGTGATCTAACACCACTCACACACGGGTTCTGAATCATATGTAAGCAAGCCATATGCATACTGTGCTCCGTGAAATACTGTGCTCCATGAAATTTGTGCTCTTCTAGGGGATTTTGTCTTGTCTTTTCTTCCATCTACAAAATATTTCAAAGAAGGAAACTATATATCTTGAGTGAGTTAACGTCTCCTTAACATTATCCTGAATAAGAATTAAGGAACTACCAATTCTTTCTGCATGTGCAAAAACCAAATTCTATATGAAACAGGTCTTGTGGTTAGAGAAGTGCACTTTCCTTGACTAATTTTCCCACAAATTCTGACTGGCAGGAAAGCTACAGTCAAGTAAGATGTCACAGTTGGCATAGATCAGAAATGTGACTAT
Organism: Proteles cristata cristata; assembly: GCA_017311185.1. NCBI lineage: Eukaryota > Metazoa > Chordata > Mammalia > Carnivora > Hyaenidae > Proteles > Proteles cristata. Next base: position 3,306,448 of record JAESUZ010001598.1, read on the forward strand.
TTCTCCCTCTTCATTATCTCCATCTGTCCTTCTTGGTCTGCGTGCTCTACCCATCTCCCTCCCTCCCTCCCTCCCTCCCTCCCTCTCTCTCTCTCTCTCTCTCTCACACACACACACACACAACTTCTTGATAAAACAGGGTAATTGCCTGATAAGGGCCAACTAGCCATTTGATAGGTAGTATTGGTATGAATGTAAACTGTCTTCACTTTGAGATTGGAACTGCTGGCATAGAGAGGCAAAAGAACATCTCACCATAACTGGGAACTTGAGTGGGGATCAGATATCATTTGCATTTGCTATTCTGCAATAGTCCACATACTGGTAAATTGTTTAGTGAATGTTTTCATTCAGCAGTCCTTATCTATTGAGACATAAAATGGAAGATAGTGTTTTCCTTTCCTTTTATGTAATCTTTTCTCATCGTTTATTTAACCTTTTGATATGTTTAATCAGGTCATCCTGCCTGCTCCCCAGAGACTTGTGGTATTTTCTTATTCACAGTCTTTGTAGGTATGAAACACTATAAAGTATCTGGCCTCTGCTGACTTCTTTGTACCAGAGATACCACTTCAGCCCTCTCCCTTATCTGATATTAATATATTAGATGCATGTCAAAAGTTTATAAGTCAAAGTTCTGAACTGGAGGAAAGGTAAGAACCAAATACTTTAAAAGGAAACTCTTCTAATCGGTAACCCTTTCCAATGGTTAAGAATACTCTGTATGTAAGAGGTGACTTAAATTGTATAAGGAATAGGAACAGAAAGTTGACAAACCAAATGTGACTTTAAGCACTCTGCTCCTTCAAGGGCACCTAGGTGACTCAATCAGGTAAGTGTATGACTTTGATTAAGCATCTGACTTTGGCTCAGCTCATAATCTCACAGTTTGTGGGTTTGAGCCCCACGTCTGGCTCTGTCCTGACAGCTCAGAGCCTGTGACTCCACTCACTCTGCTCCTCCCCCAATCACACTCTGTCTCTCAAAAATAAATAAGCATTAAAAAATAATAAAAAGTTAAAAATAAAGAGATGAACTCTGCTCCTTTAGGTTAAGGCCCCAAATAACTCAGTCTTTTTTAAGTTCTCCTCAACAATCATAGCTGTTTGATTTTGAGTAATAGGCATGCTCATTTGTGTTTGGGTGCACTTTTAAGTTTTTCTTTACCTTCATCTATACTTATTTCTTCTTTCTTCAATTTTGAGAGTTAAAAACCATTAGAAATTAAGCTACAAATCATGTACTCGCTAATTGGAAAATCCTTGGGGACAAAATATACCTAAGGTATTAATTGGCCAGGGTCTCATGTCTCATGACTCAAGTAATGGTAAAAATAAAGTATTTGAATTTTTTTTCAGATTTTGAATCCATTCCTCTATCACATTATTGGAAAGGTCGTGTATTATATAGACTTGGTTGAAGATCTTCTGCTTTTTGTAAAATGTAATATATGGTGTCACAATTTTCTAACATACATTCTGTAACTGAAATAAACAGTGCTTTTTTATTTTTATTAAAAAAACGTTAGAAATTTACCAAAGTAATATGTCAAAGGCTCATGTAATCAATAACTATGTGTGTTCAATTTTTGTGCATGTCCTTCAATTTTATAAATGGAAAAAATGAATTTAAGGGCACTTTATCTCCTGTATCTACCTTCTCCCAAAGAGACATATGCTATGGTAAATTCAATACAAATCTTTCCAGGTTCATTGTTTTCTATTTTTAGAATACAGATATCCTTAAATAATACAGTGAGCTTTAGCAAACATAAAACTTTATATCAACTATAAAATGGTGTATATCTCTTTGCAACCTTTTTTTTCATTCAACACATTTTGAGATCTATGCATGTTGGTATAGTATATACATACCATATATATGGCATATAGTATATCTCTCTTCAAGTGCATCATTATCTAATTTGAATATACCATATTTCATGCATCCATTCCCCTAATTCATATTGCTACAATTTTTTCATTATAATGAGTAATGTTGTACTAAACACTACTGCATCTCTCTCTTTGTGAACATGGGCTTTTTCAAGGAGTACCCAAAAGTGGAAATGGTCAGTGGTAATGACACCAGATTTAATCCTATCAATATTATATGCAAGTTTGTATTTTCCTCATAGTCACTGGTGAATATCATTGTATTTTTATTCATTTTAATTAAATGGGTGTAATATGATTTTAAAATATTGTTTCAATTTATAATTTCTTTATAAGTAAAGTGTCTTTTCTGATGTTTATTTGCTATTCTATTTCCCTCTCTGTGAATTGCACCTCTATTTCCTTTGGCCACTTAATTTTTTTTCTATAGGTCAATTCTACCTTGTGTGTGTGTGGTAGATTTTGACTTCCATTCTTTCCTTGCTTCTAGGTTTCTATATGATGCCACTATCAGGCTAAAATCTTATCGTGAATGGCAACCTGATTAATATTTTCCTTTATGTTCTGTGCTTTTAGTGACATGATTAAAAAATCTTTTCAATTTCAAAATCCCAAAGGCTTTTCCTATATTTCTTTTTTTTTAAGTTTATTTATTTTTTGAGAGAGAGGGAGAGAGACAGAGGGGAGGAGAAAGAGAGAGAGAGAGAGAGAGAGAGAGAGAGAGAGAGAGAGAGAGAGAATGAATGGGAAGGGAAGGGCAGGGAGAGCAAGGGAGAGAGAGAATCCCAAGCAGGCTCTACACTGTCAGCACAAAGGCAGGGCTCCAGCTCATGAACCAGGAGATCCTGACCTGAGCAGAAACCAAGAGTCTGACACTTAAGCTTAATCAACTGAGCCATCCACGTGCCCCTCCTTAAGCTTAATCAACTGAGCCATCCACGTGCCCCTCCTATGTTTCTTTCTTACAGGATAACACTTCCCTAATGCAGGTCTTTACACAATCTAGAATTAACTTTGGTCTTTGATGAGAGATACAGATCCTGTTTGTTTTCTAAGTGGAGAATGTATAGAGCATATTCTCACACCATTTATGGTATCAACTGTATGTCATCTTTCACAGACACTTGGATATATTTCTGGACTATCAGAACTACTTCCATCAAGTCATATCTGTGTAGATTAGTCAGCAGGAATCCCAAGGCTCTCAGGACACCATCATCATCTAGAGTGCTTGCAGTCTGACCTTATGTTCAATCCTTTACTCGGTCCTCTAATATTTCCATTGTGTTGCAATTTTGCAACACAAGTGTTGGTAGTCTGCAAAATTTCTTGTTCGCTGAAGATTCTCTCTCTCTTGCTTAATGAAACATGCCTACCATCTGTTGGTACTGTCTCTCAACATTACTATGTGCCTCAGGTAATTAATCATTCTGTTTTCCAAACTCTCTTCTTTCATTAAAACTTCTACTCTCAGATCACTTCCCCTTACTCTCAGATCAGGATTGCCTTATATTGACAACTTTTAAGAAATCCAAAGAAAACAGCTTCCAGAAGGGAAGTGAAGAAGTCACTACCCAATCTACTAGCCTATATAAATACCCACAGATTCTTCCTTTCTTTCTAACACAATGAATAAACTGTTCTGACTTCATTACACATTGAACCCATGTCCCCTTGCATTTTTAGATACGATGCCTAAAACTGCCTTTCAATCTCATACATCATTAAGTTCTCTCCTATGGATCATTCAAAAACAGTATACAAGTATACTATAATAAATAGTCTTTAACCTTCCCTAGGCTCCATGTTTCCCTCCTGCCACTCCCTAGTTTTTCTTTTATAACCAATCTCTTGTTTGGATTCAATGTCCCCACCTCCTTGCACTCATCCACTCCTCTTCCTATGCCAGGCACAATGTTGCCTCCAAAGTCAAGTGAGATTATACTTAGTGTTGTTATCTACTTGCGAACTCTAAAAGCTAACTTTTATTTCATATTTTATTTGAGCCACCAGCAGCATTTAACAGGAATCATCATTCGTTCCTTCCTGAAGAAATTTGATAAGATATCAAACTCTATTTTTTCTGCTTTCTTACTGGCTTCTAATCTCAGTTGCCTTTAATGGGTTCATTTCTTGCTCCTGGGCTCTATTAAATATCCTCTGGTCTCAGTCCTTGGTCTTCTTCCTTTTTTATTGAAGATACCATGCATCTCACTGGATTTGACTGGAATCTGACAGAGTTATATTTTATTATGTGGGGCAAGACTCCAAGAAGAATCATAGTAACTCAGTTTTCTGAGTATCAGGTCTACATTATTCATATAGTGTTGGATCAATTAGTACAAGACCAGTGATTTTATTTTTATTGCAACCAAAAAAATCCTTATTTTTATAAAAAATGTATACACACGCACACACACACGCCACATCTTCATTACCCATTCATCAATAGATGGACACTGGACACTAGGCTGTTTCTATAATTAGGCTATTGCAGATAATTCAGCTGTAAACATTTAATCTAAGTAGTGATATATTAGTATTCTTATTTAACAACTTACAATTTGTGCATATTTTTTCCTGCTTATTTTAACTTAGTCTTCTCTCTTATGTTTATTAATTATTTGCATTAATTTATTTTACCCTTATTAGCTTGGAAGCTATGAATTCTTTCTGTGGTTGCACTAGAGACCTATATCTGTACAATATACATACTTGACTTACTCAAACTAATGAAATTCCACTTTGTTATAGGTCTAATAATCTCATTGCAAAATATAAAGCAAAAAATAGAGAAATAAAAATGCAGTTCATAATTATAGTGGAAGACTTTTAACACAGTTCTCTTGATAACAGTCAAAATATAATTAAATACATAAAATGTTCCTAGCACTATTCAGCATTATTCAAGTCCAGACTGAAAACAATCCACATGCCTATCAATAGCAGAACAGATAACAAAATTATAAATTTACATATGAAAGATTATACAGTAATTGGAGTAAATGAACTGTTACAGTTAACAGTATATACCAGTCTTACAAACAGAATCCTGAGTGAAGGAAGCCAAAAACAAAGGATGACATACTATATGATTCAGTTTGATTTAAAATTTAAAAAACAGGAAAACTAATCTTTGGTGATAAGAGTAAGGATAGTGAGTACCTTTAGGGAAAGAGGTGATTGAAAGACTATATAATGATGCTGTCTGTTGTGCTGATATATTCTAGTTCTCCATTTATGTTCAGTTTATGTTGTAGAGAGCAAAATAACAGTCAGCCAACAGAAGTGTTGACAGCTCCACGTTCACCTCTATGCAGGCATTTCTATGGCAAGATCAGCATTCTGGAAGAGCACTCTAGCCAATATTTGAGATGGTAGTAAAATAACTGGGAGGGGCACAGCGAGATAAATGAAGTGGACAGCAGCCACAGTATGGAAATGCGATTTACTATAATTATAATACACCATAGCAGTGATTTTCTTTTCTTTTCAAATTTTTAAAAAAATATTTGGGCTCCTGGGTGGCTTAGTCGGTTAAGCATCCGACTTTCACTTAGGTTATGATCTCGCGGTTCGTGGGTTCGAGCCCCGCGTCGGGCTCTGTGCTGACTGCCAGCTCAGAGCCTGGAGCCTGTTTCAGTCTGTGACTCCCTCTCTCTCTGACCCTCCCCTGCTCACGCTGTCTCTCTCTCTCTCCTAGAAATAAATAAAACATTTAAAAAATATTTATTGAGAGAGAGAGTGTAAGCACATGCGTGGGGGAGTGGGAGAGAGAAGGAGGGAGGCACAGAATTCTAAGCAGGCTCCAGGCTCCGAGCTGTCAGCACAGATCTCAACATGGGGCTCAAATGCATGAGCAGCAAGATCATGACCGGAGCCGAAGTCGGAAACCTAACGCACTGAGCCATCCATACACACCTATAGCAGTGATTTTCAAACTGCAGCCTTCATCTAGATGTTTACTGAACGTGCAGATTCCAGGATCATGATTCCTTAATGATTTAGGAATAAGAATTTGTACACTCCAGATAGTTTTGACACAGATGGTCCATAGAGCATTCTTTGAGAAACACAGAGCTGTAGTAAGAAACACTAGGTAACAAAGTATAAATCCCCAATACAAAATATTGCAATAATTTTTAAATAAAACAACTATTAATAATGAAGTAATTCATTTTAAGCTACATCCTAGATTACACAGCATGTTTTAAAATCAGTTCCCATAAGGTGTCTTTAAGCTCAATTCCTTCAAGTCTGTTTAGAATACATGTCACAATGCAAGTAAATAAACTGTGGAAGATATGTTATTACCAAAAGGAAAATTATCAATCTGCTCTAATTATTTTAAAAATAAAAATTATTTCAAACTTTGAAATACTTTTGATGATAAACTATTTGCTATATACCAGCTGTGTGTTGTGATATACAACAGAATTGATCACAAACACAGCTTGTCATGACACTGTGGTTGATGACCTCTGGTATATTCATCATTGTAAGGCAAGACTGACAGTATGGCCTAAAGAGAATGTCTCAAAAAGATAGTCTTCAGAAAAGTTAAAAATCCTCTCACACGAGCATTAATAATTACCCTGCTCTGAAGCCAGTATCTCCCTGAAACTTTATTCCAGAGATGGCATAGCTAAATATTAAAAGAAACTGTGACCATCCCAAAGATGCACACTGAAGAGCTAAGGATTATAATACAAATCTGCCCTGGCCTCTGTGTGGATTTCATGACAATTGGATCATTTTATTCAGAATTCTCTTCTGCTTCCAACAACTCCTATTCTCCTGAGTTCTATTTCTCTGTTTGCTTAGTAATAATAAATTTGCCTATATAACAAACTGATAGGAAAGTGTCCAATGACACTTTTCAGTATAGGAAAAGGACACAAATTAAGGAGTACAAAAAATAAATAAAAACACTGCAATTTTTAACCTTTGTAAAATATTTTCTTTTATTGGATCCAAGGAATACTTGATCTGAGGGTACATGGATTTGCCTAACATAAATACTAGTATTCTATGATTTCCAGACACCTGTTCTAAAATAAATAAATAAATAAATAAATAAATAAATAAATAAATAATAAATACCCTTATCACTAGAAAGTAATGAGACACCATCTTTTCTAAAAGAAGTTTTCAGCTACGTGTGTAGGAAAGTTATGGGAAGACATCTGTATGCCTGGAATAACACTCAGTTTAACTTTTTAGACAGTGTACTATGAACATTCCTTAATAATCTTTTTTTGACATCTAAAATATATTCCTATCTGCTTAAGTAAATTGAAGTTGTTAAGCAGCAAAGGAGAATCAGTGTTTAAAATTATTGGGGTAAAGATAAAGCAGTGTCTCTGAAAGATTCATCCAAACCACCTGCATTACAGTTAGATGACTAGCTGTTTATAATGGTATCCCCTGTTTCCCACCCAGGAACTCCCTGCTCAGCATCTCTGGGATTCATCCCACTAATCTTATCCCCTAGGTGATTCTTGTACGCACTGTTCAAATCATTTAATTCAGGCTAAATAATATGTAACTTTAGCTCCTAGAACACAGGAGAGACCAAATTGGGAGGATGTAATCACAGTAGAGTCTCATTTCAGATATAACCATAATCTGTGTCTTCAGAGCTCTGCATGTGTGCATACAATGCATGTGTTTTGCTCACAAGGGAGAGGGCACACTGGGACTGGGGTGGAGGGGTATGGAGGAAGTTGGGCAGAGTGAGCAGGGGCTGATCTTGGTGAATAAAGAATTACATGCAGAGGAGGCAAAGTGGGAAGCAGGTATCTTAAAATAATTGGGAGTGTATAAGAGGAACTTAATGTTTTCTGATAATTTTAAAGCAGGTAAAGATGGGGGTGTAGCTTTTCTAAGGTAAAGTGAGCTTGAGCTGACTAGGCTGCAGCAAGCAAATGGGAACTCCAGTGAACATTTATTTTTAATCACTTGAGAAATGTAAATGTTCTCCTTAAATTAGCATAAGGAAGACTAAAGTTAAATTTAGCAGTAATTGATAAGAACAGTGGAAAATTAATCAAAAAGTTACCAGACTGTATCTAAAGTACTCTACATTTTATTTATTTATTTATTTTTACAAATAGTTTATTGTCAAATTAGTTTCCACATAACACTCAGTGTTCATCCCCATAAGTGTCCTCCTCTATGCCCATCCCCCCCTCCCTCCCACATCCATCAGTCCTCAGTTTTTGTCAGCATTCAAGAGTCTCTCATGGTTTGCCTCTCTCCCTTTCCCCCACCATTTCCCCCCTTCTTCTCCCCCTTGTTCCTCCGTCAAGTTCCTCCTAATCCTCCTATACATGCAAACATATGATATTTGTCCTTCTCTGCCTGACTTATTTCGCTCAGCATAACCCCCTCAAGGTCCATCCATGTTGCTACACATGGCCAGATTTCATTGTTTCTCATTGCCATGTAGTATTCCATGGTATAGATAAACCACATCTTCTTGATCCATTCATCTGTTGATGGACACTTAGGCTCTTTTTTGTTTTAGCTATTGTGGAGAGTGCTGCTATGAACATTGGGGTACATGTGCTCTGATGCCTCAGCATTTCTGTATCCCTTGGGTAAATTCCTAGCAGAGCTATTGCTGGGTCATAGGGGAGTTCTATTGTTAGTTTCCTGAGGAACCTCCACATTGTTTTCCAGAGGGGCTGCACCAGTTTACATTCGCACCAACAGTGTAGGAGGGTGCCCGTTTCTCCACATCCTCGCCAGCATCTAGAGTTCTCTGATTGGCTCATGTTAGCCACTCTGACTGGTGTGAGGTGCTATCTCAGTGTGGTTTTGATTTGTATTTCCCTGATGAGGAGGGATGGTGAGCATCATTTCATGTGTCTGTTGGCCATCTGGATGTCCTCTTTGGAGAAGTGTCTGTTCATATTTTCTGCCCATTTCTTCACTGGGTTGTTTGTTTTTTGGGCGTGTAATTTGGTGAGTTCCTTATATATTCTGGATATTAACCCTTTATCTGAGATGTCATTTGCAACTATCTTTTCCCATTCCGTTGGTTGCCTATTAATTTTCTGGGTTGTTTCCTTGGCTGTGCAGAAGCTTTTAATCTTGATGAGGTCCCAACAGTTCATTTTTGCTCTTGATTCCCTTGCTTTTGGGGATGTGTCAAGTATGAAGTTGCTGCGGTGGAGGTCAAGGAGGCTGTTTCCTGCTTTCTCCTCTAGGGTGTTGATAGTTTCCTGTCTCACGTTCAGGTCCTTTATCCATTTTGAGTTTATTTTTGTGCACGGTGTGAGAAAATGATCTAGTTTCATGCTTCTGCATGTTGCTGTCCAATTCTCCCAACAACATCTGTTAAAAAGGCAGTCTTTTTTCCATTGGATATTCTTTCCTGCTTTGTCAAAGATCAGTTGGCTGTATACTTTTGGGTCCACTTCTGAGTTCTCAATTCTGGTCCATTGGTCTATGTGTCTGTTTTTGTGCCAATACCATACTGTCTTGATGATGACAGCTTTGTAGTAGAGGCTAAAGTCTGGGATGGTGATGCCTCCCGTTTTGGTTTTATTTTTCAGTATTACTTTGGCTATTCGGGGTCTTTTGTGGTTCCACACAAATATTTGGATAGTTCGTTCTAGTTTTGAGAAGTATGCTGGTGCAATTTTGATTGGAATTGCATTGAATGTGTAGAGTGCTTTAGGTAGTAATGACATCTTAACTATATTTATTCTTCCTATCCATGAGCATGGAATGTTTTTCCATTTCTTTGTGTCTTCTTCAATTTCCTTCATAAGTTTTCTATAGTTTTCATCATACAGATCTCTTGTATCCTTGGTTAGGTTTATTCCGAGGTATTTTATGGTTTTTGTGCAATTGTGAATGGGATCAGTTTCTTGATTTCTCTTTCTGTTGCTTCATTGTTGGTGTATAAAAATGCAACCGATTTCTGTACGTTGATTTTGTGCCCTGCAACTTGGCTGAATTCTTGGATCTGTTCTAGTAGGCTTCTGGTGGAGTCTGTCGGGTTTTCTCTGTAGAGTATCATGTCATCTGTGAAGAGTGAAAGTTTGACTTCCTCTTTGCCAATTCTGATGCCTTTGATTTCCTTTTGGTGTCTGATGGCTGATGCTAGGACTTCCAGCACTATGTTAAACAGCAGTGGTGAGAGTGGGCATCCCTGTCGTGTTCCTGATCTCAGGGGGAAAGCTCTGAGTTTTTCCCCGTTGAGGATGATGTTAGCTGAAGGCTTCTCATAGATGGCTTTGATGATGTTTAAGTAGGTTCCTTCTATCCCAACTTTCTCGAGAGTCTTTATTAAGAAGGGATGCTGTATTTTGTCAAATGCTTTTCTGCATCTATTGACAGGATCATATGGTTTTTATCTTTTCTTTTATTGATATGATGTATCACATTGATTGTTTTGCGAATGTTGAACCAGCCCTGTAACCCAGGAATGAATCCCACTTGATCTTGGTGGATGATTCTTTTGATATGCTGCTGGATTCAATTTGCAAGGATCTTGTTGAGAATTTTTGCATCCCTATTCATCAAGGATATTGGCCTGTGGTTCTCTTTTTTTGCTGGATCTCTGTCTGGCTTGGGAATCAGAGTGATGGTGGTTTCATAAGATGAGTCCGGGAGTTTTCCTTCGACTTCTATTTTTTGGAATAGCTTGAGAAGAATTGGGATTAATTCTGTTTTAAATGTCTGGTAGAATTCCCCAGGGAAGCCATCAGGTCCAGGGCTCTTATTTGTTGGGAGATTTTTGATTACTGATTTGATTTCTTCACTCGTTATGGGTCTGTTCAGGTTTTCTATTTCTTCCCGTGTGAATTTTGGTAGTGAGTGTGTGTTTAGGAATTTGTCCATTTCTTCTAAGTTGTCCAATTTGTTGGCATATAATTTTTCATAGTATTCCCTGATAATTGCTTGTATTTCTGAGGGGTTGGTTGTCATAAGTCCATTTTCATTCATAATTTTGTCTATTTGGGTGCTCTCTCTTTTCTTTTGGATAAGTCTGGCTAGAGGTTTGTCAATTTTGTTTACTTTTTCAAAAAACCAACTCTTGGTTTCATGGATCTGTTCAATTGTTTCTTTGGTCTCTATGTTGTTTATTTCTGCTCTAATTTTTACTATTTCTCTTCTCTACTGGGTTTAGGGCGTTCTTGTTGCTCTGCCTCTAGTTCCTTTAGGTGAACTGTTAGATTTTGGACTTGTGCTTTTTCTAATCTCTTGAAATAGGCCTGGAGAGCAGTGTACTTTCCTCTTAGGACTGCCTTTGCCACATCCCATAGATTTTGAATTGTTGTGTTTTCATTTTCATTTGTTTCCATATATTTTTTAATTTCATCTCTAATTGCCTGATTGGCCCATTCATTCTTTAGAAGGGTGTTCTTTAACCTCCATGTTTTTGGAGGTTTTCCAGACTTCTTCCTGTAATTGATTTCAAGTTTCAAAGCATTGTGATCTGACAGTGTGCATGGTATGATCTCTATTCTTTTATATTTATTGAGGGCTGCTTTATGTCCCAGTATGTGATCTATCTTGGAGAATGTGCCATGCGCACTTGAGAAGAAAGTAAATTCCCTGGCCTCAGGATGTAAAGTTCTAAATATATCCGTCAGGTCCATCTGGTCCAATGTGTCTTTCAAGTCCATTATTTCTTTAGTGATATTCTGTCTGGTTGACCTATACATTGCTGTAAGCGGAGTATTAAAGTCCCCTGCTATTAGCACATTTTTATCTATAAGCTTGTTTCTGTTTGTGATTGTTTTAGATATTAAGGTGCTCCCATATTCGGTAGACATTTATGATTGTTAGTTCTTCCTGATGGATGGACCCTGTAATTATGTAGTGCCCTGCTTCATCTCTTGTGATTGTCTTTAATTTAAAGTCCAGTTTGTCTGATATAAGTATAGCTACTCTGGCTTTCTTTTGATTTCCTGTAGCATGATATGTATTTCTCCATCCCCTTACTTTTAATCTGAAGGTATCTTCCAGTCTAAAATGAGTTTCTTGTAGACAGCATATAGATGGATTTTGTTTTTTAATCCATTCTGCTCCCCTATGTCTTTTGATTGGAGCATTCAGCCCATTTACATTCAGTGTTATTATTGAAATATGTGGGTTTAGAGTCTTTGTATCTTTTGTAGGGTTCATGTTTGTGGTGGTGTCTCTGGTATCTTTGTTCCTTGCAACCTTTCCTTCAGAGCATCCCCCTCAGGATTTCTTGTAGGGGTGGCTTCGTGGTGGAAAATTCTTTCAATTTCTGTTTTTTGGAAAGGTTTTTATCTCTCCTTCTATTTTGAATGACAGGCTTGCTGGATAGAGGATTCTTGGCTGCATATTTTTACTGTTCATCACATTGAAGATCTCCTGCCATTCCTTTCTGGCCTGCCAAGTTTCAGTAGATAGGTGTGTCACCACTCTGATAGGTTTCCCTTTGTATGTTAGGGCCCTTTTCTTCCTAGCTGCTTTCAAAATTCTCTCTTTGTCCTTATATTTTGCCATTTTGACTATGATATGTCGTGCAGAAGACTGATTCAAGTTACGTCTGAGGGGAGTCCTCTGAGCCTCTTGTATTTCCGCATTTACTTCCTTCCCCAGGTCGGGGAAGTTCTCTGCTATAATTTGTTCCAGGACTCCTTCAGCACCTTTCCCTCTCTCTTCCTCTTCTGGGATTCCTATGATACGGATATTGTTGCGTTTGACCGTGTCGCTGAGCTCTCGAATTCTTCTTTCCTGTTCCTGGATCAGTTTGTCTCTTTTTTTGTCAGCTTCTTGTTTTTCTATAATGGTGTCTTCTAAATCACTTATTCTCCTTTCTGCCTCTTCAATCTGTGCATTGGAGGCCTCTAATTTATTATGTATCTCATTTATCGCATTTTTTAATTCTTCATGCCTGTTTTTATTTTCCATTCTGTCTGTAGTCATAGTTTCTTTGATGTCCCCTATGTTTTTTCAAGCCCAGCTATTAATTTTACCATTATTATTCTAAAATCTTGTTCAGTTATGCTGCTGATATCTGTTTTGAGCAGTTCATTAGCTGTCATTTCTTCTTGGAGTTTCTTTGGAGGAGAGATCTTTAGTTTTGTCATTTGAGTTAGCTTTCCGGCTCTTGTTGGTTTTAAAGACCTGTTATGCTCTCTGTTTCTACGAGCACTGCTATATCCAAGAAGACTCTTTGACTTTCCAGGGCCTATCCTTTCAGAGAGTGAATGGTATCTCTTGGTCTGTCTTGTTGGGGCCTTGGTTATTTTATTTTCCTATTCGTAGTGATATTTGGGACTCTCCACCTTGTGTACTCTAGCTTGTTTCTTGAAATAGTCGTTAGAAGGCTCTTTCAGTGGATTCTGCGTCCTTTTTCTCCCAATCTCTCAGGTTTTGTAAGGTTTCCAATGGCTTCAGATCTTTTCTGTGTGATGTATGGGCGCGAGTGCAAGTACGGAGCTCCTTACTTCTCTGCCATATTGCCCCCTTCTCTAAAGTACTCTACATTTTAATATCTTGCTTTAATTTGTAGGCATCCTTAAATGTGTGATAAAATATCTATTTTGAGGGTGTGATTCTTTGTGTTCTTATTTGAATAACTAATAAATAGAGAGAAGTATGAATCTCCGAACACAATTTAGAAAAAGAAAAAAGAATGAAGTTAATGTACTTAGTGTTTTAGCAAACATTAACCTAGGTCATATCCACATCAGAAGAGAGTCAGAAGGATTTGATATAAATCTAATAATTCTAACAAGGTCAATAAGGTAAAAAATAGTTCACTCATCATTGTATCAAGGAACAACGGAAATACTGTATTTGACATTAATCCTGAAGAATCCTTAGTTAAATCATAGTAATAAAAAATAAGTTACAACACTTTTTTTAAAAAATCTTTTTTTCTTTTTAAATGTTTTATTTAATTTTGAGAGAGAGATTGAGACAGCATTATCAGGGGAGGGTCAGAGAGAGGGAGACACAGAATTTGAAGACAGGCTCCCGGCTCTGAGCTAGCTGTCAGCACAGAGCCTGATGCAGGGCTCCAACCCACGAATCATGAGATCATGACCTGAACCGACTTAAGTCGGACACTTAACCGACTGAGCCACCCAGGTGCCCCAAGTTACAACACTTTTAACAGACAGATTAGATACACCTATTTAGTGTCAAGCCTTCCTCTGATAAATCAAAAATCGCCACAATAAGGAAATCTGAATCCCCCAAATATAAGTCACAAAAGTCTCAGAATGTATCCCCTTCAATGGAAGCACTCAACATATACTATAAAATGACAGTGTGTTGACCAAAGAGATCTTAAAAAAGAACCATCTCCAAGAAATGAAAGCTAGGAAGTGCTATATTTCCAGGTGATGAATAAAGCAAAAAACTTAAAACTAAAGGGGAATCAGAAATGCTAAAGGAAAGCAAAGATAAGGAAACAGAGCAGTCCTGGGTTTTTCTCCAGTAAAGCCCTCTTAGAATCTGCTTCAAAATGGCAAATTAAATTCACAGACTGTTATTACTTGACAGATCAAACTTACCACACATACATACTTTTCTCCATCATCTTACAAATTCCAACAAATATAGCTATGTTGTTGTAACTATTGATGAAAGCTACAAAAATTCTCAGTTGTCATGTAACATCTAAGACAGGTACGCAGCTATCCTAATATTTCCCATTTTTCATATCAAAAATGAAAAAGCGATTTCTTTTTAAATGTATGTTTATTTTGTGGTTGCAGATGACAAAAATAGGGTTATTATCTCAGGTAGGCCATGTAGCTAGAAAATAAATCTTAGCTCTCTCTTTACAAACTGCATGAAATTAAGCAAGTGACTAGCCTGTTATCAGACTCTCCCAGTCACAATGATTATTCCTTTCTGTCACTCAAGACTTATGCCAAGATAACAATTATGTAACTATTTTTTTTAGAAAAGTTAATAACATTATACAAATGGCATGTCCAGCATAGCCTTTGTATGACTGAAGAGAAAATGAGAAGTTAGGAAAGTTGAAATTCCTTGAGCTATGAGAAAGTCTGCCTATCTAGTGCCCACTGGTCATCCAACAAACATGTGTCCACAGATACCCACAATGAGCTTTTGCTGAGCTTCACCTGAACCTGTTTCAATGGTTCAGCTCTCTTGTTTATGAAAAAAAGAGAGAGAGATGAGCCAAGATCCCTGGTGTTCTGAGGGAGGACAGTGGTATAGAAAGTTAAGTCCCAGTTGTGATATGGATAACCCTGGGCAGTAATGAAAACTCACCTTCATAACAATTTCAGTTTCCCATGAATTATAGGCCAGAAACACAGAGGGACATTGAACAGTGGTGGCAGTAAGGAGCAAAAGTCATGAAAGGAGAGAAATCAGTAGGTGGACAGAATATTCAAGTCCATCTAAGTCCGTAGGTTAAGGCAGGAATGGGAATGAGGGTCTTCCCAAAATGTCAGGCATATGATGTATACACAAAAATGCACTTAAGCTAGGGTGAAGGATTTAACAATAAATTCTGTCATGGCTCCTAGAAGTCGCCCTGAATAACAGAGAGCCAAGCATCTTCCGCAAATGGCAGGGTGTTCTAACTCAGCAAATGCAGAAGAAGACTTAACAATGAGAGACAAAATAAATGAGTGTTTAAGTGCCTCTTTATAAGAGCTCTCAGTTCTCATTTGGCCCCATGTGAAGGTTCTGCTCTAAGGCAGACATTAATGGAGATAGATCAGCCAACCAATTCAATTACCAAAGATTAGAAAGTTCAAAATAATGAAGATGACTGGTTTGACTAGTGAATGAGGAATCAAGAACACGATTTTGCAACCTGTAACAAAAGACACCCAATTCTAAGAGCAACAATTCAAGGACAGAACCTAAGTCATCCTGTAGTGTGGACAGGTGGGTACTGTTTGGGGTCTCTACATAAACTCAGATTAGTGGGCTTTCTTTGAATGTATTTCACTGTTTATGGTAGAAAGTATCTTCCTCAATCCCAATAATAAGCACTTCCACTAGTGAACCAGGCATGGTAAAGTGAAAGGTACTTTGTTTTGGTCCTGATTCTCTCTAGTGGAAAATCATCACACAGACCTGAGTGAGTCTTGGACTGAAGAGGAGGTTGTAGGATGTCATCCCTGGATCTTTGTAACATTGGACAAAACACAAATCCTTCTCTTTGTCTTTTCATTTCCTCCATTTGGAACTGAAATATGAGTTATCTTTTTCTTATAATGTCTCAGAAAATCTAGCCCATTAACTGGTGGTCCTTAAAATGGTTGGTTGCTGATTAAACTTTTACTTGAGAGGGATATGTGAAGATGTGTCTTTCAGCTGACAAGGCATGATCAATATCTAATCACAAAGCTTTATAGTAACATTGAATATGTGTTCCCCCAGACTACAGAAAAAGAATAACATCTCCCATCTTTACCACTTTGCTCTGCTATTTCAGGAAGTCTTCCAGGCAGACTTATACATTCTCATTAGTGAGATTCTCCTGATCACCAATGAACATTTTCCTCCTCTTGGGCTCTTGGCCCTTGGTCTTGAGTTGGTTTGGATCTATGGTTGGAAGTCAATACTCTTTCTCCCCTTTAATTCTTCCTAGTAACTTTATGAGCCCTTGGTTCGTAGGCTGTCACTCCTAAGGCGTCTGGTTTCATTCTGATTCTCTTTTACTGTCATTTCTGTTTGGTCTCATTTTTCTGTTCTATCCTCTTGATGAACAGAAGCAAAAGCAATTCATTTTCCCTAGGCTCCACATCAAATTTCCAGAGAGAAAAATCTAGGATAGATTTCAGTCAGATAAGTATTAATTTGCTTACACTAAAAAATAACTTGTCACTAGGCTTAAGGTGAAGGACGGGACACCCCCACCACCCTCCTCTTCCTCAGGGGTGGAGGTGGAACTCATGGCATTATGACAGATCTTCCAAAGATACACCTTCACTAATCCTTTTCTTCCCTCTGACAACCCTTTATATAACTGATATGGGTGAGAAATCAAGCTGGTGTATATGTGTGCAAACGTGATCTAGCTTTGAAAATTCTTATCTATTTCTATGTCTTGGTTCAAATTAATTTTAACATTGTTACGTATGAAATGATACTACTACTACTTTATCTGATATTCACCATTTTGCCTATTTTAAGGATATTGCTGAAGATGATGTATATTGAACACGGAGTGAACTCTTGGGAGATATTTCTTTCTAGTGTTATTATAACAATTGTTTTTTGTAGCATTTTTATTTTATCGTGACACTGCAAATTGTGTAACTAATCATATGGTTTTTCTCCATGTACCATATCCACAGCTTAATTTGTATCTTGCTGATAGCAAATGTACAGGACTCTAAGTTGTGAAAATTTGCATAACCTTATACCTGGTATTATATTCATCTAATTCCTGCTATACCTGGATTTTTCTGTTTGATTTCTGAAAGGCAGTTGGGTACAATGTTTAGAGCTCAATCTTTAAGGACAGATATGGGTTTATATTCTGGCTTTACCACTGCTATGTGACTTTTGCATTCCCTCTCTTACCTCAATTTTCTACTGCAACATTATAAAAATAATACATGCAGGATTACATTGAGAATAATGTATATAAAGTATGTAGCACAATGATTGGCACATAGTTAACGTTTGAGAAATAGAAGCTACCATGACTATTACATATGTTTATCCTTCTATTCTCTATATACTTCTTGGCTGTCCTAAATTCTTTTGGCAGTAAATGCAAAGTTGATAAATAAAAAATAAAAGATTTGCATTTACATAGCACTTATATTGTGAAGATTATTAGTTTAGTATGTTATTCCTTCTCACTGATAGAAAAGGTATTATCCCTTTTTCAAGTCACAGAAGCTCACTCAGAGAGGTTAAGTGGTTTCTGCAAGATCACATAATGCCTAAACAAGATACAATACCTGATTCCCAGTCTATAGTGAGACTTTCACTACATCAAATATCTTCACTGTGATTCACCTTACCCAAATTCTTCACTTTAGTCTTCAACAACTGCATGAATTATAGTTCACAAAAAAAAAAAATCTAATTTTTGGTGATACAAGCACCATTATTGTCAATCATTTTCCTACTAAACACTATATAGCATCAGAATCTCAGGGCGCCTGGGTGGCTTAGTCGGTTAAGCGTCCGACTTTCGCTTAGGTCATGATCTCGCGGTTCGTGGGTTCGAGCCCCGCGTCGGGCTCTGTGCTGACTGCCAGCTCAGAGCCTGGAGCCTGTTTCAGTCTGTGACTCCCTCTCTCTCTGACCCTCCCCTGCTCATGCTGTCTCTCTCTCTCGTCTAGAAATAAATAAAAAATATTTTAAAAAATTAAAAAAAAATGTTTATATAGCGTCAGAATCTCAAAGTAGACTGAGAATATCTTATTGAACTGTGTTTTTCTTCAATTGCTTCTTTTCGTAGTTATTTGGTTATTCCCCAAAACAAATTACCTTCTTTCTCCTTTCTCATATACTTGCTTTATCACCTTGGCCTCCCCTTCTTTTCTTGCAGTTAGATATCAATTTCACCCACCCCTTCTCTCAATTATACCTAATTCAGCACTCATCCTATCAAACTTTACTGCCTCCTTGTCTTCTCCACTCACCCTGGAATTTAATGACTACTTTGTGTGATCTACCTACCCACCCTCACCACCCTACATGTCAGGACCAAATGAGGGATAGCCTGTATTTGTTTTTCTTCGTCAACACTACCTTTACCATGTAGACTTTGTGCTTCTCTCTTAGGCTCCCTTTCAATTGTAACTTTTTCCATCTGCCTCGTGAGAACTTCCAAATCTATAGTTCCTTAGCATCAACAGTACTCACCTCTGAGACTTGTGCTTCCTGAAAACAAAGGCAGTGAAGAAAATCACTCACCTTTTTGTGTTCTGGCTAACAGCAAAGAACCACCCTGTCCTTACATGTTCCAAGATAACACTCTCTACCCTTTTCTCAATGACCCTTTTATTTTATAAAGGCCTTCATTTTTCTCTCTTCTTTGAAACGTTCCTCATTAACGAATGCTATCCCTATTGCAATAGCTGGAATAAAATCTTATCTTTAAGGCCCATCACATTCTGTATTTCATCCCATCTGTTTGTTACCTCTATTCAACAAAGTTTCAACTTTAGACCAGGCAGCCTTTCCTCTGACAGTACACCCATCCACAAAGAGTTCCCTCTTTTTTGACCCTTGTACATGTGGTCCTTGCCTCTCTGTTGAATACTAGCCTCCTCCTCCATACCTATGGAAATCTTTCTCACTTGGCACCATCCATAAATTCCAGTCTAAACTTACTTCACAAAATTTTCTTTCGTGCTATGTGTTGTTGAACTTCCCCTCTGAACTCCTACTGTTCTTATGGTTTATATCTCCTATTTATATTATTAAATGTGTTGGCCTGGTGAGATATGTATTTCAAACAAGAGTTCCTTTGTCTTATTGTTTTGTTTTGTTTGTTTGTTTGTTTTTGGTTTTCTTTTATGGCTCCCTCCTCTGCCTCCAAATTTCCCTCAAAGCCAAGAATAAGAGTAGGCGGCTAATTGGTACTCAACAGATATTTGCAATTAATTCCCAAATGGGATTTTCCTTAGGAATACAAAATCTGACAGCTTTTAATGACATACCTAATGAAATAAAAATAAAAGGGAATCAGATAATATTGCAGGCAATATGGCATTAAATATTTTTTAATGTTAAACACATTTCTTGATATGTTATTGTAATTGTCAGAATTAGTTCTAATTGTTTGCTTTATCTTAGCTTTGTATACTATCATTGCTGCTTGCTTCAAGTTCCATAATAGGAGTTTCAGAATAATTTCTTAAATTAAAGGGTAATATAATGCTTAGGTATAAATACACCAAAAAAGGATGATCATATTTCAGCCTCCTTCCTGAGTGGTCTCTGGATTGGAGGGGTGAAGGAGGCAATCTTTCATGGGATGGGGCAAATAATTTTAAGTAATTTATTTAACATTGTTTTCTAAATTTGGTTTCTGAGATCTACATAATTGGGGGGGGGTGCGTTATAAATCATCCTTTATGAACAGCCACTGAGGACTATAAGGAAATCAGAGACTAAATTCACACAAAATTAGAAGAACTTATCTTGACATTAATGAAAACAACAGTGATGGAGTCAGGTAACACATAGCAGGGAGTCATTAAAGTATGTGCACACCAAAGTGACCATAAGAAGTACTCTAATCCCAAATTCAAGGAGAGTGGATATTCTGGCTCAGTAAGCCCTTTAGTTTAACATAAGAACTAATCCTTTTCTCACATGGGTACTCATGAACCCACACGCACACACACACACACGCATACACACACACATATACAATATTTTTCTCACAAATGCACCTGAGTCATCTAACTCTACAATTTAATATCAAACTTAGGTCTTATGCCTTCAGTATTACAAGAAAAATCTGATTATATTACTGCTAGTTCTCTTTGTTTTCATAATTAAAACACTACATGGTCTGGGTTCAAACAAAGATTGTTTTGTTTCCCCAGGTACTGTTTTCCCAGTCACCACCATGATTATCACAATTTAGCTAGGATTTCAGTGACCTATAGTCCCAATTACAGTGCTCCATCCTATGCCTGAATAGGAATCAGTGAAATAAACAGGACCTATAACACCCAGACAATCGATCTATACAGCTTTGTTATGTCTACAGAGGAAACAGCCAAAGGAATAAAAATAGATACTTCTTCCTTAAATCTTTTATTTCATGTATATGCAAACATACAAACTACATATACCTGTAAGCCACCAGAACAGTTTTGTTTAGGGAGATCAGCACTTTGCATCTCTGTCATTGTCTTCCTCCTACTTCTCATATAAAATATGTAACGAATTTATCAGGGAGCCTCAACATGTTAGCTTGTAAATATATGTTTTTTTCAATGATTACCTCTTGTGATGTTAATTTTGTGTGTCAGCTTGGTTAGGCTATGGTGCCATTTGTTTGGCTCAACACTAGTCTAGTTATAGCTGTGAAGACTTCTTATAGATGTGATAAAAGTATACATACATATATCTTATTCATTTTTTTTTAATCTGGAAAACCCTGACTGATTCAATGCTTAACATATTCACTCCCAGAACTGCCAATGGTTGGTACTTGAAAAGGTGCCCTGGCTGGTTTAGATATTAAGGACTTTGTTAGAGTGTTGGTTTCCACATAAATGTTGTATAGTTTTCCTAGGGTCATGTTAAACTTCCTTCCATTCCTAAAACCTTTTCCAGAAGGCTATTATGATTCCCTTCAATTCCAACATGAGGGCCCACCCTCAACACTTCACCTGGCTAAATGGTCCTTCACTTGACCCAACAACAACCAGGACAGCTTCCAGGTTACTACCTCTCCTCCAACCTCTGTATGGATCCTGGATTTGATGGATTCCATTTCACATATTCTCATGAGACACCAGAGAACTGGAAGGAGTAGAGGATGACTCCATTTTCTTCTAAAGAAGAGTACAGCACAGACCCATGAGCCTAAAGGATACTGGGATACAATAGGTCTTTCACCTTCAGAAATATCCAATTTAGAAGTAGGCCCAGTGTCTTGGTCAACTATACCCCCAAACTTCAGGGGATACATAGCAAGCATCCCTCCTTCCCCACAGAAAGGAAGTGGAATAAAAAATATCTCCAATATGAGCTGAGCACCTACAGTTGTGCTCCATACAAGCTGCTTCAGCAATGACAGCCCTGCTCCTATGACTTAGGATGCTCTCACTGGAGCTATCTTACCAGATCCCACTCAGGTGGCAGCAGAAGTATGGGAAATACTTCAGGAAGTTCAACAAGAATACAGCCAGAAACAGATGCCAGTCTCCCTTTAGTCAACTCAACTCCAGGAGGGGAAAGAACACCTTCCCCCGCCCCAAAGTAACAGCTCCTCTATTGGCATTTCATTCCCCACTAATACAATGTGCCTCCTACTTTCTCAGTTTCTTATTATATTGATGTATTGTGAGGTGGCAGCCTCTGTGGCTGTCTCATTATAGACACATGCACCAGTTTTTATCCTCAGTTTGAAGCCTTACCTGTTATTCTGGGACATCTTGTTACACAGGCAGATATGCTTTGGAGCTATTGTAAAACATATTCAGTAATCATTTTGATAGACTTTAAATAGTTTACAATCAAAATGTTGTACAGTCACGGGGCACCTGGGTGGCTTAGTCAGTTAAGCGTCCGACTTTCGCTTAGGTCATGATCTCGCTGTTTGTGGGTTCGAGCCCCGTGTCGGGCTCT
>JAESUZ010001599.1:0-13043 GCA_017311185.1 Proteles cristata cristata
TTTTTGTCCCCATCCACGTTTTTATATTATTTTTGCTTCCCTTCCCTTATGTTTGTCTGTTTGGTATCTTAAAGTCCTCATATGAGTGAAGTCATGATATGTGTCTTTCTCTGACTAATTTCACTTAGCATAATACCCTCTAGTTCCATCCACATAGTTGCAAATGACAAGATTTCATTCTTTTTGATTGCCGGGTAATACTCCATTGTATATATATACACCATATCTTGTTTATCCATTAGTCCATCAATGGACATTTGGGCTCTTTCTATACTTTGGCTGTTGTTGATGGTGTAAAATGGTATATTTTTAATGATCTAACTTTATTGAGATTCAGTAGTCTAAAGGAAGAAGCTAATATTTTTAGAGCACAGGTCAATGATTTTTGTTTGTTTTAGATTCCATTTATGAGTAGAATCACATGGTATTTGCCTTTCTCACTCTGACTTATTTCACCTAGTATAATACCTTCTAGGTCCATCCATGTGGTCTCAAATGTCATGATCTCATTTTTTTTTTTTTTACAAATAGTTTATTGTCAAATTAGTTTCCACATAACACCCAGTGCTCATCCCCATGAGTGCCCTCCTCCATGCCCATCCTCCCTCCCGCCCACATCCATCAGTCCTCAGTTTTTGTCAGCATTCAAGAGTCTCTCATGGTTTGCCTCTTTCCCTTTCCCCCACCATTTCCCCCTTTCTTCTCCCCCTTGTTCCTCAGTTAAGTTCCTCCTAATCCTCCTATATGTGCAAACATATATTTGTCCTTCTCTGCCTGACTTATTTTGCTCAGCATAACACCCTCAAGGTCCATCCATGTTGCTACACATGGCCAGATTTCATTGTTTCTCATTGCCATGTAATATTCCATGGTATAGATAAACCACATCTTCTTGTGTCATGATCTCATTTTTAATGGCTGCATAATATCCCAGCATGTGTGTATACCATAGTTTCCTTATCTATTCATCTGTCAGTGGACAATGGGGCTGCTTCCATAATGTGGCAGTTGTAAACAATCCTGCAATAAGCATAGGGGTGCAAATATCCCTTCAAATTAGTGGTTTTTGTTTTCTTTGGCTAAATACCTAGTAGTGGAATTACTGGATCATATGATATTTCTATTTAAAAATTTTTGAGGAACTGTCATACTTTTTTCCACAGTGACTGTAGGAATTTACGGTTTCACCAACAGTGCATGAGGGTTCCTTGTTCTCCACATTCTCATCAACATTTGTTGTTTCTTGTCTCATTGAGTCTAGCCATTCTGAGAGGGGTGAGGTGGAATCTCGTTGTGGTTTTGATTTGCATTTCTCTGATGATTAGTAATGTTGAACATCTTTTGATGTGTCTCTTGGCCAAGGAAAATTAATTTTCAATAAAAAGGTGCAATTTGTGGGGTGCCTGGGTAGCTCAGTTGCTTAAGCATCTGACTATTTGGGCTCAAAAATGTAGAAATAATTTTTTTTAAGTGTATCGTTTGGGGTGCCTGAGTGGCTTGGCTGGTAGAGCATCCTACACTTTGGCTTGGGTCACGATCTCACAATTTGAGAGTTCAAGCCTCATGTCTTGCTTGCTGCTGTCAGCTCTGAGTCCAGTTCGGATCCTCTGTCCCTCTTTGTCTCTGCTCCTCCTCTGCTTGCACTCTCTCTTTAAGAAATAAATAAGCTTTTGAAAAAATAAAAAGTATACAATTTTTGTTACTGCATTTATGAAAAAATTCATTTTTAATTTTAATAATTTTTAAAGTGTATTTACTTAGTGTGCATGCATGTGTGTGCATATGTGACTAGGGGAGGGACAGAGAGAAAAAAGGTAAGAGAGAGAGAGAGAATCCTAAGCTACTGACAATGCAGAGAATCCTAAGCTACTGACAATGCAGAGCCCACAGGGCTTGAACTCACGAACAGTGAGATCATCACCTGAGCTGAAACCAAGAGTCCATCGCTTAACCAACTGAGCCATCCAGGCGTCCCTATGAAAAAATTCTTTGAAGAGATGTCAAGTTTACATCAGAACTTCAAATGGGTTAGTGGCCCAGAAGAGTTTCATCATTATTTATCTGGGGTGATTTCTTCCCAACATCTTTTTTTTTTTTAACTTAAAAAAGTGTTTTATTTACTTCTGAGAGAGAGAGACAGCATGAGCAGGGGAGGGTCAGAAAGAGAGGAAGACACAGAATCCAACACAGGCTCCAGGCTCTGAGCTAGCTGTCAGCACAGAGCCCAATGCAGGGCTCGAACCCATGAACCATGAGATCATGACCTGAGCCGAAGTCGGACGCTTAACTAACTGAGCCACCCAGGCACCCCTCAACTTCCCAACATCTTATCTTCACTACTATAGTCCTCTGATAAGGGCTCATGAAAAACAAATCATTTAAGGTTACACAAACTATTCTCCTTCTAGTAATGGGGAACTATTTTGTTGTAGACCAATCCTTGTAAGGACACCAACACAAAGCTAGCAAGAGGAAGTTGGTTTCAAAACACTGGGGAGCTATCCTGGCACTGATGACTTGAGGCACGTGAAGGTAGCAACATAACCAGTCTGGATTCACAAGCAGTGATCGACCATTCTTCCCCCAACTTCTTGGAATTAGGTAATACCTAGAATCCTGATGTAATCTCAAAGGTTCATCCCAAGAATGACTTATATGAAATTTCTCATCACCAAGTGGTACTATAGGAAACAACAATAATAACCTCATGAGTTGAAAATGAGATGCTATATATTTTGCAATGTGAGTCGGTAGAGGAAAAATATCTTAAACACTATGTGTGGGAAAATATCTGAGTCTAAATGTCTTTTAGAAGGTAGTGTTTGATGCCACCTATTAATTTAATTGTCTTTATCTAAATTCTTAAACAGGAGAATCAAACTGGGTCTACTTAGTTCAGTCATGGACGATAATTTTCTTTTTTTCTTTTCTTTTTTTTTTTTACAAATAGTTTATTGTCAAATTAGTTTCCACATAACACTCAGTGCTCATCCTCACAAGTGTCCTCCTCCATGCCCATCCCTCCTCCCCCCCACATCCATCAGTCCTCAGTTTTTGTCAGCATTCAAGAGTCTCTCATGGTTTGCCTCTCCCCTTTCCCCCACCATTTCCGCCCTTCTTCTCCCCCTTGTTCCTCCGTCAAGTTCCTCCTAATCCTCCTATACGTGCAAACATATGATATTTGTCCTTCTCTGCCTGGGCGATAATTTTCAAAAGGGTAATGCAGTGCTGCTTTCTTGGAAAAGGATTTCAAATTGCCGATTCACTCCTGATGGAAAGAGTTCAAGCTAAAAGAACAACATGCACTTTGACTCTAATAGTATGTGATTTTGTTTTCAATTCATACAAGTTATTATCTTTTCCATTGCTAGTTTTTGCATGACTCCCTTATTAGACTCAAATATCCTATATTTGTACGTCTGACCTGAACCTACCACAAGTCTTCTTTTGATCTAATCTCCCATTCTCCCTGTTAGTTTTTCGTCTTTTTAAAAATTTTTGGTATATTAGTCCTTTTTGCCTTTGCTCATACCATCTCAGTGCTCTATTCAAAGGCTTGGTGCTGTAATCTAGAAATGTAGAAGGAATGAAAAGAACAAAAGAAAATGGAGCACAGGGTTGTCAGTGGTCAAGAGCAGAAAGTGACTTGGGGAGCACATACTGGAGATGAGCAAAGAAGCAAATAGTTCTTTAACTTGATGTCCTATGTATAAAGTTCACAAGAATTACATTCTTTGGACCATCTGTGTCCTTGGGTTTGTGTTTCTTTATCTCCGAGGGGAACTGGAAGCAGATGCATATGTTTTGTAGCCACTTCTCCTTTCCTCCTTTCGACTTGTTGTATCTCTAACCAACCCCAGAAAGAATTTTCTGGGCTTTTAATACTGTTCTCAATATCTATTTTATCATTCACTGTAACTATCCCATTACTTTAAAAGCTTGTTGAGTTCTATAGGCACCTATTCATAGTAGGGTTTTGTGTGTGTGTGTGTTTGTATTCAAGACTGCTCACTTAAGAATGTGCAGATATTTGTGATATTAATGAAGAGAAAGGTCTACATTGTAGAGACTGTATATACTGAAAAATACCCAAGCTCCTGAGTAATTACAAAGAATTAATGAAGACTGTCTTTGACGGTACACTGCTTCAAGCTCCCCCTTACCTACTCAGGGAGATAATAAAAGATTACTTAACTATACCCAATATTGGTCTTGATGAAATAAGAATGTTTCCTCACTTTGCAGAAAGATTCCAGAATCTTCCATGTTGCAATCATATTCCTGAACAATGTCTGTGGATCTTTATGTAATTTCTATATTAACCCTTATTATTGAAGCCATATCTGATCAATCAGACTTTTGCTTACTTCTAAGACTCTCTACAATACTTGGATTAAACTTTACATAAAATCCAATGTTGGCTTGTGAGCACTTAAATTAAGGCCTACAAATAAATTTCTTTTAGGGGGTATGAAATTTTCTATTTTGCGTGCCAGAATAGGAATCAGAGAGAGAAATCTTATGTCAGGAATTGAGCGCATAATCTAAAATTCTTGTCAAAATTTCCTTGAGCAGGTTGGAATATGTTTCTCAATTTCCTCTTATTTTCCCTAGTATTTTTAAATCACTTGAAACTTTTCCAAACCACAACTTCTTCTTCAAGATACCCAGAAGAGTTTATACCAGAAGTCTCTTAGCCTCATAAGAGTGTTTAGCAGTTTGTCTCTGAGCTCTAATCTCTTTGAATGAAGCAGAGCTCTGTGTGACATCTTCAGAGCAAGAGGTAAAAGAGGTTCCTGAATCTTCTGAATAGAGAAGATAATGGTACGAGAAGGGCAGCCTCAAGGTAGAGGTGAGCATTCCTTTTCTCAGTTCCAGAGAAGAGATTCGAAGTATATGATGAGATGATAAAGGTCATTTGGAGAGAAGGGATGGACAACAGATTGATGGGACAGAGCGATGGGAAGTTGAAAGAAAGAATAATTCCTCAGAGTCAGAAGCACTTCAAAGAGTAAGAAACTAAATATTAATGCAGTGGTATGGGAAGAAGAAGGAAAAGTGATGTTTTCAGCAAGGCAGAGACTCAATGGGTTAACACAATATTTAAGAAGAAAGAATAAGGAAATGGGAATTACAGTTGACTGAGGGTGAGTTTTGCCCAGATTGTTTAGGACTACAGAGCCACTACTGATTTATTTATTCTGAAGAAGTCCTCCCTCCTTATTTTTTAGAGAGAGAGAGTATGAATGGGGGAGAGGAAAAGAGAGAGAGAGAGAGAGAGAGAGAGAATCCCAATGCAGGGCTCAATCCCATGACCCTGGGATTATGACCTTAGCCAAAGTCAAAAATCCAACACTCAACCAACTGAGCCACCCAGACACCCCTATTCTGCTATTCTGAGGGAATTTCTAAGTTTTCCTCTTGTTTTAGTTTTTTAATTACTCTGAGATTCTTCATCTGGATTCTTCATTAATCTAAGCTTCTTAAAAATGTTCACTTCCTGACTCCTTGATAACTGCATTTTTCTTGCTGATCTGACAGAGAATGCAGTATGGCGGTCCCAAGTAAGATGCTGGTCTGTTGCTGTGATTTCCATAGCGCTCCTCAGTGCTTGTTTCATTGCAAGCTGTGTGGGTAAGTTCTTCCCTTAGGTGCCATTTCCCTGGATTCCTTTTCCTATCATGTTCTAGAAAGTTTTCCTAAGGTATGTTCTTCTTCTTCTTTTTTTAAAAATCTCATTAATATGTTATCTCTTACTTGGAATACCATATTTGATTTCTCCTCCTCCTCCTCCCTTCCCTCCTCTTTTTCCATCTTTTGGTAACTGACTCTGCTTCCAGATCTACTTTATCGGGTTTTATTAGCACGCTCCCCTCCATGGCCTCACGTACGAATGTGTGTTAGTTGGAGACACCCTCTGTGACATTGTCATCCACCCCTGGATTCCCTAGTGATCATGGTTCTCTGGGCACAGAAGCCCTCTATTTTGAGATCTCAACTATAATTACAAGATTAGGCTCTTTGATTTTCATGTGGGAGTCTTTCCCAGTATGAGACGAAAACGTTTGCAAATGCAATATTGAAGATATAGGGGAATGAAGTCTTTTTTCCTTGTTCAATTTACTTCCAAGTAAATATTGGAAGTTCATTTTGTGAGAAGTTTCAAAGATCTTTTTGCTCTTTGGGCTATAGTTTGGTTCTCTATTCATTGATAATGTAATTAGAAATAATTTTGAATCATCTGGGCGGGAGTGAAAGTAACTACCTATGTCATATGGGCCATGTTTGAATTTCCTTCTGAGATGTAAACCAATCCCCCCAGCCTTTATTAAAATACAGTTATCACCAGTTTAAAGTTAAAATCTGCTTTACTTTTCATGGTCAAGTGCAAAAGAGGTTTAAGAATAATTATTTCATTAAAGGAAGTAGATGTTCAGGACCCCAAGGAAAAAAGTCTTGTCTTTATTGAGCTTCAGTAGTAGAAGGACAAGAAAAAGTAAGTGAAGAGTCATGGCAGGACCTGAGAGAACTAAGTCTTGCTTAATGTGCACACTCTTGAGCATAAAAGTGAATGTTTATCCGAGACATTTAAAGTATCTCAATGTTTAAAGGTTCCCCTTGGTTGTTACTTACCCCACGTATTTCTCTGTAGCTACCAACAGTCAGAAATTTTAGAAAATATCCAAATAAGCTGCAAGCTTGCTTCAGAATAAAACTAAAGAGAAACAGCCAGTGAGTCAACACATATTGATTACTCTGTGACCATCACTGTTCCAGGAGTTTGTGATTGATTGATGCGGAAAACCGATAAAACCTCTGCCCGAGAATATAGAGCTTAAACTTCAGTGGGGAAAGAACCAAAAGCAAATGTGCAGGCATATAAACAAACAAAATTGATGAACACGGACAAGTAGTAACTCAGCATAGTCTTTATTGAGCTTGCCTAGAGAGAAGAGATTGGTGGTGGTTGGGAGCAAGCCAGCTGGGCAAGATATATAGCAGCAGGAATCTCTATAATAAAAACAAATGATCAATGCTAATCCTTCTGCTGCCTTCACAGTGACTTATCATCTTACATATGGCAAAATTGACAAACGGCTGTCTGAACTACACACATACCACTCATGTTTAATGTGCTTCAGTGAAGGGACAAGCTTGACAGGTAAGGTGTTGCGATACCTAACCAGACTTTCTCTTTTCTCAGAGAGAGGTTAAGGTCAAGTTCAACATTGGTTTATTCCATTTTTTTAAGAAATAAAGTCTCTGCTTTGAGATATCTCTACATTCACATGTTCAGATCAGGCTTTAGATTCACCCTCAGAACAATTGTCTCCCCAGACCTCTTGATCTCAATAAATGCTACCAACACATCTCATGTACTTTGCTCAAGTTAACACTGGAAGTTATTCCTAACAGTTCTCATTTCACATTAGCCTCATCCTTATCAAACGGATAAAAATCCTCTTTTTGATATCTGAAGTTCTCAGTAATAGCCACCTGCATTCCAAGTGTCAGCTTTATTATTGGCCAGTGTGGATCTTGGAACACGGCTCAGGATGAGATTGCCCTCACTCTAAAATATAATCCTGGTAACTTCCTATGTGAAGAGCTGGGGCAGTTGAATTCAGAATCATCACTATAGCTAGTGAAAAAAGTCAAAGAAAGGTAAAGTGCATGTCTGTAGTAGTCTTTATGGCCTTACTCTTTCCAGGAAAAAAAATCCAAATAGATTTCAGACTCTTGCTACTTCAAGAACTAAATAATCCAATCTTCTGCTTCTATGCAAAAACCTATGAGGGATAAAAAGAGAGCAGATGTTTCTTTGTATTTCTATGAGATGTTGGAATTTTCCCTTTTATGTTATTTGGCAACTATATGGTACATGGGGTGATGGGGGATGATTTTTTTGCTCTCCCTGCCTTCTGGGTCTCTCGTCACATTGGGGTTCTTTAGTCAAACAGCTGTGGAGCTGGCCCTTCTGGGGAGGAAAGCAGAAGTCTATCAGGATGTAGGCACTCAAGCAACTGGAGTTTCAAAGAATGGCTTCTTGAAAGCAGCAATGGGTGCTTTACCCTTTGCCTTCAGAACGTTCTGAAATGAATGAGACAGAGATGGATATTAATGCAATGAACTGCACATTTGTGTGGTATGAGAGACTGCAAATCTACTCTACTCTACAAATCCAACCTGATGGGTGGCTCAGTCGGTTGAGCATCCGACTCCAGCTCAGGTCATGATCTCATGGTTCGTGGGTTCAAGCCCTGCATCAGGCTCTGTGCTGACAGCTCAGAGCCTGGAGCCTGTTGTGGATTCTGTGTCTCCCTCTCTCTGACCCTCCCCTGCTCATGTCGTCTCTCCTTCTCTCTCAGAAATAAATTTAAAAAAAATTAAAAAAGAAAAAATACCCAACTTGCTATTATTTATGGCCAACTGAGCTGTTCAATACAGCTAATTCAAGTTACATGATTCAAGTTTACATAATAAAATTATTTTACGTAATACCATGTCACCAACTAAGAGGGCTTAATTGTTAACAGTATCTTTTCAAATTCTTATTACAATGAAGAGGAAAAGTAAAAGTCTAAACAAAAAATTTTCATTTTGATTACAGCTAGGAAATAATTGATAGCCACCATGTATCTTCTCTAATTTCTTTCCCCCTGAGTCCCAATCAGAGTGTTGAGATGTTCAGATGCGCAGGTAAAGTTTCTTCAGTACATCTGGGCTCTACCTAGGCCTGTAGTTTTCAAACTCTTTTGCTTTCCAGTCCCCAAAAAGGATTTTGGAAAACTATGTACCACCTTATACAAATTATTTTGACATTTAAATCTTTTTGTCTTTTTTAACCAAGTTATAGAAACGAAGGCTTTAAATTCTAAAATATTGTAAATATTGACATTTAAAATACAAAATTCTTGCATCTCTTTTAATTTTTTTTTTTAATATTTTTATTTATTTGTAGGAGAGAGAGAGAGAGAGAGACAGCATGAGCAGGGGAGGGTCAGAGAGAGAGGGAGTCACAGACTGAAACAGGCTCCAGGCTCTGAGCTGGCAGTCAGCATAGAGCCCGACGCGGGGCTCGAACCCACGAACCGCGAGTACATGACCTAAGCGAAAGTCGGACGCTTAACCGACTAAGCCACCCAGGCGCCCCGAGGAATATGTATTCTTTAACAGTTGGATGTTCTACGTTAATCTTTTTCCCTCTTCAACTAATGTTTACATTGTACTTCCTCAATTTTCTAAAATATGTACTATATGTTTGATATTTTCATTTCCTGAGGAACATTAGGTTTTACATGTTATAAAATTTCTTCTGGGTTGACTTATCATTACTTACCATTAACTTATCCATATTATGAGGAAACAATGTTCAAAGCATCACATTTATTACAAATTTTAATAAATTATTACCAATAAACTAAAACTATTAGAAACTCATCTCTCTCCCTTTTTTAATTCACCTTGGAGAGAGCGAGAGAGAAAGAGAAAGAGCATGAGCTGGGGAGAGGGGCTGGGAAGGAGAGAGAGAATTTCAAGCAAGCCCTGATGTGGGGCTTGATATCACAACCCTGGGATCATGACCTGAGCTGAAATCAAGAGTCAAATACTCAACTGAGTCACCCAGGTGCTCCAGCTCATCTCTCTCTCTCTGCCCCTCCCCTGATCACTCGCTCTCTCAAAATAAACAAACTTTTAAAAGACTAATTAACAGAATACATAATTGAGATAGATTTCTAAAAGTGGCTAATATTAAAATGATACAGATATGGCCTATTTTATTCAACTTGTAGTATTATAAGAGCTAAAAAGTCTGTACACTGTTTCTCATAATTTAGTGATGTAATAATATACAAAATAAAATAGACCTACATGCAACATATTAGCAAAAATCTTAGCAAAAATTAAGAGCAAGAAGAGCAGATAAATTATAATAACTTTAAAAACACTCAAACCTCAGCAAATCTAAAAGACTTATTTATTTATATATGTATATATATACACACATAATATATTTACATATACATATATGTAATATATATATATTTATTTATCTGTTAAAATTATTCACCCGCATTAGTCATTTAAAATCCTGAGAGACCTTGGTGTTTCTAATATATAAAGGATTTGAACAACAGGGGGAAATCTTGATAATAACTCTTTTTGCAAAAAGTCCAGAGCAATTATGCAGGTAAACTTTAGGAAATATTGAGGGCTCAATGCTAAAGAATGTTTATTTAAAAGCAGATCTAGGGGCGCCTGGGTGGCTCAGTTGGCCAAGAGTCTGACTTCAGTCCAGGTCAAGATCCCGTGCTTCATGGGTTCGAGCCCCACGTTGGGCTCTGTGCTGATGGCTCGGAGCCTGGAGCCTGCTTCAGATTCTGTGTCTCCCTCTCTCTCTGCTCCGCCCTCCTACTCTGTCTCTCTGTCTCCTAAAAATAAAAAATAAACATTAAAAAAAAAAAAAGCAGATCTATGGCTCCAAACAATATAATTCAGGGAAGCAGTCAAGACATGAAATAAGAAACCCGCCTCTAGAAAAGAATTGCAGATCCTTGGAATTTGATGTGTATGAAACATACGTCTTCGATCCCATTTATGCCGAATCGCACTTATTCCTCTCTTGCGTGCAACACAGGGAATGTCTGGGCCTGTTGCCCATGCAGCTGGAAGTCCTTTGGTTCCAGCTGCTACTTCATTTCTACGGAGCAGAACTTCTGGTCGAAGAGCGAGCAGAACTGTGTTGCGATGGGCGCGCACTTGGTGGTGATCAACACGGAAGCAGAGCAGGTACTTGTGTTTACTTTTCATTACATTTTTTTTAATTGCGGAAGAAAATATGGAGGCTGCCCTCTGAACTCTAAGTGTACAGTTCAGTAGCGTTAACCAGAGTCGTATCATTGCAAAAGGATCTCTACGATGTTTCATTGTGCAGCACGGAAACTCTACACCCGCTGAGCCACCGCTTCCACTGCCCCCCACCTCCAGGCCCGGGACCCAGCCTTCTGTTCTCTCTTTCAATGAGTTGGACTCCTTTAGGCCCGTCGTGTAAGTGGGACCATACAGCACTTGTGTTTTTTTGCGACTGCCTTATTTCACTTAACGTAATGTCCTCAAAGCTCTTTCATTTTGTAGCAGTACCAGAACGCCTCTTCCTTTTGGGGGCTGAATAATATTCCACCGTGCATAGACCATATATGGCTTATCCATTCAAGTGCTGAGGACATCTGGGATGCTTTGACCTCTTGGCTGTTGGGACTCATGCTGCAGTGAACACGGGTGTGCAAATGTCTCCATGAGATCTTGCTTTCCGTGACTTTGGATATATACCCAGAAGCTGGATTTCTGGATCATGTAGCAATTCTAATTTTAACTTATTTGAAGAACCACTGCACTGTTTGACACTGTGTCTGTACTATTTACACTCCTGCAAAGAATGCACAAGGATTCCAATTTCTCCACAATCTTGATAGCACTTTTTATTTTTTCTTTTCTTCTCTTTTTTATTAAAAATTTTTAAATGTTTATTTATTTTTGAGAGACAGAGAGAGACAGAGCACAGTGGGGGAGGGGGGAGAGAGAGGCAGAATCTGAAGCAGGCTCCAGGCTCTGAGCTGTGGCTCAAACTCAGGAACTGTGAGGTCATGACCTGAGCTGAAGTCAGATGCTTAACCAGCTGAGCCACCCAGGTGCCCCTCTTCTCTTTTTAATTTGATAGCAGCCATCCTACTGGGTGTGAGATTATATTCCATTGTGGCTTTGATTGACACTTCTCTAATGATTAGCAATATTAGGAATCTGTTCCTGTTCCCTCATGCAGTGTTTTGGGAATGCAAACTGATACAGCCTCTGTGGAAAAGAGTATGGAGATTCCTCAAAAATTAAAAATGGAATTACCCCATGATCCAGTAATTGCACTATTGGATATTTACCTAAAGAATATGAAAACACTAATTTTCAACATGCAATTTATTGCAGCATTGTTTACAATAGCCAAGATATGGAAATAGCCCAAATGTCCACAGATAGATGAATGGATAAAAAAGAGGTGGTGTATACAGATATACCATGGAATATTATTCAGCCGTAAAAAAGAATGAAATCTTGCCAATTGCAACAACATGGACAGACCTAGAGTATTATGATGCTAAGTGAAATAAGTCAGTCAGAGAAAGACAAATTTCACTCACATGCGGAATTTAAGAAGCAAAACAAATGAACACAGGGGAGGGGGAGAAAGAGAGAGGGAAGCAAACCATAAGAGACTCTTAACTATAGAGAACAAACTGAGGGTTGATGGAGGGAGGGGTGTAGGAAATGGGTTAAATGGGTGCTGGGGATTAAGGAGGGCACTTGTGATAAGCACTGAGTGTTGTATGTCAGTGATGAATCACTAAATTCTACACCTGAAACTAGTTTTACCATATATGTTAACTAATTAGAATTTAAATAAAAACTTAAAATTAAAACAAAATTGTGTCTCTTTCGATTTCCTTAAAAAATGTTTTGTGATTTTTCAAATGATAAGATTTTCACTTTCTTTGCGAAGCTTATTCCTAAGTATTTTATTCTTTCGATGTTCCTGTCAGTGAGATTGCTTTCTTAATTTCCTTTTTGTATTGTTTATTGTTATTGTGTAGACATGCAACTGACTTTTGTATGTTTATTTTGTATCCTACAACTTCTCTGAATCTGTGTCTTAGCTCCAACAGTGTTATCAGCTTTAAAGAGATATAATTGCCATATAAAATTGTCTGAGTTTAAGGTGTGCAATGTGATGACTTGACCTATGTATGTATTGCAAAATGGTTACCTCAAAAGGTTAGTTAACACATCCATCAATTTACACAAATACCATTTGTTTTTGAGGTTAGAACATTGAAGTTCTGTTCTCTTACCCACTTTGAAGTATACAGTACAGTATTGTTAAGTGACACCATGCTGTACATTACAGTTCCAGAACTTATATTCATCTTCTAACTAGAAGTGGGTACTTTTTGGCTAACGTCTTCCCATTTCCCCCACGCCCCAGCACCTGAAGC